>OZ010686.1:13869654-14469654 GCA_963932265.1 Thymelicus lineola
TTTGTAAATTGTTAATATTACGATTATCTTTAAAACGTTTAAAATATATTTTATCATTACATCAAAATGTTTTAGTATGTATTTTCTTGAAGTTTCAAATTTCGTCAAGAGTAATCTGACTGAGTAAAAATTAAATAGTTGTTTGATAAAATAAAATAAAATAAAATGTAGACACCACTTTACAACCAATTGAAGAGTTCATAAAATTGTCATGAACAGTTTTACAAATTTCCTTTAATTAAATTTTAAGCAGTGTAATATTTGGTTGTACTTTATTAATGTTGTCTAAAATTTTTAAACACATTATTATCATTACATCAAAATGTTTTAATATTTTCGTAGTTTTGAAATTCATAAAGGGTAATCTCACTGAGTAAAAAGTTCATAGTCGCTTGCAATATAAATAAAATGAAGACACTACTTTACAGACGATTGGACAGTTTATAAAATTGTCACAAACAGTTTTACAAATTAAATTTTAACCTATGTAATATTCTTTTGTAAATTTTACATTACTACAATGTTGTCTTTAAAATTTTTAAACACATTTTTATCATTACATCAAATGTTGTAGCATATTCGTAGTTTTAAAATTCATAAAGGGATATCCGACTAAATAAAAATTTAAAAGTCGATTGAAATATAAATAAAATGAAGACACCACTTTACAAACAATTGGACAGTTCATAAATTGTCACGAACAGTTTTACAAATTCGATTTTAATCAATGTAATATTATTTTGTAAATTTTACATTACTACAATGTTGTCTTTAAAATTTTTAAACACATTTTTATCATTACATCAAATGTTGTAGGATATTCGTAGTTTTAAAATTCATAAAGGGATATCTGAGTAAATAAAAATTTAAAAGTCGATTGAAATAGAAATAAAATGAAGACACCACTTTACATACAAATGGACAGTTCATAAAATTGTCACGAACAAATTTATGTTATTTTGTAAATTTTAAATATTAAAATTATGTCTTTAACATTTATAAAGACATTTTTATAATTACATAACAATATTTTAGAATTTTCGTAAAGTGTTAAAAATTCATAAAGGGTAATCTGACTGAGTAAATATTGTTAATAATATTATGTTTAGTACATTATTATCAAATTCTTGGGTATCTTATTAGCTATAAATATTGTATTCAGCATTTTCATTAAATTGATATTCCATTTTAAAAATTTTCGTGACATTTTTATTCACACTTATAGCTTTTGCCAAAAAAAAGTTTGAATGTTAAAAATTAAACTGTTGAGCGCAAGCCTACAAACTCTGTTATTATTTTACCAGCATTTTGGTCTTTAAAAATACTTTGTTTTATTTTCATATGTCTTATTTAATGGATAGTCAGATCGTTTTAGTAATAAGAGCTCAATACAAGTTCTTCTCTAATAAAAATTTCACAAACTAAATCATCAGTGCATAGTAATTTAAATTTGTTCGTAATCTTTTTTAACTTGAAAATCATAAATCAGAGTTTTAAAACATCAGGCAAATAAAAACTTAACTTGATGTACTTGTTATAAAGTGTTTTTGTTCTTTTAAAATTATTTACTGCTTTCTGAAAATACCAAAAAACTTGAAACTGCATTTGTTATGAGCGGAATCCTGAGTACAGAGGCTTACAACACAGAATCTTTCGTTAATTTATAAAATTCTGATCCCGTAAATATATCGTCTGACATACTATAATTTTCATATAATTTCACTAAAGAAGGCGAACTAGATCTTCTATAATAAATTACAACCATTTTTATTTTTAGATATTTCTTTAATGCAAGATACTTTTTAAAAACTTTTAATATATATTTTTTTGATAGCTAACATTGGCTTGGTATTATACTGTCCATATCATGATTATATCAAAAACAGGCAACTTAACTTTTTACTGTATATTTGTTTTATATAGTGCAACAGAAAATTATTTTAAGATAAGTATTTACCATTTTTAAAGCCTGGAAGTCTACTATTATCTATCACACGCATGATATGTTACGAATAGTATTGGGGAAAGGTTAGATTGAATAAAACGATTATATCTTCTATTTTTCTAATTTGTATTTCAAACATCTAAGGACCCAGTTTTTTTAATGTCTTTAACAATCAATAACAAACAGATCGCCTTTTTTATAAGTTCCTAGATTTAATAACGAATCCACATGAAGTCTGTAGTAACATTAAAGAAAGTGAGCGTTCATTTTGTATAAAACACATACTTCGGTCTCAACCCTATATAAGTCGGCGTGCTTTGGGCGCTTCAGAAAACCATATTTATCTTCATTAAACTTCAAATAAAGTTATTTGAAACGTTAGGACGTTTGAACGTTAGGTCCAAAATAATGTTGGGTATTTTAGATATTTTACTACGATCGAATACCGAAGGTGCGGCTGCAGACAGTTCGTTCTTTCCTTTGGGCACACGGATCACACAACAAGTCTTCGATAAAACATTCTGAACATAATCTCGGCCTTTTACTAAGTGAATGTAAGCGCATTGATCGAACCAACGTGCGTGTTCTTCCCATGGGACGTCGCCGCTTTCCCAGTCTTTCAATCCTCCATCGCAGTAGAAACATTTCTTTTTATCCCCCTGCCCGGTGTAAAAGAAACCAGCCTCCGACAATTCCTCGGGCTTTTGACCTGTACAACGAGGCCAATCGCTGAAAGATTGGAGACGAGTGGTCTCAGAGACATATTGCGGATGCATTGGTCTAGCCACCTTCATTGAGGGACCCATAGAAGGAGCCTTGATTCCGCATTCATCTCTGCCGTCGCAAGCTGGGGCTACTGACGGTACAATAACCGTGCTGGTTTGTTCTCTGCTATTTTCCATCCAGCGCATAATGTAGACTTTACAAAGGCACATCTCACTCCGTCACTGCATCCAACATAATGAAAGCCATTTCGTATGAATTGTTGTGGTGACAACGATACCGATCATATCTCCAATGTTTAAGTCAGTTATCAGTCTTATCATCATACTTCGGTCTCAACCCAATATAAGTCACCGTGCTTTGATTGAGCGCTTCAGAATATCATATTTAAATTCATTAAATTTCAAATAAAGTTATTCGAAAGGAGTAATTATTTTAGATCAAAAATAATATTAGGTATCCATACTATCCATATACTTAATATTATAAATGCGAGTGTTTATTTGTTTTCTCTCTTTCACGTCGTAACGGAGCGATGTTAAGATATGATTTTTTGTGTTAAGATATATTATTATTTTTGTGTTATTGTATGATTTTTTTGTGTGAGTTAGGAAGCTAAAGTAGGCTACTTTTTTACTGCGGCAAAACATCTCATTCCCATGGGTAATATCCATTATGATGCGTATTTGAATAACTCCATATCCATACTTCCATACTAATATAATATATGCGAAAGTGTGTTTGTTTGTTTGTCTCTCTTTCACGTCGTAACGGAGAATGCTATGGTATGAATTTTTGTGTGGAGAAAGTTAGGAGGTTAGAGAGTAACGTAGGCTACCTTTTACCGCGGTAAAACATTTCATTCCTATGGGAAGATCTATTATGATGCGTATTGTCGTCCGTGACTTACCGAATAGGACACACTGAAAATCAGCACTGTAGTCAATACTGCGGCAATTATGCCGCATTAGCTGAGTGTGCTCCTTTTTCTAGGCCACTGGACACATGCGAGCGTAATCTAGTAATAATTTTGTAAGGAGCTACATGTTTTTGTTTCATTTTTAATTTCTTATTCTGTTTTTTTTTCTGTTTTTGTATGTGTTCGTGGCCTTGCAAATAAACGCTATTCTATTTTATTCTATTTGAATCACTCTATATCCATACTTCCATACTAATATAATAAATGCAAAAGTGTATTTGTTTGTTTGTTTGTCCCTCTTTCACGTCGTAATGGAGCGATGTTATGGTATGATATTTTTTGTGTGTAGATAATTAGTAGGCTAGTGAGTAACGTACATTATTTTTTACCGCAGTAAAACACCACATTCCCTTGGGAAGATCCATTATGTTGCGTACTTGAATCACACCATACTAAAAACAACAATGTGTTGGTCCTTCTTTAACTTCATAGAGAATCTATGGATTTATATAAATTTATAGTTAGAAATTCAATCATCCTTATCCATATTTCCATACTAATATTATAAATGCAAAAGTGTGTTTCTTTGTTCTTTGTCCCTCTTTGACGTCATAACGGAGCGATGTTGTGATATGATTTTTTATGTGGTGTGGTGTGTGGTTTTTGTGTGTTTTTTGTGTGTTGTTCACGTTGTAGTTAGGAGGCTAGAGAAGAAAGTAGGCTACTTTTTACCGCGGTAAAACTATACATACTAATATTATAAATGCGAAAGAGTGTTTGTTTGTTTGTCCCTCGTTCACGTTCGCGTTGTAACGGAGCAATTTTATGGTATGATTTTTTGTGTGGAGATAGTTAGGAGGCCGAAGAGTAACGTAGGTTACTTTTTGCCGCGGTAGAACACCTCATTCCCATGGGAAGGTCCATTATGATAGGTAATTAAATCACTCTAAACTAAAAACAACAATGTGTTTATTTATTTATTATTATTTATTTTATTTAACACTTTATTGTTTGTACACCATACAATAATAAACATAAGAGTACAAGAAAAAAGAATAAGTTAGTTATAAGTTTGTCCTTCTTTAACTTCGTATAGGATCTATGGATTGATATAAATTTCGGGTTTTTGACCTATGCAACAAGGCCAATCACTGAGATGCTGGTAGAAGGAACTTTGATTCTGCATTCATTTCTGCCGTCGCAAGCTGGGGCTACTGATGGTACAATAACCACGCTGGCTTGTTTTCTGCTATTTTCCATCCAACGTAAACTTTACAAAGGCACATCTTATTCCGTCACCACATCCGACATAATAAAAGCCATTTCGTGTGAATTGTTGTGGTGACAATGATACCGGTCATATCTCGAATGTGTAAGTCAGTTATCAGTCTTATCATCAAACTTCGGTCTCAACCCGATATAAGTCGCAGTGCTTTGAGCGCTTCAGAATATCACATTTACATTCATTAAATTTCAAATAAAGTTATTCGACAGGAGTTAGATGGGAATAGGAGGGGATTTTAGTTCAAAGATATTGTTAGGTATTAGGTATTGGTGGTGGGGGTATTGATGGTAGGTTGTTGGGTATTGTTATTGTTAGGAGGGGATTTTAGTTCAAAGATATTGTTAGGTATTTTTAAAATTTTGTAATGATCGAATACTGAAGGTGCGGCCGCAGGCAGTTCCTTCTTTTCTTTGGGCGCACGGATCACAGCACAAGCCTTCGATAAAACATTCTGAACATAATCTCGATCGAATCTAACATGATTTTACTACTTTCTACGAAGAATATTGCATAATTTTTAATATAGGTATCATGGTAAATCTATGTATGATATTCTAAAAATATTTCATGCCAAGACTATTTGCAATGATGGAAGATTAAATAATTTATTTGATTCAATTTTATTTGGAATAATAAATACGATGAACAAAAATTATGGTGTTTTTGTAATAAAAACAGTGCCCCTCGTTAGTATGAATCACTGCGTCATAGTTAAGTCGAGTACGAGGAAGCGATAAGCCCATTATAATTATTGAATGGTCAAGTTAACGACCTAATGAGCGCATTAGATAACGAAGTAGGGATAATACAACGCTGAAGCTATCTTTGTTTCTACGCTAGTTAGCAAAAAACGGATCAGTGCAATCGATCGGGCATGGTCGAAAACATACAATTTGACACCAAACTCGACTTTTTTTGTTCTAGGCAGCGAAGGTCGTGAACTTAGCAATTTGCCCAATATGCCGGTTGTAGCTCCTGAGTTAGAACCGGCGAATACCTACTACTAACCAACAAAATGAATTTAAGCCTCTTACTGGATTCTGATTCAATGTAACATTTACCTATAATAATATTTAATGGTACAATCTCCGGGCGCTCGCGTTAGCTGTATTGATTCAGAGTGATGACGGAAAGTGCAACAGGTCAAACAACGTTACAAAGCTATAAAATACAACGTTAATAATGACTTTTACTCTCACCTTGAACACTAATGTAACGTAGTAAGGTTGACAATCGCTTGAATTATCCCAAATCTCAACGTGCAGTAATATCTAGGTTTCCCAGGGCCTGTTAGAATGAGACAGGTAGCTCAGCTCGGGGAAGCTCCGGGAAGTATGACGTAGTTTGTTCGTTTTGCAATTTGGTTCAAGCTCGGAACGCACTTTGACCTTTTTGAAAGGATTTAAAAATCGATGGCTACGGAATGAAATTATTCAATTGCGAACGTTTGCTTTGACTAGAGAAATATTGCTTGTTTATAATTCAACGGTTATAAGGTCTGAGTTTTTAAAAAATCCACTTATTAAATTGTTATAGCGATATGATTGCATGAAATGGAACATTTGTGTTTAAATCCTGCTGAATAAGTTTAAGTAATGTGCATTGTAGACATTAATTTTTATTTGCTTCGATGAAGAGAAACATCGTGGGTAACCTGGGAATTATCCGCGCAATATTATCTACTCTTACATTGCGAGAGGAAAATTTGAATCGAACATTGTTATGGGTTCTATTGATGAAATGATGAAATCTTATAAAAATCCTTTTGTCACAGAGTTTTTTGGGAAGAAGATATATATTACTACATTTATGTAGTTTGAATCTTTATTTTTTAGGGTTCCGAACGAAAAAATCGAAAAACGAAACCCTTATAGGTTCACTCGTGCGTCTGGGCGACCGCCCTTCACAGCCAATTTTCTCCGAAACTATTGGACTAAAGAAGTTGAAATTTGGTACTCATGTGCTTTTGTGACTTAAAGACGAAGGTATAAAGAAAACATGAATTTTGAAAAAACCGTGGTCAAACCGTATCATGTGGTATGTCAAATGAAAGGGCTTACTGTAAGGATCTTATATTTTTTTTGTTGTTACAGTTCTACAATGGACAGTTTTAAAATTATTCAACAAAGAATGAAAATGTAAGAAGGAAATTGACTGTTTCCACCCTTATCTCCGTAACCACTGAGGCTGGAATTTTGAAAAAATACCCAAAACAGTTCTTTACTTATATAATTATTACAGGAAAACCTATATGAAGTCTTAAAAAAAGGGCAAAAAATTAATAAAATAGAAAAATAACGGTAAATATATAATCACGGAACCCTCTCCACGCGTGTTTAACTCGCACATATTAAGTTTTTTATAATATATTACGTATGTATTTACTTTTGTATCTTATCTTGTGCGTCAATATAATCAAGTACTTGATAGTACCTATTAGTTGTAATTTCGGATCCCAGTTCTATTTTCATACATACACAAATGTTCTCGAGTACCTTCTTTTGTCTATGCTGTTTTTGAGTATCGACATCCCAACCCGAATAAAAATATCCTGTTACATCTGAGAGTGTTGATGATAATAATTTATCAAGAACACTTTAAAAATCATTAAAATATCACAAGAAACTATTCATTACATTAAACAAAACATACGTTGAATACGCTATCAAGTACCAGTCTTAATTGTAATACCATTCGACCGTTTGACACACTGTAAGCTCTATCGAATAATTTCCATCGACAGCACGCACACATGCGAACTTCGTCGACCAATCGCAACCCTGCAGGGTGCAAGGGACTTGCAGTATCTATTCCCATTCGCGGCCCGGGCAGAGCTAGCTTCCTATATTCTGTTATTACAGGGCCTTGTATGACCTGTAGATAGATAGTATGGATGGTTTATGCGGTTGGGAATAATTAGTCGTATTGGAGCGGCTAAGAGTACTCACACATAAAAGACTAACGTCCCAACTCAGAGTCACTAACGATTACTTAAATTGCTCCTTAGGAATCGCCATACAAATTCTGTACTAAAAACCGATTTAAATAACCGTTAGTGACTCTGAGTAGGGGCGTAAGAATCCCACAAAAAAGACTAGGGTTGAATAATACAACAAGAGCAAAACTTCGATTTTATTGATAATACAGGAAGCTTTTTCGATTGCAATCCTACACACTCGAGTAAAAAGTGATTTTTCATTTACTTACTCCTTGGTCAGTTCAATGACCCTTTAACCACCAAATCAGGTGGCTGGTTACGATTTGTTAAATAAATAATCTCATATCAGGTCATAACTTACAAGTATTGCTGGGCCCTTTGTATTACACAAAGGACTGCTACCTAAGGTGACAGTACTGTGTTCCGAACAAAGAGACTGCTGGGACAGATAACACCATTGTGTAAGATAAACTTAAATTATGCATAAGGAAAAGTAAAGAAAAGAACTTTTTTTACCCGGAGATGCGTTTGGTGCTACAAATGTTTAAAGAACAGGATAAACATTGATAATCAAGTGGCTTAGTGTCTGTTATCAAAAAAATGTACGTTGCTTTGTTATTGTTGTAATAAGGTAAATTTAAAATCTGTAAGCTGCGCAAAGTTGTTGCATCCATAATGCAACGTTATTCATTGCTTGTAAAATAAATGTATAGTTGATATTGTATGTATAAAAAGAGGCCTCAGATTAAAGAAAAGTTTTTTCCTTCTTTCTTATAATACCATTTTAACAGTTATAACCATACATTATGAAACAATGTGCAAACACTGCAATCCATAAAATAACATAACATTGAACAGTAAAATTTGTATGTAGGTCAATTACAAATATATTGCCACCTGTGACTAAGATGACTGAGATGAATCGATTTGTAGCTGACGTATTTGACGACGTAACAAGATTTATAGGTACGAGTAAATGCGTTTGGACTATGTTCACAGATGTATTACTTAGTATCGTATCAGCGTAAAACAAAAAAGTCATAATCTATATCTATACTAATATATAAAGAGGAAAGATTTGATTGTTTGCATTGAATAGGCTCCGAAACCACTGAATCGATTTGAAAAATTCTTACACTGTTGGAAAGCTACACTATCCCCGAGTAACATAGGCTATATTATATTTTCAAAAAAATTAGGGATCCTTAATAAAACTCCAATAATGTAACCCAAGGTGTAAAAAATAAAGAAAACCGAAGCAAAGCGAGGGCGGTTACTCGTATTATATATCTTACTAGCTGTTGTCCGCAGCTTTGCATACGGAAATTATGTTTTAACTTATTCAAACTTTTATCCTGTTTTCCCGGGAAACCTTTTAATTTTCCAAGACGAAAAATTGTCTAAAATATGACCCAGGGTATCAGTAACAACTTTACCAATTTTCATCGGAATCCGTTCAAAGGTTTTTATGCGATGCCCGGACAGACAAACAGACACTTTGAGTTTTATTATATACTAGCTATTGCCTGCAACTTCGCACGCGGAAATAATTTGCAATAAAATATTGCGACTATAAATTGAGATGTAAGCTATCCTATCTTTCAAGTTGGATCAAACTGCACACGGTGTGCAAATTTGATTCAAATTGGTTAAGTAGTTTAGGAGTCCATCGCGTACAAACAACGTGACACGTAACTTATATATATTAAGATGTATCTTACTTATATCCGTAGTCAACATTTTATGATATTAGTTCATGGCAAGGAAGTACAATCGTTATGAACGTACTCCAGTGCGTCGTAAAGTGTATCTGTCAAAACAACTGCTTGTTTCGAGGTATTAGATGGGAAGGGTAGAAAGTAATTTCGGAGTTATGGCTGATTTACATGCGGTAAGTGACGGCTGTAACAAGCTCTTCCTTGACTTGCCTCTTGGGAACTGTATTGTGATGATAAAATTATTTTTAAGGTTTTTTTTGTTACAAATAATCCTTTTTTTCTGCGTATCAATCGATTTTGTATTCATATTCCTTCTTGGTTGCCAACGCATCAGTGATACTTTTCGTGTAACTAATGTGCTTGGGCTACGATAGCCTCTTACCATCAAGTGGATCGTTAACTCGTTTATCGACAAGAATCAAACCTGGAACTCTGTAGTAATTACTAACTAGCAAACAGTGTCAAAGCCACTGTATGCTAAAAAGAGCTACAGGGTCATCATAATTACATCATTGAGATTGGCTTCAAGCCATTAATGACCCTCTAATGGGCACGGGTCTCTCCTCTTGAGGAGGCCTAGAGCATACTCCACCACGCTGCTCCAGTGCGGCGATTAAATCAGTGTGGAGATTAAATCCTCGAATTAGGTCAAAGAGATTTATATTCCCTAAAGTTCTACCTAGTACGAGCACTAGCTTATTGTAAATCCGCTTTTATCTTTCATCGCTCACAAAAGACGAGGATATAGGCTGAGTTTTGCGAGCTTGATTTACATACAACGTTCCATTTTCAAAGATAACAATGCTGTCCTACTAATTTAGGTAGAAAGCTAAATGTTGTCATGAGAATGAATTATACATTATTACAAAGTCTAAAGAAACATTTAGAGATACGAGTTTTGCGGTTTATAGTAACAACCTATCGTTCAAATAACTGTAAATAGAGAGTAATTTGACAATAAACTGAAGTCAAATTTATAGGTACAACTCAAACCGTGTTGCCATGTAATGTTTGGTATAGTCAACTTGGAGCCATCACTGAAGGAAGGTAACGAAGGAAGAAAGGTAGCTGGTTAATCTTACGGTGTAAAGTTCTCACGTTTATTTTTTATGAAATGAAGTTCTTTGTAAGGAATCAGAGCGCTTTAACGTAGACTTCTTAAAATCTATCATGGGCGACTATGAAAACGTTCTCTGGTCACAGGGGAAATATAAAATTCCTCTTCTCCAGTGACAGACTAATGGTACTCATATGTAACTCAGAAACCCACGTCGCATGATTTTATTTGATCAGACGGCTGATATTAATTCCCTCAGTAGATATTATATCGTTAAAACGATATAAACAGCCACTTTTTCATAAAATGAGCGACAAGAAAAAATAACAAGCCGTGTATTTTTAACGTATTGCATAAGTAATGTATTATACCGTGGAATACATTTTCTGTGACGCAAGATTATCACGTCGTTGTGAGATATGTACGTTGAGAAAATCAGGTTTACAGATCTTTTATGTGATACGTGTATTGTCGTGTATGTTGTTGTATCATATTTGAGACAAATGGAAATGTTAACGTGCATGTGTAGTTAGGTTAGGTACTCAAGATGAAGCATAATTTAATCTAGAATTCGTCTTGCTTAAGCAGTAACGAATACAGTTTGTACAATACGTATATTTACATGTAGTAATGACAATTTAATGCCACGCAATAATCTTAGATTAATTTCAGGTATGTACATATATCTACGATATTTTATTGTATTCTATTTAGCCCAAGTCAATCTCTGCAGCTCGCGGTGCGTTCTGCAGGTCACGCTATGGCTATGGCATTCCATGGTTGTGGTACCTTGTCCCTCCTGTTACCTATCTGGTGCTAATTGTTTATTCTGTTCACACAGGTTAAAATTTTATGGAATTAATGCTTATGATGATATTTAATAAAATAACAACCTGATACACCATAAATATTAATGATGCATGATTTATGCCTATATTTATTTATTCTTTATCATTGTTAAAATAGATGTTATAAAAGGCAGACTTGATGCTAAAAGCATAGGTAATATGATATGTAACACGCAACGGATTTCATGCTAAGATAATTAAGTTACAAACAGTACGGATGCTTTGAGGGATATTAACATAATATAATACTATAGCAAACAAAATCGTATGGCGTAAGTCCAGGGGGCTTACCATGACATCTTAAAACAGGCCAATATTAGCCAATAATTGAGCTGTCCTGCTATATCCTACCATGACCTAGCTAAAACACAGGTCAGCCAGTGATCACGTGACCGTAACAGGACAGCGGTCACGTGACTTCGATAATCTTCTTCTGCCCTGCGATTTGTGTACCATGAAGCGATTGTTGACGTATTGATGTCGGAAAGCGGCCTATGTCAACGTCAAAATATTACAGCCTACCGAAAGTAAGTTCAATTGTCCTGTTTTGGCTGTTTCGTTTATAATTTCTTTATACCGTAAGTTATTGTTATTTAAAACAGTTTGAATATAAATTTATGATATTGAAGAACATTAGGTATTTGGTAAATATTAGCTATCGACCAATCTGCCTTGCCTACAATCTAATCTCTACAAGCTGTTTCCAGCTGTTGTTTGTTGTTGTTGTCTCGAGAAACGCCTTGCTAAATACACCGAAGAGCATCGGCCAATAAAGCAAGCAGGATTTATAAGTACGTATTCAACTATAGACCACATTCAAAAAGATTACATCATGGAAGGCAGCTATAGGCAAGAGAACCAGAGGCAGAACGGCCGGGCGGCCGCGGCGGAAAGATGGCTCGATGAAATTTTGTAAGCAGCGGGAAAAGAATGGATTGATAAAGCGAGTGACAGAATTATGTGGAGAAAAATGGAGGAGCCTTTAAGGTTAGACCGCACTAGGCGTAACTACGCGACACGACGCGACGCGACCAAATATTCTTTATATTAAATTGTATGAGATAAAACGCACTACGCGGCAGCGGAACTACGCGCCGCGACACTGCGCGACGAAGTTGACCAACTCGCCAACTCTGACGCGTCGTGGCGCGTCGCGTAGTTCCGCTGCCGCTAGTGCGGTATAGCGAGCGGCGCCCGGCGCGACACTATGAGTTTTTCTATATGGAGCTTCATAGCCTGTAATGTAATAACTGGTCGAATTTATGTTGAGTGAGACATTCTAAAGTAGGTATGAAATCTTTTCCCATCGCTTTTATGTCGCGACAAAAGTGTGTAATATTCTCCTTCTTCATATCGTGATTTTAAAATGTCATGTAGCCATATTCTTCGTTTCTTTTTGCTTTCTCTAGCTCCATCCTTTCTTCCTCGCATAGTAAGGAAACTATTATAACATCCATATCATATCGTCATATCGTCCATCTTGCTCGGAAGTCACCGACCGAGTGACAGGAAAAATTTGCTGGAAATTGTCGCGCCGCTGCTGCTTAAGTGCGGTATACTAAAATAGGATCGCGTCGAGACGTGTCGCGTCGTGTCGCGTAGTTACGCCTAGTGCGGGCGAACCTTTACTCTATAGAGAGTATAATATAAAAAAGTAATATAAACAAAGAAATATATAATAATGATTATTGAATTAAATTTAGTCAAGAATTAAGATAAAGGAAAGGATTAACGAACCCTAAAAATTGCTTTAACTTTAAGTTGAAGACTTTTTATTTATTTAAATCATTTATTTCGAAATCACAGATAGATTCTTCAGTTTTATTATTTGTATAGAATATAGATTGCATTGCATGCTTTTTAGTCGTTATGAAATTGTAAATTGAATTTTCTATTTAAGAAATAAAAAGGTCTAATTATTATTTTTATTACTGTAGTATATTTTTATAAACATATACCATATATTTTTATATATGTGGAAGAAAAGGTATTATATGATAATGGTTATTCAATAATATTCCGTTTGCTTTGCACCAAGATAAGTATATTTTCAGTTATCCTAACGTTCACATCGATAACAATCTCTACTACTCCGTGATCAATGATAGAATTAGAATATCCTACGTATTAGGTATAATGTTCTAAATAAAATGACATATTCCATATTCTAAATATTTAGTTTTTCTTCATAACTCTTCTCGTATGACATCATCAGCATCTGTATCAATCGATCGTTGTAGAACCAAAGAGGTCGCTTGCCGGCACGGTCATCCTGACGTGCGCTCGTCCTCGAGCGCCTCCGCCCTCATGTCTCCAGTGGACCCCTGATCGCTGGGTGCTCGTCATCGAACGCATTTACTTCTAATGTAGCCATACACTGATACGGTTTCAACAACTTTCTTACTCAAGTTCCCATTTCCAACCCAATTCAACATAAATTACATATTATCACAGTATGTAAATATCCGCCTCGACTTTTACATGACTTACAGGCATTCATGAAAATGAAAATGCACCACCATCACAAAATAAATATCTTTCATTTCTTTGAAAGTACGTTAAAAAATTCAAAATTGCACTTAACAATTTTAAATTATCGCTCCTAAATCACACATTTTATTAGACATTTGGACATGTCACTGTGTCAAGTGTCAACTGTCAAGTGTTGTAAGATTACGTTCAAAAATGTAGGCATCACATTGCGATTATTTTTTTGGTAATCTTAGAGAACGAACGGTTTTTAAGCTTAATAAATAACGACCGTTAAGTTTCTATAACAAAATTCAAAATCTTCGATTGAGATTGTTATTTTAAATTTTTAAAAACATCAATATTACGCATTGATTTGAAAACCGGTAAACCGATAAAACGCTCTATTTCCGAACCTAAGTAAAACAAATTTTGTACCGTGCACAGAGTACTTAAACACTACGTTGTACCGCGCAGGTCATAGACTAAGATGCCGGACAGAAGTAGAGGCACTGCAGGCCATCAAGTGAACGTTCATGGTACGAAATTCACACCTGTCAGGTTTTAGCTACAAGCTGACCTGTCCTGTACATGACACATTTTATTAGAGTTCATGGTAAGGCACCAGGTAACGCAAACCTTTCAATGTGTGGAGGTACTCATTGCTGACGTAATGTATTACCGAATGTGTGTGAGCTGTCAAAGTGATCGGATGTGTGCGTGATCCAGGTAACCCTCGGTTGTTTATGTAGGAGTACGTCAAATAATATGTAACGTTGAATTGTATCTGTGTTGTAAGTATTGCTGTGTGCGTGACCTATATCAGAGCCCAGGCAGCTTTATAGAGAGCTGGATATCTAACCCCGTTACACATTTAGATTTTGTCTATATAGGTACTACTTGGGCGTTTATAGTTGTGTCTTATCCTATTACTAGTATTATTACATAAAAATTTTATTTATTTTCCCCTGTACCTACCTGTCGATAAGTAATCAAATTAGACCCACTTCCCGGAGTTCTATTGATCCTACTTTACAATAAATATTAGATCAATGTTATTATTAATTAACTGTCCTATTAATATGTATTATAAATGTAAAAGTTTGTGAAGATGTTTGTTCCTCAATCACACCACAACTATTTAACTGATTTGGCTGAAATTTGGAATGGAGATAGTCAATACTCTGGATTAATACATAGTCTACTTTTTATTCCGGAAAAGTTCGGAGTTCCAGCGGGATTTGTAAAAAATATTATAGATTTCCACACGCGCAAGGCCACGGGCATCATCTAATATCTGATAGTAAAAAATCGATATCCACACGCACGAAGCCACGGGCATAATCTAATATCTAATATTATGTATCATAATCCATCATTCTACTTATAGGTGAACTTTATTTTTATGTGGTTCTATAAATCTAAATTAATTAATTAGAAATTTCGTTTCAAAACCACTACCGCGGGCAAAAGTTACTTCTATAAATGTTTAAATACATATTGTTTCTACATTCGATAACTATTTTATATTGTATTTTACCTTTCGAATTAACTTCTCTTATGATCGCAAAACTGTTTACAGAAACTTGTTTCAATAAACCCTAAAATGCTAAGCTCCGACACTGAAGCCGAAGCACGATGTAATTTACGTCTGTGCGCATCACTACCGTACATAACTCGAACTTATAACATCACTAAAAGCGGTTTTATTTTTATTGGATAAATAGATGGATGTTTATTTACATCCGCTTTTACCTGGATGGTTGTTAGATAACTACGTACTTGTAGGTAAGTTATTGTTTAATTTTAAAGTAATTTTTAAAAGCTTTAGTTTGATTAAACGGGATAGGTACTTCATCCATGAAGTCAAGCCCTTCGCTAGACTCTGAAATTATATTTAGAAAAAAATGATAATTTGTTTTAATCGCATAGTTGCATAGTTTTCTTTTTAGGGTTCTGTACGAAAAAATAAAAAAACGGAACCCTTATAGGATCACTTGTACATCTGCGCGACCGCCGTTCACAGCCAATTTACTCCGAAACTACTGGACCAAATGAGTTGAAATTTTGTACTCATGTACTTTTTTTGTGATCCAAAGACGAAAGTATAAAGTATACATATAACTGAATTTTGGAAAAAAATATATTAATGAAATGAAAATTAATCAAAAACTGTTTTGCAAACCGTATCGTATGGTATGTCAAATCAAAGGGCTTATTTTAAGGATCTCAAATATATATTTTTGTTATAGTTCTACAATGGATAGTTTTAAAATTATTCAAAAAAGAACGAAAATTAAAGCCATAAATTGCCCTTTATCTCCGAAACTACTGACACTAGAATTTTGAAAAAAAATCAGGGAATAGTTATTTACTTAAATATTACAGAAAAACCTATAAAAAATATATGGTCTTAAAAAAACGGCAAAAATAAATAAAATAGAAAAATAACGGTAAATATATAATCAACCTACGGAACCCTCTCCAAGCGAGTTCAACTCGCACTTGTCAAGTTTATTTATCTTCCAGTTCACTCTTGGCTAGCGTGAGCTATGGCAAGCCGCCCACATCGTGAAAGGAGACTCGTATCCAGCAGACGCAGATCTATGGGTAGGGAAAAAGAAGATCTAGTTACAGGACTAGTTTCCTCTCAGTATTCCTCTACTTTGATGATGCCCTTTATAATATATCATTTATATATGCGTTATATAATAAAGTTACTTATTATATTATTTCTCTTATTGAAAAACATATATCTAAATCGCTATATGAATACTTATTTGAGGAGTTCCCTTTAGGGAAATAAACTTATTTAAAGGAATTTATTCCTCGTGAATCTCACATAAGAAAAATGTGGGGAAAATATGGACCCAATCTGGAAGCAGTATTGGGGCTTTAGCCATATTGGGGCGGCTTAGAATACTAACCCCAATCCCACGCCAGACGGGTGTCGTAAAAGGCGACTAAATTCGGCCCGCTTGTGGTAGGGCCCTCGGAGGGATTATATTGGTAGTATTGATTTCAATTTGTTAATTAATACCATTATTACTATTATTATTTCTCCAGGGTTTCGCCTGGATAGCTACCACCCTCGAGCATGAGTCAGCCGCCAAACGACTCGTCGTGTTCCGGCTTGGGGCTTGAGAGCCAGTTCTTTCTTTTGTTTTTTTCTTTCTTTCTTGGCCGGCAACCCATTAGTGATGCCTTTGATGTTGCTAATGTTCATGGGTGGCGAAAGCCACTTACCATCAGGTGGATTGTCAGCTCGTTTGCCGGCTATTTCCATAAAAAAAAACAATAAAAATTTTTGAATAAAAAATTGTCTTTCAAATCGCTTGTTAAATGAAAGAGCTCTGAGGAAACAAACATTTCAGTTGAAGAATTCCCTTTCTTTGAAGTCAGTCGGTTAAAGAACAGACGTCAAAGCAGTTATATAATATATTGATGGGTTATACATTCACTAGAAATTTTACTAAAATAATAATTATTGTAATGTTGTATTTGTAAGAGCAGATACCATATCATACAAGTTACTCATCTAATCCAGGTAGCTATGTCATTAAACAGATTAAATAAGTTTATTTGATTATTAATATTATACATATTTGTCAAATATGAAAACTTTTGCCGGGGCAATATTAAATCTGTCCCCAGAGTAATTTTCGTCCTTCAATTATCAAGGCAAGGAATAGATTGATTAATCAAAGTTTTCGCATCAACTTTGTGATTAGTAAAGTTTACGCAGTTATCAGAATAATATTATATTATTTCGATTCCTATATTTTCCCTACAACAAGAGTAATTAATTGATATAAGTAATATTTTTCGCTACACTGAAATATATTATAATTTTATCCGAATCTGCAATTACGTAATTATTACGTATTACTATTTAAAGTAAACATAGTTTCCATAAAAACTTTTTAATATTATAATAACATAAAGCCGTGATTTTTCTAGAAGGAATTTCTATAGACGTTATCTCTCAAAAACTGGCATACAGATTTTCATACAGTTTGTATCGTTGAACAGAATCATTCATAATTTCATTATAAATTCATAAACATGTTTAATGTGGCATAGATAATCATAAAAATGTAATTAACACTGGATAAAAGCGAATCAATGCAATCTTTTGTAGGTAATTACTATATTTTGTGTACGTAGAGATGTATGTATGGAAGCGAAGCGAAGGAGGGTACTATAAAGAAGTAAATCGAATTTTACAGAAGCATCCCATTCAGGAGTATAGATTACAGTTACGAACTTCGATAATTAAGGAGTAAATATTGAAACTCGATCGTCGATACTGGGAAAACTATTATGGTTAAGGTGCACAGCGCCGGTGCTATGTTTATCAAACGCTTTAGTTTTATCGTGTTTACGTTTTACGTTCACCGGGATTTTATTTTATTTGATTATTTGAGAGCGCGAGCAAAAATATAACTTTAATAATTACCTCAGGTCGTCTGTTTATATGCAGGTCAAAATTATTTTACACGGAGACTTATAGGCATCACACACTTATGATCTCTAAGCACTTAGATTTCTAATGGGTTGAATATAACAGACAGCCCGCATTTCTATGCAATTTGAACTCTATGCTAGCTTAAGATGGTTAAATCTCTGGAGTCAATTGAATGGGTCCATAAGGGGGTTACAGGAAACTTTTGTATGTCATTATGTATTATTTTATAAACAACCAAAAAATACCTAACTGGCTATCTGTTTGTAAGCGACTACCATCGCCCATGAACGTCAATAACACTAAAATCAATACCAATGCACTGCCGGGCAAAAAGCAAGTGAAGGACCCACATTATTTCGACGCTTTGACACCGCAACTGAAACCTCTATAAAATATTTGACGATTGACTTTAGAAAGTAGTACAGTACAGAGCCAAGGGAATAAATACTCTATCAAGCATCAGTAAAACTGAATTCGACAACCGCCAACAGGAGGTTCGCCTTAGCCGAGTGCACCATGGACAATATGGACATCCTTCTCCTTACGTCAATATCCTCAGTGCTGAGGTTCGTGACCCCCTCCATGGATCACTTTTTTCCGGACTATCTTGCGCCAACGCGCAACGGTTCTCTGCAGCGTGGATGACCTCTTGCATCTTGCTATCGAGAATAGTGTGGATTTGATCCGACTAGTAAATGCAATGCGATCATAAGAATACACCTATCATACCCCATACACCTAGGTTATTCTGCTACCGTAATAACAATCTACAAGCTTTCATTATTTGACATCGTTTGACATAAACTTGGAGTGTATGGACCTCTTACAATGTAATAAAAACTTATACTGAGGTAATAAGATCTCTTTCTAGCAAGAAATTAAATTTTAACGACACATAAAAGAAAATTAAGTCCACGTTAGGCACATTTGAGAAAATATTAAAATCCACGTTGTTATAAGCCTTTATGCCTCAGGTAAATATTTTATATGTAAAACTTGTGTAATAATTCAGTTTAAATTTTATGTTAGCGATTATTTTGTAGTAAAAGTTGTCTGAGACTCATATTATAATATTATAATCCTTTGTTGTGAGAGCTTGATATCATAAATCTCATCTGATTTTAAGTATTTCAGCATTAATTTAACACAATCACTATTTTAATTTATTTACGAATTAATGTATGTATAATAATATGATATGTTGTACTAACAATGCTTTCGTACGAAAACTGATTTCATAAAACAGAAAGTCTGATGGAATGTAAATTATAATAAAATGTCAAAAATATTAAGTTTCTCGTATTATATTATAATTTCTAGATATAAAAAACTCAAGGCTCCAAAGAGATGAAATATAATTTTTAAATGATTTTGCAACCTATAATTATTTTAATAGCGAGTTGTACCTAAAATGGTGTTGTATTCTAAGTCTATTCAAAACTGTAACGAATATCATAAGTTCTGTTTTGTTTTTGTTTTATTTATATTTGTTATTTACATGATTATATTATTGGTTATTCACATTTAATATGATACAAATATCCAATTACAATAAAACATCTCCTTTAATAAAATAAAAGCCAATTATTATAATATTATATGAGACCCCAGGTATACATTTCAAAAATAATATTTCATTTATCAATATCGTCACAAAAATATTATTATTTCGTTACAACTATTCCAAATCCGTGCTCGCTCATGCTTAAAACATTCTTTAGTTATTAGATCGAATATCGATAGAGAATTTTCTCAGAAGCTTATTTGAAACAAATTTTCCATCTCAGCGATACCGAAAGGTATTTATTTGTCAACCAGCCGAAATCATCGACTAAAATATTATGTTTTTTCCGTTTCACTTACTACTCACTTTGAAGTAATAGGGTAGTGGATTTTATGATTGGTCTTTTTCCGGGGCATAGAAATAAGAAACAAAAACTTTAATCGAAGAAACTCTCACTATTGATTACATTATAAACATATAAAATATACTCTTAAAGGAGAATGCCCATAGCCAGTACTCTTAAAAAAATAATTGTGTCACAATGATTTTTGGACAAAAAATTTAACTAAAATATTTTAAGTATTTTACCCTATTTCCTAAAAAATCCTTATTGGGAATAATTTTCTGAAATTAATAAGTAACTTTACTTCCGTTTTACAAAAGAAAACCATTGGGCCATTTATGTTTGGATAAGGGCCAATCAGGAATCTTTTAAGATCCTTCGGGCCAATAGCAATAACACCCTTTTTTCGTCGGGGGTTAAAAACAGTCAGCCTCATAACTTCGTATTGGTAGAGTTGGGTTAAAATCCTCCACGCACCCCTTATTTTTAATTTTCTAATTACTACTGGCCGTTGTTTTTACAGTTTCCATCAGATGGCATAGCTTGTTTACTTAACATTCACATAACAATTGTTATTAGTCTTTTGTTTTTTTAAAAAACAAAGACGCATCCGCATATTAAGTGCAGTTGCAAGAGTTTTATTTTTATATTTGTTGTACAGAACCTTAAAAAGAATATCTGTTAACTAACTTAAAGACTTTATATACACTCTAGCTGGCCTATTTACAATGAGGTTACTGCAAACTAACGTGTGTGATGAATTAAATTCTTTTCATGAACTATTCGTCCAAGTATGAGTTTGCCTAGGAAAATATTGCAAGATCGTACGAAGTTTAAAAGCGATGCAGGAATCTAATCGACTTTCTCTGTGATTTTCTTTACACGTAGGTTCGTACCGTTGGCTGACATTTTATGTATTCTCCATTGCTTTTGAAGTTATAAATAGGTATGCGTTCCAGTCATTTAATTGAACGTGTTATTCTGAAGTTTTTTTTTACAATCACCAAAAGTGTCGCACAGAAAGAGTTTAAGCTAATGATTTACCATACTGACATGTATCATAAATAGTCACTATATTCTTCTTTACCACAGCTAATGGTTATATGTATGTATGTCATTATTTGATATTAAGTGCACATAACTATGAAACTAGTGCGAGCTGGATTTGTCAGTTGCTCCATAGATAATACTGAAGACGTATGAATATAAAGGAAAAGAACGGAAATTATGTTGTGACAGCCACTTCAACACTGAGTATAAAGTCTTGGGTGCTACATAGCTGTATTATTATATTATATAATACTTTAAAACTGTTTAAATTATATATCAAGTGACATTAAACTCAAAATAGTCCCCTCTAAAGAACATAAAGTCACTTTTCTTTCAAAGCTTTTCAGGACGTGATTTTTACGCAATCGGATTTTTGTTTTTCAACTTATTATAATTATGCCTTATTTCACAAGCTACGAAACTCTTAACCCAACAATTTTTTTCATCCTCCCAACATAAAGTAAAACAAAAAAGTGTTAAGTCATTTAAATCTCTCTTTCTAATTGGATAATCTTAAGAAGTTTGTTAGCTCAACAGTTCGTCCTACTTTCATTGTTATAGAGACGTAAACAAATAAATCGCATTTCTAGGGAAAATAGAGGAAAACTTTCTGAAACCTCTGCTAGTTCGTAAATTAACTTGACTATGCAATTAATCTTGCTAAGTTAATTCTCATAAGATGTAAGTTTAGTAGAGGAATGAAGAACGCTTGCTGTTGTAATATTATTCTTATGTTTCGGTGTTGGCCGTATTGGAGCAACCTAGAATACCTACTAACCCTAATTCCACGCCGGATGGGTGTTGTAAAAGACAGCTAAATCTGGATCGCTGGTCATAGCCTCGCCCCTCCGAGGTAATATATTGGTAATTATGATTTTAATAATCACACCACAGCTTTGATTTGCCGGCTGGCTTAACTAGCCAGCCTCAGCTGCTGCAGCGAGCGTTGAATGGTTTATATTACACTATAGGGGTAGGGCAGACAAGACTACGTGGAGTAGGTTTTGCAGCGATTCGTTTCTGTCACTCGTTAACGTTACCGCACTTTGTGAACTGCTGCTGAATTGATTATAGAACTGCCAATTCCATATTTTTTACCGCCGATTCAATTATTACTGATTGAAATAATGTACCAATTTTCTATTTAAATATTATTGTACGTGTTTTACTGTCGCATTGATTTATGGACCGCCGAAAAATAAAACAACTGCCCGTGTATTTTTACAACTGATTCTCCTACTTCTGCAGAATAACTTCTCGAATATTTAAAGAGCGGTCGTAAATAACATATTCCCTTTTATAAATCAAATATGTTCTTATATACACACTGCAGAGGGATTTTATTAACGATACGGACACAAAGTGACACTGAATACACTAACGACCCGAGAACAAAAAAGTATTTGTAGTATTTCTCAGTAAATGTCTTTCCCTGAGAATCGTTCACGCGCTCGATGTCGGATTAATACCAACTAGGCAGCAAGGCGTATCTGTAGGATGTCTCAAGATAGACCAAACTGCCCGTTTTCCAGCCGTTAACCTAAAAAATACCTTTTTCCAAGCTCCCAGCGGGCAAATTGGCGCAACTGACGCTATAAATTACTAAACACAATACAACACCTTGCAAGCAGGCTCCGTTGAAAAAAGGAAATGCGGATCATTTATCTCTGTTTGTCTAGAAACGGTAAAATTAACCTTTTTAATATAATCTCAAGAAACAAATTGGGACTTATGAATTCTGTAATGCATTATTGAAAAAAAGTGTTGCATTATGACATTAAAGTTATTTTTAGGGTTCCGTACGAAAAAAAGAAAAACGGAACCCTTATAGGATCACTGGTACGTTTGGGCAACCGCCGTTCACAGCCAATTTACTCCGAATTTAATGGACCAAATGAGTTGAAATTTGGTACTCATGTACCTTTTTGTAACCCAAAGACGAATATACAAAGTAAACTGAATTAAAAAAATTAACGAACTCAAAATTAAACAAAAACTATTTTGCAAACCGTATCCGTATCGTTACGTCAAATGAAAGAACTTGTTGTAAGGATCTCAAATATATTTTTGTTATATTTCTACAATGGGTAGTTTTAAAATTATTTAAGAAAGAATGAAAATTATAGCCAAAAATTGACCATTCTCCCCCCGAAACTATTGATGTTAGAATTTTGAGAAAAATACAGAGAATAGTTCTTTACTTAAATATTACAGCAAAACCTATAAGGACACTATGGTCTTAAAAAACGGCAAAAATAATTAAAATAGAAAAATAACGGTAAATGGGTGAATTTCAACAAACTCGAATTTTGCCTAATTACAGTGGCGAATTTAAATTTGCTGTTTCTGATAAATTTTTTTGACCTAAATAATAGATAAAGAGTAGTACTAATTAATCATATACTAGAGATCGAAAAAAAATGATTAGTTCATGAGATATTTCCATTTGAAATTATCAAATGCCACCGAAATTATTAAAGGACCACCGGAATTAAAATCCAAGCCACTGAAATTGATTAAATTTAAACTTGATGTTTCTAATACACTTTATTTGGCATAAATAATATGTAATAGTAGTGATAATTAGTCATATAGTAGAGATTGAAAAAAACTTTATTTGTTCCGGAGATAATATTATCAAATTACACTATCAAATGCCACCGAAATTAGGACCACTGGAATTAGAATTTGATCCACCGAAATTGATTTATGCCCATGAGAAATCATAAAGGCAGGATCATTTAATACTTTAAAGATATTATGTACATTTTGAAGAATAGGAGTCTAGATGAACGGACTCCTTTTAACGGTAATTAGACAGGCCCATTGCACTTCTGAGCCACGTTTATAAGCTGTTTTCGAGGGTCCTCACAAATCGCATTGCACGCAGGCTTGACGACTTCCAGCCTCCCGAACAAGCAGGATTCCGAAAAGGCTACAGCACCATAGACCATATACACACATTGCGGCAGATTATACAAAAGACCGAGGACTATAACTTGCCGTTATGTATAGCCTATGTGGACTGTGAGAAGGCCTTTGATTCTATCGAGATCTGGGTGGTACTAGATTCTCTCCAGCGGTGGCGGATCGACTACCGGTATATCGAGATGTTGAAGTGTTTGTACTCATCCGCCATCATGTCCGTCAGAGTACACGACACAGCAACGAACCCCATCCAACTGCAGAGAAGTGTCAGACAAGGATGTCATATCCCCAAAACTGTTCACCGCTGTGTTGGTAGACGTGTTCAAGCTGATGGAGTGGAAACAACATGGCATTAACATCAATGGCGAATACATCACACACCTACGATATGCCGATGATATAGTCATCCTGGCCGGTTCCCTGGAAGAATTTGGAACAATGCTCGGGGGACTTGAACAGCGCCTCACAACGGGTGGGTCTTAAATCATGTCGAATGTCCATGTCACATCCGTATCGGTTGTTGTTGATGGCGTTGCTCTCGAAGTTCTAGACGAATACAATTACCTGGGACAAGTGATCCAGATGGGTAAGTCCAACTTCGAAAAAGAAGTCACTTGTAGAATCCAACTCGGATGAGCTGCGTTCGGGAAAGTCCGTCATATATTGTCGTCCAAAACACTACCTCAGTGCCTGAAGTTTAAGGTGTTCGAGCAGTGTGTGTTGCCGGTGATCACATACGAATCTGAGACGTGGTACTTTACTATTGGCCTAATCCACAACCTCAGAGAAGCGCAGCGGGCTATGGAGAAGGCTATGCTTGGTATTTCTCTACATGATCGCATCAGAAATGAGGAGATCCGTAGACGAACAAGAGTAACCGACATAGCTCAAAAAATTAGCCGGCTGAAGTGGCAATGGGCGGGCCACATAGTGCGAAGGACCGATAACCGTTGGGTAAGAAAGGTCATCGAATGGCGCCCACGTCTCGGAAAAAGGAGCATAGGATGATAGGACGCCTCCCGACTAGGTGGACTGACGACCTGAAGAAGACAGCGGGCATCCGCTGGATTCAGAAGGCTCAGGACCGGTCAGAGTGGTGCAAGTTAGGGGAAGCCTATGTCCAACAGTGGACCTCCAAGGGCTGATGGATAGATGGAGACACGCTTGTATTTCTATGGCCTATACTTCCCTATACGCTTTGATTTGCCACCGGAGCCACCGAGATTGCGCCACCGGACTTAGAATCAGAGACAAAACTTGAATTTTAAAGAAAACTTTTAGTCACAGGTTAACTTTTATTTCACAATTGTAGCTGAAAACCGTTAATGGAACCCTCCATAAAATTTCTAGATAATCTGCTTTGCACTTTTACTAATATACATGACATCGGAATTGGATGATTTTGTATTCCTGCGCCACCGCAGTTAGTACTTACGTGTTTGGCAGGAAAATTACGCAACCAGTCGGTCATCCTAACACGCAGTTTGCAAGAGCACAACTGAACGGTGCGGGGAAAGCCAGTAAGGTGTCTTCCAAATCGTGAAGTAACAAGTAATGAAGTATACAAAATGCGCCACCGGTATTGCTTTTTTTTGTAGGACATTTTTAAAAGATGTTTTAAGAGCTGTTGTTTAATCTTAAATTACTCCATAAATATATATTAGTTGTGTTATTTAATGTATTTCTAAAAAACATTCCCTTTCAATGAAATTTATTTACCAAAAAAAATTAAATTAATAAAATATGTAAATAAACGCAGTTTGGACAGTACACCGGAATTAGATTTTAGGTCTTAGATATTTTTTTATTAAGAATCTATGTATTAAATACCTCTGAATACTTCACTATCATGTAGATCACTACTTAAACTACCTATATAAAATTATGCGTAATTGTAGTTTACCTCCGCACATTAATTTTCAACCTCGCCGTCTCAAAAATGCACCTGGGAAATTCACCCAAATACATAATCAACGTACGGAACTCTCTCCAAGCGAGTTTCACTCGCACTTCTCAAATTTATTCTATGAGACGTGCCACCTTCCAATTAATAATTTACCAATAGGTAAACCGCCACTGTATTATTGTATACTATTCGAGTAAAATAAAAACAAAGCATCAAGAGAGGATAGCGTTCGTCTGTTATTTCGCTTTCATTGCATGCATAAATAAAACAATTAAAACAAGAGAATAAACTTATTGTTGAAAGAACAGCTTAGCGTAGAAAAGCAAGGACTAATTAGTCTTGAATAAAAACAGAAACAAAGGTCGGAGCTTTAATATGACCTTTTAACTTTGGACATAGAACCTGTTACAAAAACAAACGGGAACAAATAAAAAGGAATTAATGGAATGAAACGAAAACTTCAATTAACGAAACGGCGGTATAATATACCGAGGCGAAGTTTCAGTTAAAGCCCTAAAATAAACAGCGAAAAATAATGATAGAAATTGGATCTTTGATGTAATGAAAAATATTTCTGACAAAAAGTTGGCTTAGCTACTATATGTCGTAAGTACTTTAACATGCTCTCTC
Source organism: Thymelicus lineola (assembly GCA_963932265.1). Lineage (NCBI taxonomy): Eukaryota > Metazoa > Arthropoda > Insecta > Lepidoptera > Hesperiidae > Thymelicus > Thymelicus lineola. Next base: position 13,896,386 of record OZ010686.1, read on the forward strand.
TCGCTCTCGCCGCGAGCAGACGTTTCATTTAAAGCTCCGTACATTAATATTCGTTTTTGCTAAGAACTTTGTATTATTAAACGTAAAATAAGTGTAATTTAGTTATCAATACCTTAATTAAATAAAAGATATACAGTGTTTAAGTGCTTAAAAAAACTATTTTTCTATCTACAAAACAGTGTAGTGGGTGTACATTAGCTGGTGAATCATCGGTCCTCAAATCGCTATGATTGGTCTATTACCCAACTAGCGAAGATTACCTTATGCCATCAAAAACATAACTTGTAAAAAAACCAAGTCTCGCAACTCAGTTCTTCTACCGTAAAAATTTGTGAGATGCATGTAATACCAAGTCGGTTAATTTATTCAGTCCCTACTTTAGGGTCCTTCTGTCTCAAGTTATTACGTAATTAGCTAACCTAACAACATCTTAAAGTGACCATATCAATATTAAAAATCTTTTATGTTATAAATAAATAAATTGACTTGGCTATCGCATGAAAACGCTATGTATCTAACAAGTATTACATATTACATATTAAATTAGACTGTTTAATGCGATTGCCAAGTCAATTTATTTATTTATAACATAAAAGATTTTTAATATTGATATGGTCACTTTAAGATGTTGTTAGGTTAGCTAATTACGTAATAACTTGAGACAGAAGGACCCTAAAGTAGGGACTGAATAAATTAACCGACTTGGTATTACATGCATCTCACAAATTTTTACGGTAGAAGAACTGAGTTGCGAGACTTGGTTTTTTTACAAGTTATGTTTTTGATGGCATCTCATTTCTTTTTGTAGTTAGTCCTACTTTTTTCATTTTCAGTACCTTCTATTTCTTCAATACTAACAGTTTCGGGCAATATACTCTTTTTTTATGCTTTGAGCAGGCAAACGAACAGACAAGTCACCTGATGGTAAGTGATCACCGCCGCCCATGGACATTAGCAACACTGGGGGCGTCACCAACTCGTTGCCGGCCAAGAAGATGACGATAGATCCACTTCTTGAAGGACCCCAGGTCATAGCTTAGAGCCTTAGAGGGAACACCGATGCAAATAGTTTGTTCCACATGACAGTTTACACGGGCGAGGTAGAAAATGACTTGAGAACCGAACTGTGGACGGACGCCAGGTATCCAGGTAGTGTTGGTGGAACCTGGTGTGCGTGGATGTGCGGTGACGAAAATCAACTGCAGGTATTAAGCCAAACAGTTCTTCAGAACATTCCCCATTGTACAGACGGTAGAATGCGCAGAGAGAGCTTACATCTCTCCTCAACTCAGGCGATTCTGATCCGTCTGTAAGCTTGGGATCGTTGACAAGACGAATGGCTAGCCATTGAATTCGATTGAAGGGATCCACTTGGCCAGCCGGCTCCATACTGAAGTACCGTGAAGTACTTCCTAAAGTGCTTAGCTCTATTGAGCACTCCCAATTTCTTTACCAGCTAGTTTGGCCTTTCTAACTAAGTGGTCCCGTAGTTCTAACTAAGTGGTACTTCGTAGGAAGGCAACTTAGACAGTAATGCCTTATGCTACACTCTATCGAAGGCCTTTGCAACATCCAAACTTACAGCCAATGCTCCTCCCTTGCACTCGATTGCTTCTGCCCAGCAATGAGTAAGGTATACTGAAAGATCGCCAGCTGATCTGCCGTGGCGGAAACAGTATTGACGATCACTAATCAGCTGGCAATCTTCTAAATACCGGAGCAGTTGGGTGTTTATTTTACGCTCCATTACTTTGAAGAGCAGAGAGGTTATGGCGATTGGTCTGTAATTGGATGGATTTGGCCTGTCTCCTTTTTTGGGAATAGTGTGGATCAAAGCTACCTTCCATGAAGACGGAACGATGTCGGCAGAGTAGGAGAGTTGGAATAGGTGTGTTAAAACCGGTGTCAACTCCGGAGCGCACGTTTTTAGCACAACAGCAGGTATACCATCTGGCCCATTCGACTTGTTGATGTCAAGGGAAAAAAAGCTTGACGCACGGCATTCTGAGTAAAATGCACGTCAGTCATCAGCTCACTACACTGCGGGATGGTAGGCGGTGTGTTACCCCCGTCATCAACAGTCGAATTCGATGCAAAGAGTGTGCCCAGTATTTCGGCTTTCCCTTTTGCGGTGTGGGCCAAGGTATTATCTGCTCTGCGCAAAGGAGGAAGGGACGATGCACAGAAATTGCCTTGAATGGCTTTGACTAGAGACCAAAACGCTCGGCTACCACACGGATAGCTCAGCAGTCTCTTGCCGGTTGTGTTTATGTGCTTGAACTTTGCCTTGGCGATTTGCTTCTTTGAGGACCACGAGGCAGAATTTAATTTCTTTTTCAGCTGACTCACAATGGTGCCTCCGAGTTCACGCGCCTCTACCCAATCCTAATAAGCAAATTGCTTCAGGTTTATTGCCTTTAAGCAGTTTCTGTCAAACCAGGCTTGGGTTTTACCACCAACGAATGCCACAGAGTTTGGAATGTAACATTTCATGCCCTAGAGTACCACATCGGCTATGGAAAGAGTACAAGCATTGGGATCAGCTGAGGAGAAACAGATGCGCCTCCACAGGTAAGATAAATAAAATTCCCGCAAACCGTCCCAGTCCGCCGATCTGAAATACCAGACTCGGCGAGATGCGCAAGGTCGCCGGTCAACGGGTCGTGCCAACCGTACCGAAGATCGTACGAGGCAGTGATCAGACGAACCAAGCGGCGCCTCGACGGATACAGCTTAACCGTTATGGTGGGAGGTAAGCAGGAGCTCCAAGGTGGAAGCAGCATGGCCGTCAATGTCAGGGATCCGGGTTGGACTGGACACCAACTGACTGAGCAGATTTCCCTGCGTAATCCGTTGTACGTGATCCTAGCCATTCAACATGATGGGCGTTGAAGTCTCCCAGGACCACTACTTCAGCACGGGGGATCTGCTCTTGTACATAGTCGATCGCCCCTTGAACGTGCTCGTAGGGTCAAGTATTGCCGATGTAGACACGCGTTTGGCCGCCATGGTCTACGCGTACGCAGATAGTGGACAGGTTTCTTCTTTCAAGAAAGTCGAGACGTTGATAATAAATATCGTCTCGAGAAAACAGACACACACCGGCGTGTGGTATAAATTTGTGTTCAAATTTGTATCCCGAAAATAAAGGTAGGATGTCTCTTTCAAGTGTCCGTTTCAAGGTGATAATGAACGGCGTTGAGGTTTGAGTGTAAGCCCCTGATATTGTAAAAGTCCACTTGAAATATGGAAAGGGGTGCCGCTGATTTTAACCTTTTTTCTTTTTTGGACTTTCTCATTTTTATTTGCGGGGAAGAAATGGAAAAGTAGGAGTGGTGCATTTTCGGCTCTACCCGAGTTAATGTGTAGTCATAAAAACTATCTCGGCAAGGTGGGCAAACTGAGTTACTGGCTCGGCAGAAGAATGGACCCCCGATCCGACCCACGATTAAAGTCCTCGTCCACATCCGACTCCCCAACCGGCAAGAAAATCAACCGTCGGGCTTTTAACATTGGCGGCGGGACAGCCTCCCAGGGCGGGATCACCTGAGTTCGGGTCCCCTACAACAATCGTGCACCAGCGGTAAAGTTTCATTGGGTCTCCCTGGCTGCCGAGTCAGTCCATCATGCCCAACCACACGAGAACAGTTGTTAATGACTTTAACGGACCCAAGAGAACCCTACAAAATAACACCTCTACAGGACGGGTGACAGACGAAGAATACGAAGGAAAATGTATAAAAGACGGGGGGAAAGGAAGAGAAAAAGAAGACTGGCTCTCCGACATTGCAACCGAAACCCGTTAAAAAACATTTCACGGTTGACTCTAGAAGGAGGGTGGTTGCTATCCAGGCGGTGCCCATGGGGAAACAATAATATAATACAATCCCTCTGAGGGGCTCTACCACCAGCGGGTTGGATTTAGTCGCCTTTTACGACACCCATCCGGCGTAGGATTGGGGTTAGTATTCTAAGCCGCCCCAATACGACTAAAAATTGTAAAGTGTATTGTAAATATTTTGCGAGATTTTGGTACAACTTCATAAGATATGTCCCATTCTTGCTTTTTCATTCCTTTGAACATAATAATATACCTAGGTATCTATTTACACCTATTATTCCATTATGTTATACATAATACAGGTACACTGTTTCGTGAACTGCAAATGTTACTTTGTAATCTCTTATATTTATATGAGATTACAAAGTTAATTATACAGTTAATGTATCTAGAAAACTGGACCGAAATTGCAAAATATTTTAGTTTTTCCTTGATTTATACACTAAACCCTAATTGTGTTCAAAATTTAAAGCTTCTATGTCTGCTAGAAGTGCCTTAGAGTTTTGATGATCGGTCAGTGAGTGACAAAATTAAGAAACTTTGACTAGTTATAATTCTTAAACTATTGGTTCAAATTGATTGAAATTTGAATTATACCGTGTTTATACAATATTTGTTTGGTTACTGAAAATTCAGGCTTCTAGCTTTATCCACAACGAAGTTATAGGGGTTCGAAAATGGCCTGAACTGCTTCGAGAAAAGAATGGTACGGCCGTGCCGCTTTTTTTTGCTCGACTTGGCGGGGGCACTGCCGTGCCCCCAGATATGGCAACAAAAGTTGCATGATCGGCACCTTCACTACTGTCGGATCGGTTGACAAATTTCGCCAATGGAAGTTAAGTCTCCGTGGTACAACGGATAAGGAGTACGAAGATCGCTACACGGGGCCCAGGATCGAATCCCACCATCGCAGTAAAATTTCAATAACTTCTCATCATAAATTTTTTAAATTCTAAATTTGTAAATTGAAATATTCTAATAGAAATCATAAATAGCACTAAAATAATAAATATGGCAGAATCAAATAAATGTAACGCCTGTCTAAATGAATTAGCAAACACTCCCTCAATACACTGCACACGCTGTAAGGCGGGTTACCATCACTCGTGCATAAACTATTCATTGTCTGAGAATGAGGCGATGTCCATCGAGTTAAAAGCTAAATGGGTCTGCGCGCAATGTCAAAGTAGAGAACGCAAAGGAGGCGATAATTCAAACACTCCGGTTCATAACAAAAATGGCAATGCCCCGACATCACCTCAGCTGGACTTTGTTACGAAGCGAACGAAGTTACGCACAGGCAACAATTGCTCGTGTTTAACAGCCAACAACATACGAGATATAATTCGGGAGGAATTACAATTTCATTTCACACACAAAATTTACCCCGAAATACAGGAAGTCCGCAATGTAATGTCTTCTCTCGAAGAGTCGATAGCTCACTTTAATGTCGAACTTGAGAAAGTGAAGGCCGATCGAGTGGAACAAGCGAAAATAATAGATGTACTTAAATCAGAGACTGAGCTATTGAAATCTACAAATGAAATTCTTTCATCTCGCCTGGCTCAAATTGATCAGCATGCGCGTTCTTCAAACATTGAAATTCAATGTGTCCCTGAGAATAAACAAGAAAATTTGATAAACACTGTAGTGCAGCTGGGAAAAGTAATCAAATGCCCAATCAGTGATACACAAATTCATTACTGTTCGCGACTCGCTAAGTTGAATAACTCTAGTCCACGCCCGCGTTCAATACTGGTCAAATTCAACAGCCCGCGTCTACGTGATGAATTTCTCGCAGCAACTAGTAAGTTTAATAGGAACAATCGAGAAGACAAGTTGAACACTAGCCATTTAGGTATCGGCGGGAGTAAGAAAACGGCAATATATGTAGTGGAACATCTTACACGCGAGAACAAGAATTTACATGCTGCAACGCGTTCCAAAGCTAAAGAACTTGGGTATAAATTCGTCTGGGTGCGTGACTCTAAGATATACATGCGGAAAGATGAGCAGTCAAGCCATATATATGTTAAAGATATAGCTTTACTAAATAAGTTGTCATAACGCCGCTAAATTTGACTTTGGTAGTACCTAGGGGCCCCTTAAATTTTTTCTATCAAAATGTAAGAGGTTTAAAAACTAAAACAATTGAGCTTTTCAGTAAGGTAGTTTGCTGCAATTATGATGTAATAGTTTTTACAGAGACATGGCTTAACAGCAGTGTATCGAATACCGAGTTATTTGACGATCGTTATGTAGTTTACAGAAGAGACCGGGAAAGTAGTGGATTTCACAGTAATAAAATAGGGGGTGGGGTTTTGATAGCTGTCTCTAAGCGTTTTGTATCCTATCGAATGTATGACTGTGAGTCTGACTGTGAGGATGTTTGGATTAAACTTGAAATACTCAACAAGACGGGTGAAATTGACTATTTGTATATATGTGGAGTTTATATTCCTCCCCCTGTACAGAAGCATATTTTGGAGCACTTTATTACAAACACCAACTGTGTCTTACAAAAGGGTAGCTACAATACTGTTGTTCTTGGCGATTTTAACTTAAGCAGTCTTTGTTGGAACAGAACGCCTACCCTTGCACTAACACCTATAATTACAAACAGTTTGTTAAATAATATGATTGTAGATTTTATGTCATTCAATAATCTTTCACAGTATAACTCATGCCTTAATAATAAAAATCGTATTCTAGACCTAATAATGAGCTCTATGACAATCTCACACATTTGTGAAAGCACTGACCCTCTTTCCAATATTGACCCGTTGCATCCTCCCATTGAATTTTGTGTTGAAATCAACCACCAAGAAAACCTAAAATTTCAAGAAGAAGCCAGGTTCCGCTTTCACAAAGCAGACTACGACAAAATAATAAGTGCATTAAATAACATCCATTGGGAAAAGGAACTATCTAGTTGCGCTAGCGTTGACGACATGGTAACACATTTCTACAAAATTCTCAGACTCCTCATTGTTAAACATGTGCCAAAATACAAACCACGGTCTGGTAAATATCCCATATGGTTTTCCACTGCATTAGTTAAGGTTATTAACGAGAAACTGAAATATCGACTTAAGTATCGCAAATATGGCAATCCTAGGGATTTAATCACCTTTGAAGTACTAAGGGAGAGATGTGCAAAACTTCACAATACATGCTACAAACTATACTTAAAGCGCCTAGAGTCATCATTGTCCTCTAACCCTAAGCTTATATGGAGCTTTATTAAACATAAAAGAGGTAGGACTAATACTTACCCTGCCCAGATGTCTTTCGGCACCAAAGTCGCTTCATCGGGGACAGATATTTGTGATCTATTTGCATCTCAGTTTTCCTCTGCCTACAACACTGAAAACGTACCCATCCCAGGTCACTTTGATTCGCCGCCAAATGCTAATTTCTTAACAACTATATCGGTAACTACAAGTGAAGTCTTCAGAGTTTTAAAAAGACTTGATCCTGCCAAGGGCGCCGGCTCCGATGGAATTCCTTCTATTTTTGCTATAAGATGTGCCAGAGCACTTGCACTGCCACTCAGTATTATTATTAATAGATCTTTGAGTTCTGGCATATTCCCATCAGCCTGGAAAAGTGCTCTTGTGATACCGTTGTTCAAAACTGGCGACACAAGTGCAGTTAAAAATTATAGGCCCATATCTATACTTCCAACTTTTGCGAAGGTTTTTGAGTCTCTTCTGTGCCCAATCATATCATCTCACTTGAAACAGGTTATCGCACCCCAACAGCACGGCTTCGTGAAATCCCGCTCCACATCAACCAACTTGGTTTCCTTCGTCGAGGACCTTGCTGAGGGGGTCGATCATGGGCAATCATACGATACAATATACACCGATTTCAGCAAGGCTTTCGACAGGGTTAATCATGGAATACTGTTACACAAACTTTATTCCATCGGAATAGCCGGCATGTTTTTAAAATGGTGCAGATCATACCTGTCAGGCAGAGAGTCAGTAGTTGTGGCTGGAGGGTATAAATCCAAAGCTTTTATAGCTATATCCGGAGTACCTCAAGGGTCTCACTTGGGTCCTTTATTTTTCAACATTTTTATTAATGACATTGGGAAATGCTTTCATGAATCTACATTCTCAATGTTCGCTGATGACTTGAAATTTTATCGAATTGTTAATTCAGCCAATGATGCATTGTTACTACAGAGGGATCTAGATAATCTAGTGATGTGGTGTAGTGAAAACGGAATGAACTTGAATCCCGATAAATGCCAAGTAGTTCGGTTCAGCAGAAAGAAACATATACCAATCAGACGCTATTATATAAATCACGTACCACTCAATGAAGTTAGCTACACTCGAGACTTAGGAGTAATTCTAGACAGCAAACTACGTTTCAACACTCATATTGAAAACATTGTAAATAAGGCTCTTAGAATGTTGGGTTTCGTCCTTCGAAACTGTAAGGAATTCAAGAATCCCCAGACAAAAATTACAATATATAACTGCCTTGTACGTAGTATTTTGGAATATGGCAGTACTGTGTGGAATCCGCATTATGATACATATATAAAGCGCATAGAGAGTGTCCAAAAACGATTTTTATGGCACTTATCCTATAGTTGTAACTTAGCCAAGAAACTTCCAAGCTACAATGATCGTCTACTTCATTTTCGACTCAAATCACTCCGACATCGTAGGGAACTCCTTGACGTCATGTTTCTGTACAAACTAATAAATGGAAATTTTGACACCCCTGATCTCATATCTAGAGTTAATATTGCTGTACCTAGAAAAACACAGAGAAGTATAAAACCTCCATTTACAATCAATCCATCGAAATCAAACCTTGGTTATTATTCTCCATTAAATAGAGTGGTAAGGAGTTACAATCTCCTTCACAATATATTGCCCAGTGAAACTGTAACGCATGGGTCTGGAGGAAGGGTAAAGAATCAAGGATCCTCCCAGCTAGATATTTTCTCAAACTCCATACGATAATTTAAGAATTTAGCAGCTCAAACAATTGTGCAATAATTTGATTTGATTAAGAAAGGTTATTTTAATTTTAAATAGTATAATTTTATTTTATTTTATTTTAATTACATTTTTTTTAACTTTGATTATTATAAATAAATATTTATTTGACTTGTTTAATTATAATTGTTTTATCTTTATTAGTTATTATTTTACACACTGTTCTGACATAGTACTTTTATAATGATATTATTGTATTAGGTATTTTTAGGTATTGTGCTATTAATTTAAATAATTGTATAATGACTTTTTTTTTAACGAATGAATTCCCTTATTAATATGATTTATTATAATTTAATTTATTTAAAAATATGTTAATGTACGCAACAATTGGAGAATGTTATTTGCGCCTATAATTGAGGTAACACTTTATCTGAATATTGTATCGTTGTTTTTATCTTGGCATGTATTAGTGTGTATTTCGTTGGTGCAATTAAATAAATAAATAAAATAAACATTAATGTTATCTTTTATAAATCGAATCCAACGTTATTTGCTTGGGTTTTATTAAATAGTCCAGTCTTTTTTTTATGTTTTCGTTCTTTATCTGATGACACAAAGAGAAAATAAACTTCATAATAATTATTAAATCCTTTGGGTAAGTATAGATGTTCTGTAATTCGTCCATCTAGCGACTTTTGTAATCTATGCGATTTACATACGGATTCAAGACGAAAAGAGATTGGCAACACCAAAAGAGCTACACCGGCACTGAATGAGAACTCTTCACAAGTGCTACGAGAATAGCTCAAAAGGAAGTTCATTCAGTGGTGAAAAGGTTGTAAAATTGGAATCTCTAGGAGTAAAATCGATGTCCATGACGATTTCATTTTAGACAAATTTTCATCTTTTGTTCTAGATAAAATTTCATCCCCATGAAACCATCTGTAGCGCTATTATTTCCAGGAGTTGTTGTATCCTTTTCCCAAAAACTGCATTTTCACTCGCTTGTGTTTAGCATTTATATCCTATTTAACAAGAAAAATTTAAGACAACGGACTTTATCCTAAAAGAGAACGAAAGACGTCGAAGTGGTTTTTCTCAGACAAAGAATATTACATAAGGGTCGATTAAACTTTTTCAAGCCGATAACTCCGTCGCGGTGCTTCCTATATAAAGAGGCCGTCGCTTGTAAAAAAACCATCAGCAATGTATTCTTGTTGAAATAAACGTGGGCTAACATTTTCTGTCACATTATATAATATTATTCTTCTTATTTTTTCAGCTCTGTTATATAATCCATTTTATATAAATGGTATTCAGTTTTGTCGAAATATAACCGCTAGAGGCGAGAGCAATTCTTTCCTCCCAAGTTTTTCCGCAAGGTGAAATGTCACGAAATTCAATAAAGCGGTAATAAGTGAATTTCTTGCCGCAAGTCATATTATTATCAATTTCCACAAAGAAGGCATTTATTTAAAAGAATAACCTTTTTGCTCCTATTTTACTATATATATTGTCGCTTTATTATTTGCACTAGTTTCTGCCTGCGTTTTCGTCCGCGGAAGAGTGGTTTCACAAACGTATAATCTACTCATATAATCAAGTTCTAATTGTCCAAGGAGAACATACACAAGGAGAACAGAAACATGGACTTTTGTGAGCTAAGGTTTATCTTAATCCGTACAAGTATGTACATGAAAAGATAAACATCCAAACATTCACATGTATTATAGATAATGATGTCAATAATGAAATTCTTATGCTGCTTGTAGGCTTACCGCGTAAGTTAATTATAACTATGATAATTAAGTGGAGAATTCAGCAGCTCCCGTGGAAGTCATTACCAATCTTCGATCCATTATCGACACTTCGTCTACCGATCGTTCACGTAAATCGGCGTATGTGTACATAATGTGTATAGCACATATTATTTGTGGATAGGACTGGTAATTCTTGCAAATAGTTTTTTTTCCCTGCGGTACTAAGGTTTAACATATGAGAGCTATTGTATGAGTGTGCGTGATTTTTCAACAAATCTAGAACCGAATGGACCTACAGAATGGACAGGAACCATTTGCCCTAGTTTTACGTAACTGACGTCACGTAGTCCCAGTTGTAAAGGCAGCGAAGCACTGACCTATATGTTATCGGAGGGAGATTGTATTGATGTGCCAATGTAACGCAGTGTTTTTACAGTGATACAAACGTTTCAATGGCTCAGTCATGTACATAAGAGTATAAAAATTTTAGCTAAAACAATAGCCGACATTAACGAAAAAGCGTTCGAGAACTATTCATAATACTGTTAAACTTTATTATATAAAAATCGCTATAAAATGCAACGCATCTGTGACCATCTATAACTGTTAACTGGATGATTACTAATATTTACTAGCAGGACTAAACTACACTAGAAATCTTTCACGAATAATAATAACTACTAATAGTTTCATTATCACTTAACACTAACAGGATTTACAAACTGACTACAGTCGGAGGGACTGTCCGTAGTAAACATTTTCAATTTTATCGTGTTTTCTGCAGTCTTAGACGAAAACCTTTTTTGTAAGAAAAGTGTGATATAGCTAAACTGAGCTAAGCTGTTAATAAAAATAATAAAGTTTTATGTGTCAAAAAGTTTAAAACTTAAAAGCGCTTTAGTTCGCGATATACTTGAAAACTTATATCTAAAATTCTAGATCCTAGGAAAGTTATTCGTATATACTATTAAGAACCTCTATAAATGTATGAAGTGGAATAAAGGTAGAGAAATATATATTATTTAACGTCAAGGTCTCTAGAGCTGGAGGCGTGCCAGAATAGTGCTTGCATCTTACTACCATTGTATTAACTGTTGTTCACACATTTTCTCAACCTTACGGCTACAGCAGAAGTTTTCTTAGCTACTCTTCTTATATGGAGTTGATATCGAGTATCTTAGAGCCATTGTTTAGGTATTTTATTCATAACACGTGCTTCTAAATGACAACTATACTAAACTGCCTCTTTTACGTTCCTCGCATACATACATACGAAAATGAATGATTTTTGTCTTATATCGTTTTTCATCATGATTGTGATGATTTTCTCAAAATAAAGCGATCGCTAAATAGTGCCGGCCTTTTTCTTCAAAGACAGATTTTTAAAGATTGAAATTTAATCAAAACCCTTATAAAACTATTAGAAAAAATTGGTTGAGCGGCCTTGTATAGAGCAAATGTGAGATGTTTAGCTTCATAATTTGATAAAAATCTTCATAATTTTTTTGCAATAAGTAGCAAAGGTTTTTGGCTAAGTTATTATTGTGTGATTGTACTTACTGATAGTTAAGTTACTAATGCTAAATAAATCAATCAGCTCTGCCAAGTCTGTCAAATCTGTCGACAGTGTGAACAATCTGAGTATAAGATAAGTATGAAATCGTCAAAAATATTGCAACCCTGACGGTTATGGTAGGCCGGTGATGACAAGAATTCCGTATTCATTTCTCCGCCGGAGAAATAATTTGTACGACAAAAAAGCGTTTCCCAAAAGCGTCTAAGATATTATAATATGTCGTACAATACTTGCTAATGTGTGAGCCTGTTACTATATCCTCCAAAAACTCGAACCGAATAAATACTACATAATAGTAAATCAACAAACAAAATAAATAAACAAAAACTTCCGCTGTGTTACAAAAGAGTATAAAAAGAACAGTACAAGCTAAGTAAGAAAACTGTTCCCATTTCCTACGAGTAACAACGGCCTACATTGCAAGTACAATCAACTTTACTACCAGCCTTATAAATATTACCATAGGGAATGAATTCCTGTACATTATTCAACATCTGACACTAACGGCTGTCGGCGCCCGACTGAGTGCAAATTGCGGCAATTACCTGAATTTCGGAGATGTTGGGGAAATATAAAGGAGGTATTGGAAATCCAGAAATTGCAGTATGTGGGGCTAGTTGCTGCTCAGTTAAGCATTATAACTATGTGTGCGTTCAGCTTAGCAGTAACAGTTGGTTGCACACATACACCTCGATTTTGCGAAGGCAAAACAGAGAAAAGTCCACCCGATCATAATGAAGCTATCAAGCTACATAGAGTGAGATAAACGCTGGAAATAGCTGAAAAAACTAAAATATTGTACTTTCAAATTATCACTTAACGAAAGAGTTTACAATAATCAACATATAAATTTTAATGGATTATTATTGAAAGCGATGATATTATTTGTTGGCTGTAGTAATATCACGGTAAATGTGTACTGTGGTAATATCGTTCAACCGTCAATTTTGTAGTGTGTTAAAGCATTCAATATTTTAATTACTTTAAATCACACGTCATGTTTTCGCAATGCGACACGTAGCCTTGTCTCATGACTCGTGTGAGAGATTTTTATTTATTGCGTAGGTAATATCGCGTTCTTCACTTATATGGTGCATCGAATAAAAATGTGAATACATAAAAAAATCTGATAGTTCAACTCAAAGTAGGGTAAGTCGGGGCAAAACAGGACAGATAATAATTAAGAAAATACAAATTATGTCGCAAAACAGGACAGATAATTAAGAAAATATAAATTATGTCATATTGAACTGTAACTTACTCTATTACAGATATATTTTGTGTTAGCCTATCTGATTTTTAAGAGTTTAATAATATTTTACATGTCTTCACATTTATCTGACTTGCGTCCATAAGAATGTTGATTAATTTTAGGATTCAATTTTATTTCATAGATAGAACCTTAATATTCACTAAAAAAAGATTATAAAAATCTTCAATTTAAAAACAAAAATTGATAAATAAAATCATTATCAAATTTCCCACAAAAAACGTCACGTGACGTTACTAAACTATAATCAATACTATCGGTCTACTGAAGTTTGCTGAACTTCCATATAAAATACGAGCAATGACGTCATAAGCTCAAAATGGCGTTTGAGGTCACGTGGGAGTGAGTACTATTTTTAACATTTTAAATTATTTATATTTAATTTATTGGGATTGATTACGACAAAAGGATAATATTATAGGTTTTTCAATGTTTCCCTTAACACTTTAAACATAAAATATTAATTTACAGTTATTGTCAACATCCCTATTGTCTCTTTCTTGCATCTTGCGTAGATACAGTACGAGATCTCTCCACGGCGCGGCATCGTCGCGTTTGCCTATTGCCTACGTTTTATTATGCAGCATACAATACTATCGAAAAAATCATCTTTCGTTGCGTTAGGAGATTTATTCGATCTCTTGCAAGACTTGCAAGGCTATCTTGAACCCACAATTCATAAATATATCAATGGTTTTGAGGAAGATATAGTTAAGTTATTTTCAAAATTGTTGTTTTAGGAGATTGATCAGGTGTCATACGCACCACAGGATAGGTTAGTTTCGAGGTCTTTTAGGTCTCCAACACACCAGATGAAAGTTAACTATTTGAAAAGGATACCGCAGGGAAAGGTTAAAGGGGATCGGTGGGTCCCACAACACCAACGCTAAAACGGGCACGTAAATGGTGTGTGTATGTGAATACAGGCTACAGGGATTGAAGTATTATTAGTAGCGTATAGAACCGACACCGCGATACCATATAATTATGTCCCAATGCATTGGTGCCACTTGGCTTCAATCTTCAATGGATTAGTTCGATTTTGAATGGAGAACAGCAACCTAATTCACGTAACTTTAAGACGCATCGATTAAGTTGCAGTGACGCTACAATCAAGTTGCAGTGACGCTGCAATGAAGTTGAAGTTTAGCATCTAAACCGTATTCTCGTAATTTTTGAACTGCGTGTCAACTGCCACGCATCCTGCGCGCCTGCCAAACTTTTCTTCGACTATTTAGTACTCTGTGTTTGTGTTGTCATATGAGAGAACAAATAAACTTATTAATTAATCAAATACAATTTATTATGTTTCCATTAAAAAATGTTGAAGAATATTTACTTATTATCCCAATAAGGATTTTAATGATATTTCTTATAAAAAAAGTAATAATGTGTGCTTCAGTTCACAAAAAACGTCATATGTTATCTCAATATGGCAGAATGAAGGTCTTTACTTTGCCTCGTAAATCGTAATGAAATTAGTAAAAAAAATTCAGAAAATCTTGACGCGTATCTTATTGTGACGTAAGCGTTTTTACAAGCGCTCGCGTGACGTGAGCGTGTTTGACAGCGCTCGCGAAAGCTAAGAGAATACGGAAAGTGTCATTTTGATCGGAACGTCACTGCAACTGCACACTGCAATCGAACTTGTTAAGTTACTTGAAGCGCCGCGTACTAACTACTCGTATATAATGGTAACATACGTTCTTGAATTAAGGGGAAAACGTTAATACCCCTTAGTCTATAGACGCTATTTTTACTTGTCGAGTTGTGTTCACTGACTCCCGTAATCGATTACACACTTCATTAATTCTTAGTAGGATAAGTCTATATTAATCGTAATTTCTATAATGTATTGATAGAACAAATGACCTTATATTCTTTATTGACCGATCACAGATACCGCAATGGTGTAGGATAAGGAATAGCGACGGTAGTGCGGTCGATTGACTTTACACGTATTTGGATTGACTTTTAAATGTATTAAAAAATTAAACATGATCTTATATTTAGAACTAGCTTCCATCAATGTAATATTTGTAATCTGACAACCACACGAAGTTTCAATTAGTAGAATTTTACATATTTATTATTACATTATTTTAGCAATCCGCAGGCAATAGACAAGACTGAATACCTAGAAGGTACATAAGTGATTACAGCTAATGTAATAAGTACCTAATATAAAATGATGTCTTAAGTATACTTTGGTACTATTGCAATAAATAAAATATGGTTCTTATAAAAGTAACCGACGACGACGGACGTGGAAGTACGAAGTGAAGAATATACTTAATTTAAGTACGCACGCAAGTATGTATAAGTCACTAGACACATAATTAATTAACTGATGATAATACTATACGTACTTTTTACACGCTTTATATTACTATATATGTAATACGTTGTATGGATCCATGAAACTGGGTCAAAACATCGGTGTACTAAATATGTATCGTGAGTACTCGTATTATAGTAAAATGTGTTTAGTTCACGACGAGTTAAGTTTAAAATCATTATAATTTTATATGTCACAGGGACAAAATTCAGTTATCATCACACAGTATCGGGATTACATTCAGCGCGGCACAACCTCAGGCCAGAGACGCAATAACACTTGGCAACGGTCCAAATGTGTCTGTGGGCTAATCGATTGGGAGCTCACTGTAGGTTGTTTGGGAAACGTAATTGTATAGACAATACCCCGAGCGTTCATAACTCTTTCGCATATAACAATAAAATGTTTAAAAAAGGAACTATTGTCTAGTAGCTTGAATGTCTGTATCCCAAAAGCGGGGGCTGAGTTTGTATTCTGCTCCTCTAATAAAAAAAATAAAAAAAAATAACAAAAAATAAAAATTACGTGCGTTACACATAGTTTACTGTAATTGCTTCAGTGAATGAAAATATCGTGAGGAAAGAAACCTGAACCTGAGGACTGAGGACGAAACGGTCTTACTGTTACGTTATGGTGGTTGATAAATCACTCGTAACTCAAGACGGCTTGTGTCAATCACAAATCAATCGAGTTCAGTAACTTCAAGCACGGTTATAGCTGTAGGCACTTTAAACGTTAGGTACAAGATTTCCGTGTTTTGGAAGGCATGTTATATCTTCGGTGTCTCTTAACTACCTGGATTTCAGATGGCATATGGACTTTTGTACCTTTTTTGTGCCCGGAACGGAGAAATTCAATGCTCACTGCGACTTGGGTCTAATTTATTGCTGGTAAAATATTTTAATATAAATCGAATAACTAGATTTTATAACATAAAAACGCTTTAACCTTGAAATATTCATAGACGATTAGCTAGTTCTAAAACTTATTAAGTAGATCTAAATGAGTATAATAACTTTTAAATTGACACACTTATTGTAATAATATTACAATGATTAGAGCGCACAGTACGCGATTCAAAAATATTCTGAAAACCACATTTATGTCTTAACTAACTATAGAACAAAAGGTTATCATGCAAATTCATCTGGCGATGTGTATTAAGCACAGGAACTGTTCCGTAAAATACTACAATTGGCTCGCTCCCAAACGTGTAACCCTGGAGGTTGTCAACTCATTCTTCCTTCTTAGGAAGTTAATATAAAACCTTACGTTTTTTCTGTTCATAACATCATGTTTTCCTTGTATTTTTTATTGGCGACAGGTTGGTTCCCCTTGGGACTTGTTTCAGATGGCCCGTGAAGCGACGGCAAACGGAACATTAGTAGTTTAGTGACCTTATAATGGACATAATAACTTAAATAAAATTATACTTGCTTTAAAGTTTTACTTTGTACACTAAATAAAATTATGAAATTGTGAGAAACAAGGATATTTGGTTTACCTTATTGTTTTTTATTTCAATGTTTCATAAGTATCAATAATATTAAAAAATACCCACTTCAAAAAATTTGTCTTCAAAAATCATTTAAGAAGATCCCCAATTAATTTACGTTGAAATTTTGAAAACCAAAAAACAGACTTAAGAGGTCTGTACAGTTTTATTGAATATTAAAAAAATAAAATGACAAATCATAAAATCCACAAAAAAAGAAAAAAGTAATTAATTACAATTTACAGAACAGAATAATAACCCACTCAAGTTCTCACTATATGGGTATTTTTATTAATAACAGCCTAAGTATATAATTTTAAACTAGTATTATCGCGGACACAAAATATTTATTTATATTATTTTATTTATATTCAATGCCCGTCGTGACCACGAACCTTGTAACTTGGTCGAAATAGATAAAATAATCCCATAATCTCGAAAGTAGTAAAGTTACATTTTAAACATTTTTACGGTTTGATGGCAAAGAGGGCACTTTTCTAAAACTACTTGCATCTGCTGTAAAGCAAGTGTTTTGGACTAAAGAGTTTAACGCCAGCTCAGAGTAACAAATGGAGCATTCAATCTCAGTTACAAAGTAGCTTCAAGATAATTAAGTTAGGTGCTTACACTCATGTTTTTTACTTTTCACTGCAGTTTTTGTGCTGCAATGTACCTGCTCACTTTTAAACTGGATGAAAATAATAATTATTATTTAAATAGCCTTATCTTACTAAACTGCTAAGTAAAGGGGCTTCATCCATCTTTGAGTTAAAAATCAACCTTTTCTGCTTACATTAATAATTCTTATTTTAACAATATGTTCTTCAGTAAGGAGACACATACGTTTAACTTTCAACAACCAAGACGCTAGAAACCTGTCAAACATAATAATTATTTACTTCAGCCTAATATTGAATTCGTACATCTTTAAACCACGGACAATATAAAATTGTACAGTTTTATTTTAAAAATCCTTCTTTAGGTATATAGCTTAAATAATAGCCATAAGAAAGCGTTAACATGCAAATTCTATCGAGCGATGTGTATTATACTCAGAAGTTGTTCTATAAAATACATTGGCGTCGTCCCAATTGTGTTTCCCTGGAGTTCGTCAACTTGTTCTTCTTGTAACAAATTACTAAGTCTTAAGGCATCCGAAGCAAGCGAGTAGACAATCAACCGAAAAATCCTCATATCGTATCTCAGTCTTTCCCTCCATTTCTGCCTACAACAAAAAGAGCTTACAAAAAGTCATAACAAAGTATTTTTCGTCGAATTTCAAAGCTTTTGTTACAGGCTTTTATTACATGGCTATAATACAATATAATGATAATACAGGCGTGTATTATGATGATATTCTAACCATGTTAGTACAGAATATGAGCGTAAATACAATAATCAAACAATGTCATAATTAACTGTGTGCAAATCTACTAAGATTTTATTAAGGAAACGCATCAGTGACGCTTAATAAATTAAGCACAAACCTCTCTTTCCAGGAAATCTTGGTCAAGGAACGGGCTAAGAGCGTGAGGTTTCTTCCAATGAAAGTTACAAGACAAGCTTTAGCATTGTCCACCACGCTGCTCCAGTGCGGATTGGTGGAGGGGTTAGTGGTCAACCCAAGTATCGGAAATACGATAACAAACGGACTAACGGCTTTACGACCGAACCACGAAGACGAAGAAGCTCCGGAAGCTTTGTTGCATAATTATTAGTGTAATATTAAAGTCGTGATTTGCAGTAGAATTTTTTGATATCTGCCTGCCTTTTCAAATTATAATAGCCGGCAAGGTGTCGGTAATGCCTTTTGTGTTACTGATGTCAATTGGTGAAAATGATGACTTATTATCAGGTTTGTCATTAATTTACGTAAAGGAACGATAGGTACTGGATCCGATTACCCCTAAAGCCTATTTAGCTGCCGTGGCTGCTCATACCCACTGTCCTAACCTGAGCGATGAAAGCAGCAAGTCGCTCCGCGTTACGGACAACTTAGCATAGTCTTGAGTTCCTCGTATAGCTTGAAAATTATGGTCTCCAACAACCCGAGACTCCTAGTAAGTTAACCGTATTTGGTAAAAAACATATTTGGTTGAACTCCAAATATTTATACTTTTAAAATTTATATAATACTAATATAATAATAATATATAATAATAATAATATAATATAATAATAATAATATATAATACTTTTAAAATTTCAAGATTGTATGCAATACAATATAATACAAATTATCTTTATTGTACACATAAAATTACAAATGACAAATAGTTCCATTTAAACATGAACGTACAACGTACAATATTATGTACTAATTATAATTATTATTAACTGTACAATTGTCATTATTGCATAAAATTCAATGATAACTGAGCATCATATGTAATAATGTTCATACTTAAATTGTGTGTTATAGTTGGTATAATTAATTTATAAAAACCTAATTTATAAAAACTTGAATAAGTATTGTACTTTGAATTACGTTATCTAAATACAAAATTCAAAATCAATTGTAAATTGTAACGTAAGATTAGGATGTCCATTAAAAAATAAGTAATAATCATTTCCAAATCTGACCGCTACATGTAAACTGCGAAAATTTGTTCAATTCAAAAAGAAAGAAAAGGAAAGAATGCCAAGATCCATAATACCTTCAGGCTTCAATACCATTTTAGGGTAAAAACATCAAATCGGTATTTTCTGCTTTCAAAGACGCCCAGCCGTGCTATCACTCTCCTAATTATTAATATGCATTAATTTGTACCATGTTCAATTAACTCTAGTCGAATACTAATATGAATAGCTAATGTGTTTCAATAGCATCTATTAATTAATATTTGATATTAGTGTCTGTTGTGGATGTAGCATGCAGAGCCGAAACACATAACCGCATCGCGGCACCGCACCGCCAAAATAGACAGTGCCGCTACTAGAATTTTGCGGTGTGTACCGCGCTCCAGCCTTGTAACGTCACACTTGGTGACAATCATTTCAGTTTGTTTCTAACATTTCTAACGCCTTTTCGGTTTCCTCCCTTTGAGTTTATTTTTCTGTATATATGTCGCTTGCTTAATAGCTCTTCAAATGATAATACACTCATTTTAAAGAAGTCAAAATATTTTTCATTTTCGAGAAGAGTATTCCCCATCAGAATTCATAGCCTTACTAAATGGATGTATCCAGTATCTTCTCTGTCGTCTATTTAAATTGGTGTAAGTAATGTTTTCTTAATAACAAAAGATCAATACGTTAATTGCGATCCATGTCAGAGATACATTTACCAACATTAAAAAATCACAAGAAAATGGTTATCCTACAGTACGCCAGTTTCGCAACGTGGCAGCCTTAGAGTAATAGTGGCAGCGGAACGCTCGGTGGCGCGTTGCATTGTGCGCGACGCGGTTGTGTTTTGGCCCGTAAATATCTATAGTACTTGCGTTCAATTTAAATTATTTCGTCCTATAAATATGTGCAAAAGTAGGCTACACAACTGTGTTCACTCACCCTGCTCCATCCTGGTATGAATCCAGATCATGTATGATGCTGAAGCTGAGAAGCCACCCGGCTTGGTGAAGGTTATGTACGCGAACCAGCTGTAGTGTTTTCTTGCCATTAAAATTTACTATTTATTTATTTATTTATTAGAGATAACAACAGCCCATATAGTAAGTACGTACTTAATTGTTACCTTACATAAAACAATTAGGCCAATAAATGTTATCTGCTAATTACAAAAGTAAGCTATAACTGTATAAAACAAAAGTTTCAATACATATAATATACACAACGCTATTCTTAGTATACTCGAAACCTGAAAGTAGATTGTACAGAATCAGAAACAATTTTTTAACATTATGATTTTATAGATAAACTTATGAAAATTTTTATGTAGATTGTTTAATCAAAAATATTTAAACACGTACGAGTATGTCAGTTTTAGTATATACAAAGAACAGCGCTGTATAGATAATAAATAAAATTATGAAGTGCGTAAGTGCCGAATTAATAACAGTTGTTTGAGTGAAAACTATACAGTATACAATTTAATTAAAAACTACTAAAAACAATTAATTTAATAATTGAAGCAGTAGTGCTTCGCCACTGTCAGTCAGCATAATGCTTGTTACAAAATTTAGATAGGCTCTCCTGGGACGTGCGCTATGGGTTTCAAACACAGGTTTCAAATATGGAGTCTACACAAAGTGATGAAGCCAATGCTCTTATGAGGTGACTGATATATTATTATCAAGTTGCGTATACCCAAAAACAGAATTAGGTATGCAGGACATAATTCTAAAATCCTATGTAATGTCCTATGTAAAATCCTATGTGTTGATTATTAATTTATTAATTAATTAATTTATTTATTATTTTTGTAAGACCTATGAATAGGCTTTTACATGGGCGGAATATAACAAATTGTTAAAGTTATTATCAAAGTTAAATCATACCTTACGTATACAAGTATCATTTAACATTGTTAATAACACAAAAAATATTTAATATCAATAATTACAGAAGGTTTTAGAATGATATCCTGCATATCTAATTTTTTTGCCGACTGTACCTAATAAATAAATGATCATATAATATTAAACAGTCTGCAAATCAGTTATTCATGTGTATGCGTATAGTGATGAAGTGCGAATATTATCTCCACACGTCGACAAAGGTCAGGCAGGATTGTCCAGGCTGACCTGATTTCTGAGTAATCAAGCCAACAGGAACTTCGCTGCACTGTATAATAAATACTCAGGTCATGTATAATAGACCATCTCCGTTAATATTGTAAACCAAGTTATAAACATTACCTCGTTGTTACTTTATCATAAGTATGTTAAAAGTACACTCGTCTTCTATATAAAAAGCAAAAGCAAAGCAACAACCCATAATTGTCCCACTCTCACAATGTGAGGGGTACAGGCCATAAGACTATGGCCTGGTAGACACCACGCTGGCTAAGTGCGGATTGGTAGACTTCACACACCTTTGAGAACATTATGAAGAACTCTCAGGTGTGCAGGTTTCCTCACGATGTTTTCCTTCACCGAAGCAAGTGATAAATTAACTTGTAATACGCACATAATATTTGAAAATTAGAGGTGCGTGCCAGGATTTGAACCCGGGCCCCCGCGTTCCGGAGACCAACGTTCTAACCACTAGGTTATCACTGCTCGTCTTCTATATAATTCACACATAATTATATATCGTTTGCTTATTTATTTATTTATACTTTATTATACCATATAAAATGAGGTACAAAAGGCGGACTTAATGCTAAAAGCATTCTCTGCCAATCAACCTTTGGGCAGGATATACTAATACATATTATAATAATGATACCTTACTGTTTCAGTCAAGTATTTTAAAGAAATCTATCTTTTCTCTATCTTGTTAATGTGATGGTTGTTCCGCAGGCATAAATAGGGATGTTGACTAATTTTAGGATTCAATTTTATTTTATAGATAGAACCTCAATATTCACGAAAAAAAATATTATAAAAATAATAATCTTCAATTTAAAAACAAAAATTGATAAATAAAAATCACTATCAAATTTCCCACCAAAAACGTCAGGTGACGTCACTAAACGATATTCAATACTATCTGTCTGCTAAGTTTATTGAATTTCCATATAAAATTGTTCCAATGACGTCATATTCTCAAAATGGCGTTTGAGGTCACGTGACAGTGAGTACAATTTTTAACATTTTAAATTAATGATATTTAATTTATTGTGATTGATTTCAATAAAAGAATCATATTTTAGGTCTTTAAATGTTACCACTAATATTTTAGACGTAAATTTATATTAATTTATAATTAGTGTCAACGTCCCTATTCTGGATCCTGTTCTCTTTCTAATTAACTTAAATGATTTTCCATTGCATTATCATTTATGCCGATATTGTACTGGTTGCTTCTTTAGCATTTCTTATATTGATAACAAAGTATTATATATTGATACTTGTACGAGAACAAACTGTAATTTTTATCAGTCCGTAGTGGTTGGCACAAAAGCCTCTGAACGGATTGCATAAAAAATATATTGTATATTCATAACTAATAATATTATAAAAGTTAATGTCTAGGATACAAGTAAATTATATTAATGAAAATAAAACAAGTTTGCTATTTGAGAAAGAGTTTCTACCGGCAGTAAATGGCGCTTTCAACGTAATAAATTACCTCTTCTGTAAAACAATGAGGTAATCCGCTTTATAGTATTTTTATCTTCACCTAAAATCTTTTTACTGACACATAAACGTGTTTCGAAAAACCGTAATTAGTATTCAAGCTACGAAAACTCTTCGCGGGGAGATTAAACAAGAACCTGATTGTAATACCGATCCTTAAATAAGAACATAATTTTAGCGCATTTCGCGATTCCTTTTACACAAATCATTGTACTATAAAACTGTTACTGGGCGGAATTTATACATTTTATCCAATTATAATGACTGTTTATATGCAAGCTAGAAGCCTGTCGTACCAGGAATCCACTGGTAGAGATTTTCAGTTCTTTTTCACAAGCATTCAACTAGCTAAATAAACTGGGAGAATTTTGAGGATAATTTGAACTAAAGGATAGATAGAGAGGCTCCATCCATCCCAAAAGTTCCCAAGCAAAGACAAATTACTGATAATTTCTGAAAAAAAAACTTGTCGTTGTTGAAGTCATCTTAATGTTGAAAATATAATATAATTTATAGACTCTACAATAATATTTGGCTAATATTTAGGCTGTGGAAAGAGTCCACATTTTCACTTACCTCAGTAGTATAGTATCGGAAACTGGAAGGACTGAAGAGGACATGGCTTCTAGGATCACCAAGGCAAGAGCAACCTTCGCACAACTCTGTCCCGGATGTGAGACATCGAAGGTCACAATAGACATCTCGCGCCAACTTCAGGTTTTTATCAACCGCTGTCTTCACTGTATACTCGAGTGAGACCCCGATCGACCAGCAGAACAAATGCAGAAAATGGAATAGATTGGCCACACGCTCCGAAAGGATCCTGAACATATTCCGAAGCAAGCCCCAAGGAAAGAGTAAACATGGTTGTCCTAAGCAGACTTAACGGCGGACCATCATCGCAGAGGTAAAAACAATAGCGAAGACTTGGAGCGAATTTAAGCGTAAGACCAAACGGGATGGCAGCGTATTGTGGACGCCCTCTGCCCCATCTAGGGGATACAGGAAAATAAGTTAAAAATAATAATATTTAAGATGACAGAGAAATACTTATTTTTAATAAGAATTTATTACATAATACGCCCATTAAGCCTTTTCAAAGATTTGTTTTACCCAAATTTTATTGATCTTATATTTTTAACGATGGTACTCATATAATTACGACATAGGTACTGCAATACCACAGAAGACAAAATAGTACATAATTGTATATATTAAATACTAATTAAACGACACTCGCGCATTCATGAAACATCTTCCTAATAAATACTTTTTCGCCAACCAGTAACAATGAACCCCTAGTCATGCGTACACTCATTCAATTAGCGGCGACGACCCATATCAAAAATTTAACGCGTGTAACAATTCATTGCGCTATAAAAGATTCAGTTTCCAACCTTTTATTTACGTAGAGGTTTTCACGAACAAATTAATTCATTTTGTTTCAAAACAAGTAACACTATACGCATTTTTTCGTTTTTTTACACGCTATATATTAGTTGCAATGAAACATGTACAGAGTGGACAAATAAGGTAAATAAATAAAAGACCTCACATTTTCTTGTAACGTTTTATCGACAATGCTGCGATTCATCAAAGCAAACTAAAGAAAAACAACCTCGATATGGTAAAAAAACATACGTGTGAACAAATACGTGCACGTTTGGCTTCAATACATCAGCAGTACAGTTTAGGTCATAAATTGGTTGGGGTCTTCTCATGATTGAGGACACCTATTTCACTACAACATGACTACTACGGACGGATAAGGGTAATCCCTTATCCCTTAAGTTAATATTTAGTGACACAAACGTCAGTCAGCCCAAATTATCAATTTTTGGCTTTAATTTTCATTCTTTCTTGAATAATTTTAAAAATATCCATTGTAGAACTATAACAAAACATGTTTGAGATCCTTACAACAAGCCATTTCATTTGACATACGACACGATACGGTTTGCGAAACAATTCTTGTTTAATTTTGATTTCGTTAAAAAAAAATCAAAATTCTGTTGTTTACTTTATACCTTCGTCTTTGGATCACAAAAAAGTACATGAGTACCCTCATTTGGTCCAGTAGTTTCGGAGTAAATTGGCTGTAAACGGCGGCCGCCCAGACGCACGAGTGAGCCTATAAGGGTTCCGTTTTTCGTTTTTTCGTACGGAACCCTAATAATAACGACTATTATTTGTATTTAAATATTATCACTTACAAAATTATCTTACCGACTAAGTCAAATTAAAATTCAAGTAACCTCCATATTAAAAGGAAAAAATTGAATACTCGTAGAACAATATTAAAGCGAAAGCTTAACTTCTATTATACTCATTTTTAATGTTCTTTAAAAGCAAATGAGAACGGAAAACGTTATCAGGGAGTTACAATTTGAGCGTTCCCTTTTGTGGGCAATTGCGAGGGGCGCTTTTGAATATGTGGACCGAGCAGCAGTTAAATGTTAATGCCCAATCGATAACTGGTTAGGACCAGAGGAAAATTGAATTGATATGTTTTTAACTTAAAATTACAGAGAGAAACCGGTTGTTTTTCGCTATTGGTGTTGGGTGGCGTCTTCATTCTTAAATATGTATGCAATAGAGAACATGAAGTATCTATTTATTATTATACTAGGAAATCGCCATTGCTTCGCTTCGGGAAAAATAGTAAAAAAAATATTATATAGCCTATGTCACCCGGGGACATTGTAGCTTCCCAACAGGGAAAGAATTTTTCAAATCGGTTCGGTGGTTTTTGAGCCTATTCAATGCAAACAAACAATCAAATCTTTCCTCTTTATAATATTAGTATAGATTATATAGGTATGTACCTAATAAAAACATTACAATAAAAATTTTATCTTGTTTTCATTTTACTACTTGATTTTTTTTAATTATTCCTTAAGTTCGTAAATTATTATACTTCACAATGATAATAATGTACGCTGTTAATTTTCATTTCTGTTCCACAAAATATTCTAAATAAAATATTGAATTAAATCTGCTCAGAGCGAAACCTGAGGCTTAATTAAAACAAAATGTTGTTCGAAACATGATTGCGAGTGGCAGCGACGTGTATAGGGTTAATGTTTTTTTTTTTGTAATATCAGAAATGAAATCATTTGAGCGAATGGGTACGAAGTACTATCCTCTCAATTAATTAGCACTGCATTCGCTTTACTGCGGTTATTATGAGCTATGCTGCATCCGAATTTTGTTTATTTATTTTCAATGGAATGGCCAAATATAGATCTTAATTAATTGTTTAGAACATGAATTTGTTAACTGAAATTATTTTACTATTGTAGATACCTACGTATAAATTACGTAAAAAATCTTATACTCTAAAAATATATATTGAGTTCCGTATTTACACCTTCTACTCCACATAAATCATATAAACTGATATACTCCAACTGTACATGTAGGTGGATCTATCTGGATGGATATCGAAGTTAGATTTTATTATAGAGTTGCTGGTCATATAAAGAAGCAGGAAGGTTATTAGTGACTCTCCTATACATCATAAAAAGCAGGTAAAATAATCCAAACGCCAAGCAAAATTGAAAAAAATGCCTACTATCGGTATACCCATACTTGTAGAAGCTATTAATGAAGTAGATACAAATATAATTATATTAATGCTGTGAATACAAGTATTAAATAAATAAATAAGCTGAAATTATTATGTTTCAATTTATAGTTACCATAACCATCTTCTCAAAGTTTTAGGGTTTCCCAAAATGTATGTTAACTTTATGGTCGTATGGTAGTATGATTTTATCTTCATTATTGAACGATGTTCCAAATATAATGGAAAAGTAGCCTCTTGCTTCGAACAAAATATGATATGGAATAATAATAATAACAAAACATGCAAATTGAATCTTACATTTTCGAAAATTTCTCTGGTCGATCAGTCACAGTTGTTGACGCCATAATTTCCTTATGTGCTATTCTATAAAAACCCTATTCTATGTGCTTTATATTTCAATAATTAAAATACAATAATTAAAAGAACTGTTTTTCTGATTAATTCAAATGTTGAATAATTTTTGGCACACGATACACACTTAGTATTAAATTCACTGGAGACTTTTTAAAATATGTAAACAAATGCAATCTGTTGAGTGTCCGTGTCGCATGGTACGAGTAGTGTATGCAAATAGGCAGATAACTGCGTATGATTCATGGACTGAATTCCCACACACGTTCGGCCATTCTTCACAACCCAGGAATGGATAACGTATGTTTACATAAAATACGACTGAGAATTTCAATAAAAGAAAGTAGTTTTTAAGCTACAAACCATATTTATCAAAACAAATGTCTTATGTTACTAGTACTTAATCTATACTAATGTTATAAAACTGAAGAGTTTGTTTGTTTGAACGCGCTAATCTCAGGAACTACTGATTCGAACTGAAAAATTCTTCTTGTGTTTGATAGTCCATTTATCGAGGAAGGCTATAGGTTATATGTTATATACATCATATATTTAAGTAGTTAGTTTTATCCACAAATGAACGCGGTCGAAACTGCGTGGCACAGCTAGTATTATTATAATTCTGTCGATCATTATTAAGTTACAGTGTTACATAGTCAATGTGGTCAATACCCATGCACTAACGATTACTCTATTATTTATTAATCAGTATACCCGTTTGTGTGATCAAATCTTGCAAGTTATAGAACCCACTTTTCGGTGTCCAAATGAACTGAGATTTTGGGTAAGTCATGATTGAGCTAAGTTTAATAAAAGGTTCGTTTAAAGTGTTGTGAAAAGTATTCTAGTCTTAGATAACTAAGCCAGAAGTTGGCTACAAAAGCAGGTGTATATTGTAATTGTTTATATCATTGATATAATATAAAATTTTAGACCTGCAGCATTGTTAATATTTACATCAAAAGCTCGACACAAAACACAAAACATACAAAAAACATTATACAAATTCCACAGTTTTAATGAACGTGCAACTGCGGTCATGTTTAGAACTTTCATAGTGAGCTCTCATATTCTGTTTTAGTTTCGTGTGCATTCCTTTTGATTTTTACAAGCGTTATTTCTACGAAATGTCACTTTATTATAATAATATTTGTATTTATAAGGCAAGTATTATGGGAAATAAAAGATTATCTAAGGATGGGATGATGAATTCGAATCCACACTTCTAAAAGATCAAAGGTATCTGTTCCGCTGTATTACTAGGTAACAAAATAAATATTTTTTTATTTAGTAATGTACAATATACACATACGTATTCGTACTAATTTAATTGTTTCAACGCGTTCAACGTATAGTCAATGATATTAAAACTAAAGATACGTTATGCCGGCCTCACTCACGGCAGCTATCAACTGTATGAATTGAAATCGCTATACTTATGCACATTCGACTGACGTACTTCTAGCGCCGTGTTGGCATGTCTTGTATATAATGTCATTGCGTATAGTCAAAATTATTTTGCATCGATATCTACTTTTTGTCTTGAAGCAAGATTACTAATCAGTCTATTAACTAACTCATTACCATCTCATTGGTAAACTCGAGTCTCCTCTCTCATTAGAGCTGTTTGGCTGAGAACGCTCAGGTTTGTATTTAAGTCGTACTGTTTTCCTCAACAAGATACATTCCAACAAGATATATTCAATTTCTAATACACACATACTAACTGGTAAGATAGTAGTATGCGTAGGATTTCATTCCGACTTGGGCGTCCGTTAGAACAACTAGGCCGTATCTATTTTTATAAGCATCATAAAAATCTACGAACCATATATGAATTTAAAGTATAACATGATATAAAAATGCCCTTACTGTACGTAGTTTCCTCCTAATGGTATAACGTATTTTGCTAAGATAATATTGGCTCTTTATTACATACTAGGAAATCGTCCTTGCTTCGCTTCGGGATAAATAGTAAAAAAAATATATAATATAGCATATGTCACCCGGGGATAATGTAGCTTCCCAACAGTGAAAGAATTTTTCAAATCGGTTCGGTAGTTTCGGAATCTATTCAATGCAAACAAACAATCAAATCTTTCCTCTTTATAATATTGGTATAGATATAATATTTTTGCTTACAGAAATACTTATAAGACCCTAGACACTACTGAAGTACGTAGAAGTAACGCCACGGTCGTGCTTGGAACTGAAAGAGTCTTCTTTCTCTTTTAAAAGCACTCGTGTTCTATTTTTGCTTATGTGAAGAAGCACTTCTACGTTGAAAAGATTTTTCGTTGGCTTTCACTTAATTGGTAATTGATTGCGGTTATAACTTATTCATGTTATAAGCTAAATATCTATTCAAGTGGGTAAACTTGGCTGCAATTTATGTAGCTCAAAATTACCAAAAGTAAAGTACCAACTATATCAAATTATAAGTCAGAATCAAAACGCTTGAATTTCGAATTTCGCTACAAGAGACCATTGAAGTATAATGCCATAGGACAGACATCTCGAACAAAATGTGTGTCCCGCCCGGGAGGTTCGATTTTCAAAATTGAGCCTCGGTTCTCGTTTCAAAATCGAACGAATCCATTGAAGATTGAAGCCACGTGACGCCAATGCATTGGGACATACATGGTGTTCGCGGTGTCTGTTCTATACGCTAGTGATAATACTTCAATGACAAGAGACCCATTTTGTAATGAAAATGTAACATAGACGCGGACACGGGAAAGTTATTCCAGTCCTCCGCAGATTAAATAATGTCCAAAGTAAATAGATCCCTCAGTAATAATAAGAGCCGTTATATTGCTCGGCAATTTGCGATATGATCTAATTATAGTAACCAGGGCTCTTTATCGTGACTGCCGAAGCTAGGTTGTGCTCATAACATAATATTACTATACTAATGACACGCAACTACGCAGAGTGTGCGATTTCTAATTTTGTTGATTACCGGTGTCCTTGCAGCTCATTCGCTAGTGATTCTGTCGCTAAGCGAAAGGTTCTAGATTCGATTTCTGGGTCACATTGCGTAACAAATTAATGCTTTTTTCTCAGTGTTGGGTGTTTTTCTTTCGTGTACAATGCATTACGCTCGCAAGACAAAGATAAAATCATAGCGTAATGGTGTAAATACGCTTTTTTATTACTGTATACGTTCACAATCATAGAGTTATTAAATATTTTTCATCACTTATCACTAATTTTCTATTTTTAAATATTATTGCCATTGAGTCTTGAGACTGCCTAAGAAGACTGCCTAGAATATTACTGTACACTAAGTAAATTCTATAAACCCATTTATGGGGATCTAATCACTTAAAAGTTACGCAAAAACTAAAATATGTACCAAAGTACGCTAAACCTTATAACAGATCACCAATAGTTTTAACGATAAAAACTAAATGTGTAGAAATTTTATAAGGAAAAATTTATGTTGTTAAATAGTATGAATAAGGCCTTAATGACACCTCGGTTAGCAAAAGTCGTCCAATAAATTTTACAGAGACATTAAATTGCTATAAAACGCAGAAATTACTCTCATTCCTTTTAGCGCCAATGGTATAACTACTATTTACTTACCCCAATGAGATTACAGGTAAACATTTTGCTGTATACTCTTGATCTACCCAGTTTACCGACACTCGTATACTCATATACTCGTATATTTGGAACTGTACACAACCCATGATTACCATTCGATTCCGAGCCGATTCATCAATCAGGATTTAATCGATTTCCAGCTACACCACATGGCTGCCCACGGTAATTGGCACCGAGCTTCTTTTGTACGAGTAACTTGGATCGCAGCTAAGCTACAAAGCTTAACCGAACCAAAACTATCTATTGATAATAATATTTCTGGGTATTTGTCTCATATAATAAAAGATAGAAATTGGTCGAAAAATTTAATTTTTTAATTTACGCACGCATTTTAACTCCCAATACTTTTCCAAGCGGAACAAACCACTCATATCCTCAACATCATTTACGACGTCTAGACCCAAATACAGTTCACAAAGGCACCTGAGCGATATAAAATCAGTGGCTAATAAAAGCCAGGAGTTGTAAGCGACAATGGCGCACTAGGCGAGCTACATCCGGGAACGGTCGGGTCAAGGTCACGGCCCGTCGATCGATGCAGCTACGCCGGTGCTACGTCCCGCTACACCGCGCTACGAGCTACGAAGCGCTACGATCGTAAAATATATTTAGCTAATGTTTCGCTACCATTTTTAGATTTACGCTGTTGCTTTGGGATTTATTTTTATGAGTTCTTTAAAGGGATTTCTCTGTAGTGAGGCTGAATAGTCTTCCTTTTTGAAGTTGCGGGAGTTTCACGGTAAGTTTTTACAATGGACCATGT
Organism: Thymelicus lineola; assembly: GCA_963932265.1. Lineage (NCBI taxonomy): Eukaryota > Metazoa > Arthropoda > Insecta > Lepidoptera > Hesperiidae > Thymelicus > Thymelicus lineola. Next base: position 13,928,151 of record OZ010686.1, read on the forward strand.
AATTTTTGGAAGCCTTAATATTGGTTTAGGGGTTCATATTTCGTTCTCTTGCGTATACATTGTCATTAATGGCTGGATTTATGGTTCATAAAAAATTGAAAAAATACGAAGGAATAATAAAAAATTTTATATATTTTTGATATACCTACTCGTATAAGATACATTTTTTGTATTGTCACAGAATATCAAAGTAACTATAAGTTTTATGAAAGTTAATTTAGTAGAAGAATTTGAAAAAGATTTCATAAGATCAGAAACAAAGGCTTAAAAAACCGTTAAAACACTGTAAAATGAAATTGTGTAAGCATTAAAATATATTTTCATCATTTATATGCATAATACTTTTGATGATAAAATAACATCATGAGAATTTACTCACACTCATTGTTCCGAGGGGAATCAGTGGAAGAACAACAAAACGGTAATAATCCATCTAATCTGCACCAGCACGGAAGGACTTATATTATAATAGTTATAATGAATAATAGTTTAATGCGAATTGATGTTGAAAACGGTTACTAGTTAATCATTTCAAAAGTTTTAATCCGATGGAGTTTGACAAGGTTTAGAGACATTTAATTATAATAATAGACAGTATGAAATATTGTTCTGAATGGAAATCTATCCTACTCCTACTAATGTTATAAATGTGACAGTTCTGTCTATTATTTTATATATGTCTAATATTATTAATGTGAAAGCTTGGGAACAATTATGGTTGTTTATCTTTTCATCGGCTTATCTTTCCCTTATAAGGATTAAGATGAAACTTGGCACATAGAGAGACTATATCCAGGACAGGAAAAAAGGTCAACAGGCTGATAGCTGACAGATATTCCTGACTTTTGTCAGAGATTGCTTAAGGAGCATTAAGATCCGAATAATAAAATATCTTAAGAATATTAATTTCATTATCAATAAATGCAAATTCATTTATTTTTATTTATAATATACTAGCTGTTACCCGCGAATTCGTCCGCGTGGTATTTAACAAAAAAGTTAAGTTGAATCGAATATTATAAATTTTTTTATTGATCCTGTTTTTTTCTTTAATAAAACTATTTTTTTCTGAAATAAAAGTAGCCTAAATTGCTCCTTGTTATATAAGATATCTTTCAGTGAAAGTCCTGTCAAAATCGGTTCAGCCATTTCAGAGATTAGTCGAAACAAACTGACAGACAGACAAAAATTGTAAAAAATGCTGTTTTGGTATATGTACCGTGTATCCAAATGCACTAAGTAAAAAGCGGCTATTTAAATTTCACAAACAGACACTCTAATTTTATTTATTTTTATAGATATAAAAACTATTATAGTTTGTGATTTACTAAATTCTTTCATTATTTTATTTTAAAAACCAGGTAAAAGCCCATTATCTCTCTAATTAATCAGTTTCCCTTTTTCTTTCCTTCTCTCTTTTCTTCCTATTCTTGTCACCCTAAATTCATATTTGTGTTATTATCCTAAATGCCACTGTAAGTTCCTCCATATTATTTGTGCACCCTACCTCATTTAATATTACTCTAATGAGCACTCCACATCTTAAGTTTGTTTGAAAGAGATCGCTGTGTAGCGATAAGACTGCCTTTTGTACTTTACATTCTGATCTACTTCTATAGTATCGTAGATTGTTATTGTATTATTAGTTACAATAAAAAGTAAATAATAATAAATGAAACTGAATTTACTGCAAAAAGAATACACTTTAGTCATCGCTCGAGTTATAGGTAACCGGAACATCGGAAGTCTTTATGCTGTCTCGAAACGTGTTTTAAAGTCATGCTTATCGTTTCTACTGACAAGGTCTGAACAAGCAAAGAAACATTTAAAACAAACGTTCGTTCTTAGCCATAAAAAAATGGCCTGTTTCTGGCGTGCTCGTGGCCTAATCTTTTTTAAAAGTTTACTGATTTATAACGAAATTTCAACGTAAAACACATTTTAAAACGTTACAGTCTATTATTTCAAAGACTCAAGATAAAACACTTATTAAAATAGGGCGTTTCTCGGTGGTCATACTATCATGTCATACTGATATGACCAACGAGAATAGTTTGTATCGGTGGTCATACTCCCCTTTATAATTCTAAATGTAGTATTTTCCTACACCCTGACAAATATAATGGTACAGTAAGTACCTAGATGAGTTTATTTAAATTATGAAGGTTATGATATTCTTTGACAAATTGCTTTTCTCAGTATGTGTAGACTGCCAACTATGCAATGCGAAACAAGCAAACAATCGTGTATAGAATTTGTCAAAACTTATACTAATGCTGGCCATACACGATCAAGTATGGCCAGCATTAAAACCAGCAGTAAATCTTAAACATCCAAAAAAATATAATATAATTTTAATAATATAATTTTTATAATTTATATTTTCTGTACTTTCACATTAATTTGTATCATGATATTTTTTGTACTAATAATCTTTTTATTTACACTAATCATAGCTTAGAACAGTCTCGATTAAGTCACCTTTCAGAAAAAAAAAACTAGATTAAAGTAGCTTCATAAATATTTCATCCGTTTGGGAGCTACGATGCTACAGACACACAAAGAGACACACAGATACACAGACAAGTCAAACTTATAACAGCCCTCTTTTTCGTCGGGGGTTAAAAATTTGATACCTGAATGAGTATCTTAGTATGGCCACCAATAAACGGCCCACTTGATGGTATGTAGTAATGAAATCGTGGATATTAGAGGGTAAAGTACACGAACTTAGTAAAATCCTAGTCATTGTTGGCAATAAACACATTATATATAGACCCGAGCAATTTTTATTCCAGTCCTTAGCGTCACGCATAATAAACGACGACACAAAGCGTGTCTTTACTAGAGGGATGTTGATAACCAAGGGATCATTACCCGTCGCTGAAACTTGAATGCTGAAGATTAAATCAGAATTGTACACAGCGATAACTACTTCATTCAGACTTTCCAACCCTCAGAATAATAATAACCACTGACATAATTACGAACTAAATAATATTATTATTCCATAGCCTCTATTATTTACTGTAAAAACATCAAAAGCAACAATTGGCTCATAAACTTCATCAACTAAGAATTCAATTTCCGTGTTACAATAACCAAATCAGAAATTCAATTTTACCTGGAAACATAATCCGAAGTATAATAAAATAAATTAAGCCACCAAGGACGATTACGTTTTCAAACCATAATTAATATATTTCATTTCAATTTATCAAGAATCAAGTTAATTTATGTTTGTACCAAGAAATGAAGTAATTTGTTATACTATGATAAAATGTAATTTAAGATTATAACATAAGATAATTATCTATGATAATTATACTCCTCTATAGAATTTAAACTTTTTTGATACTGTTTTTCATAAAATATATTCTCATACTCAGAGATAAAGTGGAGAGAAAGAAAAACAGAGGCATATATTAGGTAAAAGCAAACGAATTGTCATGTTCTCATAAATTGAAGTAAATTATGTGTCCTTACCTTAAATCATCATAATTATTTAACGGTTGTATTTGTTTGGGTAAACAAATTTTTTAAACATAAAGTAATATTATTGCTATTCAAGCGAAGATTTCAAAATATTCGTGTATTCAAAAAACATGTTGTTTAACAAGGAGACAATTTGTTGTGCAATTTACTCCCATACTTTGCTATCAAAACATATAAAACATCACGGCCGATTTTAAAAGGAGTGATCGCTTACCGGGCAGGCTCGAAACAAATTCCGGCAACCCTGAACAAATGTTTCTCTCATCGTTGCCTCGTCTTAAAGCCCGTACCCACCAAATTATTATTAAATCAATATAATATTATTGCTTTAAAAACAAAGTTAATAGTAATACAGGGTCGAAAGTATTTTTTCGAGCAGAAGAAACTCAAAAGCATCATAACCAATTTATTATTCAATAATAATTATTTAAGTAATAAAATAATAAAAGAAACAGTTATTATATTCCCCTGGTAGGTAAATATGGCAAAGAATTATTAAATAATCTCTCATGTGTTAAAAAAGCATGATAATATTGAATAGAAAGAACACCTCTCCATAACCTAACCTTGAAAACAACTTCTTTAATGCTGATACGATCGTCTACCTCTGCAACTCGCATTATACGGTCATGGTCGCGTTTCTGTGCATAAAACAAGAGACGTCCGCTCTCCTCGAACGCTCGCATCCGAATGGCTCCCTGCGCTAGGGTCGCTAGGTGTTTCGAACGGGGGGAATGTTTACCCGCCTACCCTCCCCCGTGCCAGCTGAGCAGCGGCACGCTATATTTAGGTTGCGCTGTAAATATTCGCTCCAAGTACGGAAAGCGCCTCGCCTCCACTAGAGGTTGGGGTAGGGTGGCCTCCGGACGTAGTACCCGCACCACATAAGCGGGTAAAGTTGAAAGTTCACCAACGCCCCGCACACGAGTTCGCGCTGTTAGGAAACGCTTTCTTTATTTAAATTCTATTGCAACTTGTTCCATTGTGCTATCTACTGAATTCGCAATGCTGACTCTTTGCAATGTAGCCCTCCGGAGTGAGACATTCGTAATTTGTGCGGCGAAAACTAAACTTGTATAACACCTCCGGTCACCAATTTAACGGCAGAGCGTGCTGATGTTTCCCGTTTAAAAGTGTTATTGCAACGTTCCAATTTTGTTCAAACAAGCTTTTGAAATTATATTTCAGTGGAAGCGGTCCGCAGACCTGTCGTGTACATCTCGGCGAATGTATATGACTTTCTATTTAGCGAAATTAAAATAGATTACCGCCAGACGTGATGGGCTTTTTGCGTGCGGGTATAAATGTATAAATATGGGGCATCATTTTTCGCCGAGTCACGCGTCATCCTGCTAAGTTTTGCGCTCAATAAATTCACTAGAACGAGGCCAAATACTGAGTTTTGCTATTATTATACTGTATAGGTTATACATTTCGCTGGCTCAAAGTGGAGACAGCTGCGCGACTGATAGAGGATTTGGTTACATCTGGTTTCACGAACTCCTGGTCCGATAAATTGACTACTTCATCGTCTTCATACCAAGTGACTTCTGCTTTAGTGAAAGCAGAGTCAGTTTCGTTCACTTCCTTATAGTCTTCATGTTTTGGGTCGTGGAAGCTGACTATGTTCAGGACTGGGGCGGACCCTCCGAAAGCTATCTTATCCTGGTGGCTTGCGACAGCCAGTACTGAGCCCGCGGCTGGGTAGGAGCAGGTTATATACCGGTTGTGCAGGTTGATAACTTCGACGCAATTTGTGCCGCTGCCTCCGATGATAGCGTACTTGCCTTTACGGTTATACTGCAAACAACATTTATCTATTAGATACGTTATGAGAATTTCAATGTACTTAAAGTATCAAAGGTACTACAATAAATTAAATAATATTTTTGAATTCAACATTTTGCAAATTCAAGTGGTCCTGAAGGATATTTTTTACGTTCATTAGTAACTTTTTTACGTGAAGTCATTTGCACCGTTAATATAGGTATCACTTTGATCTAATTAATTTATTAATAGTCGTCAGATATAAATTGAAGGCAAATAAAACTTCGAAACCAATCTCCAACATTACAACTTATACAATCAACCAAGTAATGAAATCCGTCACTATTTGACCAATATTTGTCTATGAGAAGTTCCCTCAACTAGTGCAATTAACATTCCATTCAAACGGAACTACTAGGAACAAGATTGAAAACTTCCTCGAATAATATTCAAATATTACGTTACAATTATTACGGTGCCGTATTTGTAAATGTCGGAAGCTGTAATTAAAATCCATTACTTTGAAGAGTAAAATCCATTAAACAAATTAAATTCTGGTGTATGGTAAAAGCAATGCGCAAAATTATTTTTTTTTGATATACTTATACTATCCCTCATAATTAATATTGGATAGATTACCAGATGCACACTCCCTGATGAGCTAAGGATAAGAAGTTCTTAATCTACTCAAGGATTCCAAAACCTAATGACGGCTATTTAACGATAGGAAATATTATCATCAACTTTAGGTTCGGGTAGGTCATTTCCTTTACCCGAACCAATTTGGGTTCCGCCGACGGAGTTCAACATTGGACGCCGTCCTCCGTGTGAGGGCGCTATCGGAGGAGGCCATATCCCAGGGGAGAGTAATCCTGGCTGTAAGCCTAGACATTGTAAACGCCTTCAACTCTATCCCTGGGAAGGCTATAATGGAGGCGCTCTCATACCACGGAGTTCCTCCCTACCTGAGGAATGTGATCCGGGCCTATCTTAGCGGTCGTCAGATCTGCTACCCTGGGCGTGATGGTCGTGTCCTGGAGAGAGAATACTAATAACCTGCTCTCGTTTGCTTCGTAACATATAATTAAAATTTACTTTTACTTATAGCACTCACATCTGAATCAAAATTTTACTTATTTCTACCAGGATTTAAGCGGATCACCTATGGGTTATGATGAGAAAATAATAATAATATTAGCTATGCGAAAACTTTGGAAGAAGGACGAATGATATGAAAACAATCCGTCCTACCTCCAAACGTCCAAGCTCCAGACAGCTGACTAACGATCCTCTAACAATATTACGGGCTATTTCGTGATAATACGTATTTTCATAGTAAATGTAACTTATCTGGAAACTTATGTGGAATAATATTGTCTGTAAAAGGTCATAGGGTATATATAGTTACTTTTTGTATTTAACTATTCAACATACTTGCAAAGTAGCTAATGGTAACTGGTTATTGTTGACCAGTAACACCAAGACCACCACCGACGCGTTTCAGATCTAAAAGGAATATACCGGCAAGATAAAGTATACCTGATTACTAAAACGATTCATTCTTTTCTTTATTTACGAAAACAGTTCATTTGCCTACACAACTCCTTTAAGTTATGCTGTAAAGATCATGCCGTAACTAAGGTAAAAGTAAAACGGTAAAGTCATACAAAAACTTTAAATAAATAGTATTATAATTCAGTCATAGATTACTTCAGTTCATATAGAATCCGAAAAATACTTCTACTTTAATCAGATCTTATCATGCCATAATTACGAACACAATTATGTGCAGGTCTTTGATAAAGTTTAAACGATAGAATCGGTATGCGGACCATCTGAGATGATAAAACCTTTCCTACAAATTCTGCCAAGAAGGTTATGCCGTAATTTAGGTAAGATGGGCGCGAATTGCCTACTTTTATTGTTTTTCAGGAGATTTATAACTGTAATAATTCTTTACAGGTACTTTATAGACATCACACAGTAAAATGGAGCCTTTCTAAGTCTCTTTGAATGTATTATTTGCAAACAAACTAGTGCATGTATTTTCATGCAATTTTTTTGCAAGGAGGTTTCCTAAATTGAATTAAGGTCGGGTTAGAACTTAATACTGGTTTAAGTTAAAATAATCGATATTAAATAAAAAGGCAATTAAAATCATGATTATCGTCTACTATTTTATAGCACAGTAACCTAAACCCACAGCCTAAACCCGAACGTAAAACCTGATTTTTAGAGACTTAAGTAGTCCTTTTTACACCTTGCGAATATGTGTGACCAAAGTTATCTTGAGAGCCAGTTCTTTCTTTCTTTTTCTTCTCTTTTTCTTGTTCGGCAACGTATAATTGATGCCTTTGGTGTTGCTGATGTCTATGGGCGATGATAGCCACTTACCATCAGCTGGATCGTCAGCTCGTTTGCATTATAATAAACTAGTACTCTGGCCGCGGTTTTGCCCGCGTTTTCCGGGTTATAAGTACCTTATATCTTATGCCACGTCATTTTCTACCTGTTTGCTAAATTTCATGGAAACGATTAGTAGGATAACCCATACCTGAGTAGACCTCCAATACCGACACGTGTGGATGTATTCTCCATCGACATCTGGTCTTCGGTTCTGCACCCGGACAACACACAGCCTTTTCTTGGCAACCAGGTCCCATACTGTGAGCGCTTCTGTAGCCTGCCAACTGCCAGCGATGCAATGGTCGCGCTGTTAAACACATTAAATTGTTTAAGATCTTACAAGACGTTTCTCGTATGTGAAAGTGTGACTATTCAAATTCTCACCCTCAAGAGAGATCTAACATCTAAGAGGATCAAATTGAGTTCTTTTTTGAAGAGTATTTTTTTAAATTTAAAATAAAGATGACGTTCATAAGTCACTACTAATGATACATCATAAACAAATATAGTTTTTTAATAACGTGAACTCCTTCAAATGCCCCCAGGCATCAGACACGAATATTTCATTTCATTATCATAATATTTCATTCATTTTTACTGCGTATTTAGTTACATGACAGATTCTTAAGAAACATTTTTGATATGTCATTTAGGACTCGTGTAGCTAGAGGAAATAGAAAATATACTCTGCCCGCTTTGTTTTATTTTTTGTTTTATAACCGACTTCAAAAAGGGAGGAGGTTCTATGTTCCACTGTATTATATTTTTTTATGTTCGTTCACCGATTTCTCCGCCAACTGTAGACCATTGACCAGTGTGTACCATTGTCACCAAATCAGGATTTGATGATGGGATCCCAGGGAAATCGAGGGCAATCCTCATATTTTATAGGCACTTATTATGTTTATCATATATTTTCTGAAGCTATACAAGTACATACTTGCGTCTGATAATCATCATCTCATGTGGATTAGCTGATGATGGACGGTGCAACTCCTCAACGGTTAAGAGTAAAAAGAAAATTCTTTTAAAATTATATGAACATAATGGACCGATAGTTGTATTAAGGTTTGAATTTTGGGAAAAAACTAAAAAATTAAAAATTAAAACTTTTAAATAAAAAATCGAACCGCCTTCAAACTTGAAAAAATGAAATTTTTTTTAATGAAAAACTGAACTTTTTACTTATTCGTGTACTTACTTAAAGTTTTATTTAATACGCTATTTATTGAAATGTTGTAAATCGGTGCCAAGCTGCACATCTTACAGAAAATATTTTGGTAGGTACTTAATTTTTTATCGGGCTTGGCACCGTCTTACAATATTGCAATAGATATACCTAGCTTTTACTCGGGTTGGCCACTAACCCCTCCACCAATCCGCACTGGAGCAGCGTGGTGGAGTATGCTCTAGGCCTCCTCAAAAGGAGAGACCCGTGCCCAGTATATGACGCACGTATATGAGAATACTTTTACTTTATGAATGAGTAGGAAATTCAGTTTTTCATTAAATTATTTTTCACTTTTTCAAGTTTGAAGGCGGTTCGATTTTTTATTTAAAAGTGTTCATTTCATATTATTGTTCATTATTCATGTCTAAATTAGGTGTCATTGATTATTTCTATCCCTTACTATCTTCCCCGTCTTTATTGCTCGCAACGCAAAGCATCGGTGATGCCTTGGGTATTACTGATATGATAACCATGGGCATTAACCACTAAACTTCATGTGACTCATCCTCTTTTGTTTAAGTATTGCTTCTAAAAGTACGAATATGAATCAAAAACATACAACTTTCACTTCAAAGGTACTAAAAATAGCCCACTGCAAAGGCAAAGAACAAACTGCAGGAGCGCACCGAAGTTCGTAATGAATAGCGATAACGTCGAGTTTTAATTAAAACCGCTAGTTCCAGCGTTTCGAACATCGGAGAAAAGCGAAAAGTGTGTTCAGTAAATAAAATATTTATGATATTACATTTTTATTGCTTGCTTCACTGTTAGTTATTATATGATTATAGTAGGCACATGGACCATCACATTGTCATTATGGTCCCTACTAACGAAGGACGTTGATTGGTAAAAATTCCTAATAAATAACATCACCAACACCCAGGCCCCCAATTCTCATTTTGTAGAGATAATCTCGGAGTTAGACATATCACTAATCTTTAAATCTCGACGAGACATGTCGGCAAAATCTCGAATGTATCCATAAAAGTTATTCTGGGGCACATTCGAGATTTTATCTTTCGACATTACCATTAGACATATGAAATAAACGTAAAAAAGGTTTTAAAATACTCAAATCATATAAAAGTACAAAACAATCACTGTAGTATCCATTCTAAACTATATTTGAATAGTTATAATTTATTTACTGGGATATTGCAGTTAAAAACCATTATTACAAAAAGACTAGCCGTCGCATACCGTATAACGAAACATTCATGGTAGTATCCGAAAGCACAATACGAAAACGAACTGCCAATAAGATTGTGAACATTTCAGTCCCGAACGCTTTACAACGCTGTGATTGGTCAAAACGCGTGACATTTCAATCTCGAACGCTCCGGACCATACGTTGCATGTCGTACGAAAAGGCTCAGAGATATCTCTAATGTGACATCCCGAGAATAAGGAAATTAGGTTTCATTAGAGATCCGCCATGTTTTTTAGAGATATCTCTGTTAGAGATGTATCTCTACAAAATGAGAATTGGGGGCCAGGATTCGATAACAAACATTTTATCGGTCTCTCTCGTCCCTAACTTCCTACTAAGGGTTAGTTAAGTATCAGGATGTACGAATGTTCGACGGGGATAATCAAGTCTACTGTGCACTGAAAGGCAATCTTTAATAACAATAGAAGATTTCAAGAACAATCGACCACCTTATCGTTTCCTAACCCGAGATTACCCTGCACATTATTACTAACTAGGAAATCGCCCTCGCTTCACTTCGGGAAAAATAGTAAAAAAAAATATAATATAGTCTATGTCACCCGGGGATAGTGTAGCTTCCCAACAGTAAAAGAATTTTTCAAATCAGTTCGGTAGTTTCGGAGCCTATTCAATGCAAACAATCAAATCTTTCCTCTTTTTAATATTAGTATAGATAAATAATAATAACAATAACAAATACTATTTTCATGGGAAACGCAAATAAGAATCAATCTTGAAAAAATACTATCATTAAATTCAAAAGTCCGTAAAGAGTACAAAAAGGAATTACATATTCGAAGCAATTTGTAAGTTATTCCGTCGTGTTCATTCGTGTTTCGTGGAAATAAAGAGTTCATTATTTCCACGTTAACTAGTTGGGCAATTACAGAGCGGGCGTTACAATGAAACATGGTTTTTATTTTTGTTCTGCCTTAAGTTTAAACGGGACTTTTAAAAATAATAAAAAAATATTGGTTGTCTGTAAAGTCGGTTTACGGACAATGGTTTTACGTGATAACGTCTATTTCGTAGAAGAATAATTTATGATATAAATAATGTAATGTAAGAACGTAATGGAAGCCCTACGCACGGAGCCGCGGTGCTACTCGCCAGTTGTGTCAGCTTGAACATGGCTTGACGCGCCACCGCGACCCGCGTATCTAGCTAGATTATAATATTAAATTTCATACTAACTATACGATTTTAAACATATTTGAGTTGAAAATTTGGTTTAAATCGTTTTAAATATCAGGAGCTGCGCGACATCTGTGATTTTCTTGACTACAACTAAAGTCCGAGTCGATGTACTGTGTAAAGTTCTTTCAAGTAGTTCATACCTATAAACAGAGATGACGCTATTGTAGATTTTCGTTTTCATATAATAATAATACGTACGAGCTACGAGAAATCATTTCTTTTCAAAAGATTGTAAAATAAAATAAAAATGAAATGAAAAATGCCTTCCAAGCGGACCGATTACGCTTGAGTGGGAGAGAGACGGCCGGTCTAGCGTGCCTCTCTCTCTAATGCTGCGCGCGCTTCCGTGACGTTACTCCGGCCGTTACTCGGTTTTCGTGAATGCCTCTCAGGCTCATCGTCTTTATAAACGTTATCACGTTAATAAATTTGATTCGTATATCAATATAGTTAGTTGATTTTTATGGTAACAACTGGCCGAGCAGATAGCTTACCGTAAGCAATCAACAATAGATTAACATCTATGGATCTAAGTAAACGCTGAACCAGCTACGTAATTAAAAAAAACCTATTTCAATGCATTAAAAATAAACGAAGAAATTGGAAGGAAGATATGAGGAAGATATGTTAACCTTAGCACCATGAAAAAATCTTCATAATTTCACTAGGCGATACAAAATGTATGTACGGAAATAGTCTGTGATGCACACCTTTATAATGAGCTTGACGCCATTTGCTCGACTGTAGCATTTGATAGAGTTCTATGTCAAGAAAAAAATCCTATTTTAATGATTTTACTAATATCTTTACCTAATACCATTTTAAGTACTAGTTATAGGTGTATTATATTTAAGATATCAAAAATGCAAATACTTTTTTATATGTTTCAAAAGGTTACAAGCTGAAATTTAAAGAAACGACTTCAAAATGTTTTCTTCTCATTAGATTAATATTTTCTGAAACATTGTATTCAGTTACTTACAATATAACTTGCTATTCATATCATATTCAAAATAAGTTTCGATAAAATGTTTTATTATCCCGAAAACTGATGTATAGCATTTATAATAAAGATAACATTAACCTTGCCCCAGGTAACTGCTGGAGGAAAATTTAAGAGGTCATGACTTCTACCTTCCAAGTTAGACCACGTGAATTAAGTTATAATGTAAAATACGTTAAACAGGATATTAAATACAGGTTTAAAAAAGGCAAAAATTAATGAACTGGTATTAACATACTCGTATTAAAAACATTTTATATTTTATTACAAAAAGCAATTGACAGCAAGAATAGGACCCAATGTACTATACCTTGAGGTCCAAGCTTAGTGCCAGAGACCACAAACTTCAAACTGGAAGATTTTGACTTTATTTCCTTACTAAGTCCATAGTTAAGCTAGAGAGTGTCTCAAGCATGGGAAGTTAAATTAGCTTAGGTTTAGACAGGTCTTTCTCAGGGGAGTTTTTTTTTATTGAAATAGCCAGCGAACGAGCTGACGATCCACTTGATGGTAAGTGACTATTGTCGCCAAAGCAAGCTACACCAAAGGCATCTCTGATGCGTTGCTGGCCAAGAAAGAAAAAGAAAAAAGAACTAGCTCTCAAGCCCCCAGCTGGAACACGACGAGTTGTTTGGCAGCTGACTCATGCTCAAGGGTGGTACATATCCGGGCAAACCCCATGAAGAAATAATAATAGTTATAATGGTATTAATTAACAATTAAAATCAATATTATCAATATAATCCCTCCGAGGGGCCCTACATAATGGTTTTTTAAACAACTTTAAATCGTTATATATCCTAAACTGTTACTTAGGATGAAAAATGATGAAAGAAACCTAAAAAATATTTTTGAATACTTATTCAACGACACCCCACTTGACTCAGTTCGTCGATATTTATTTTCATTTTGACAATGTGGCATCTGGATATCGCTGTGATGAATTTTTATTATTGTCATGTCTTTAGTGACACTTGCAAGGTTAAGATGATTCGATTGACGTAAGAATCAGCAAAATCGGTCAACATGTATGGTCTCTACGACGCCACATACTAACAAACATACATACATAGACTGATAAACACATTACCCTCCCTTGCGACGCGCAGTCGGCTAATAACAAGGTAAAGTGAAGAAGAGTAGATACTCACGTTTAAATCAATACTATCGCTGCAAATATTCACACCTTCAAATGTCATAACGCATCCGACCTTGCATCTAATGTCCCAAATCTAGAAAAATAAAAGGTAAAGGTTATAATTATTATTATAAAGTAAAGCAACTATTAAGCAACTATTTGAGAGTTTTTAGAACAAAAAATAATTAAAATATCTGCTCATTTGTGGACTCAATAACAAAAAGTAGGGTATAGGAGCCGAATTTTTAAAATAAAAAGGCAAAATCTCGAAAACGGTGATACTTTTACTAAAGTAATTTTTTGACATATTGTAGGTCAACCCTCAAGCTATCTGCCCCCTTCAGTTGATCCATTACTTACGAGATACTATGTATAATTCAATTCTATCCCATGTGTAGTAATCACTTAAAAATTAAATTTGTTCACACCCCAATTAGTTCAGTCAATAAAGTAGTTGTAGAGTGCGTAAGCGGGAACCTAAGCGATTTCTTCAGAAACTTATTCAGGGTACTTAGGGAGATAACATACTAAAAGTCCTGGGGTCTAGGAGGCGAGCCGGAGGGAGGGGGGGGGGGGGACAAAGGGCCCAATTTTATGTTTTTTGGCAATATCTCAAAAACGGTGCGTTGTAGCGAAAAATGTTGTAAGATGAAATGAAAGCTTATAAAATTCTCTACAACTTTAATTCTGCACACTTTTTCTATATCCCCAACCGTTTTTGAACTACACGCTCCAGAAATGTAGAAATTAAAGTTATTCAGCGTGATGACCATTATCTGATACGAAAATTATCTTAAAATTTATTGTAAACTTAGCTGGGAGTACCTCCAAGTGGTGAAGGCTGTGACAGTAAGAAATTGCGTTTTTTATAAGAGTGGATAAGTGAGCAGAGAAGGGAAAACCATCAAGAAAACCACCACTCTTTTGAGTCATTCCTTGACTGGACTAAATACGGCTAAATATGGCCCAATACGGTTAGAAAGTTAATTTAATACTAAATTACTTTCTTAGTAATTGCTAAGAAATCTTTTTTTTAACCTATTATTTCTACTTGTATTTATAATCGTAAGATCGCAAGTCTTGTTGGAAGTCTCCAAACGGTCTAACAATGTCCAACAATCAAGTCTTTCTCTAATTCCCCAACCAATCCCTACTCTAGTTGCGGTAGAATCTAAGTTTCATGGCCGAGAGAGTATAATGCTTTGCAAAGAGAGTTTAATAGTCTATATTTTTTCCTGCTTCATTAGTGAAACACATGCAATTTAATTTTCAAATTTTGTCTTATTTTGCTCCAGGCCACAAGTTAAAACAAAGCTGAATACAACGTCACGAAACTCTCCTACAAAGGTAAGGTTTTATTTGCTCGCGGCTCATATAATAGCTATGTGAGAATGCAGAGTTTTTATAATGCATACGGGGATACAATTCTTTGTGCCGTCGGCGAAACGTTCAAAGGAACGTTTAATAAATTATTTGAGCAGTTAAGCGTGGAGTGAAATATTTTAATCTCGCTTTGAAGCGGTCGTTGGCAGGTCCGCCATGTTTAGGTCTATGTGTACACTTGTTTGTTATAACACTGTTTACTACTTTGCCTAAGATAACATCGACTTTGATGATGTTAGGTCACAATTTTTAAAGGCGTGTGTTTTGCATTAAGCAGGCAATCGGGCATGCAGATAATGTTGCCTAATGATTATGTTCCCATCATATGTGAATAGTTGGTAATCGAGCAGACGAATAGATAGTAAGTGATGACCTGTGGTGATGACTGTTGACAATTGGCGTCAGTAACACCAAAAGACATCAGCAACTCATTGTCAGTATAAGAAATGGAGAGCGGGAAACCCGCTTATTTCTAGCTCTCCACCGACGCAACCGTAATTCTTACAAAATATTTATGGTTGATTTTAAATGGACGGTGGTGTGACTACCATCAAGCCATTAAAAATACGCTGTAACCAACAGCAGCGAACGCTACTCATTAATATGTATAAATACGTTGTACTCTCCGATTTTAAGTTAATTTAAGAAGCAGTTGATTTCAAGCATTAATCATGATAATCACTCCAACCTCTAGTCCCGTTGCTGGGATCAGGTTACTTCTTATATTGTGATAGGTACCAGTTATATTTCACCACACTGGCCAAGTGCGGATTGGCAAACTTCTCACACATTTGAGAACATTATGAACTCTGCGGTGCACAGGTTTTCTCACCATATCTTCTTCCACCAAATCAAAAATGATAATTAGTTTTTATTACGCACATGACCTTTATGTTCAGGCTCCAGCATTCGGGAGACCATCGATCAATCTGCTAGGCTATCACTGATTCATGAAAATATTATGTGCCATAAAAAATTCAACTCCAAAAAAGTTTTTCAACGATCGTTCAAACAAGAAACTTAAAGCAATTCTGTTCTGCCTTTTAATATGATATCTACAAATGTCAAGAGGATCGTATTCATCAAAGGAATAGATTGAATGCCGTTTGTAAATAATTCAAAAAGCAATATCGCTGAAGCTTATTTTAATCACTCAAAATACTCTTGCAAAGATTTTCGCGCATCCTTTTTTTGTCTCTATCCTGACCTCTTGTTAATCTTTGAAAATAAATTTTAGCTTTGAAAACAAGAGAATGGCAATAGCAAAAACAACCATTATCTATACAAGCGAGAAAATCAAAAATACTCGGATTTTTAAAGTGTAATAAATAAACAAAAAATCCAAATTCTAATGTCGAACAATATTATTAACGTTTGCATATACTTTTTTGCTTAATAATAACTAGTTATAATAGTATAAGTAATTAAAAAAAAATATTTTCGTTACAAATATTTCAGTTTACGAAGTTATATCATACCATAACTATGAATGACAAAAGTTCTCTTTTAGAAGATTAAACTCAAGGTATTCCTTTCGTGAATAACGACAGAGCTGCTTCAAAGAGAGAGCGAAACTTTGATTTCTTTGACAAATTCCTGGTGTAAAATATGGAAGGTGTAAAAACCAGGTGTGCACTGTGCACCGTATCGGTAGGGAAAGTGTGACACAAAATCTGCAACGTAACGATAACTATTTCTTAACGATAGTTACGAAAACAATCACTTCAAACATTTTACATATAATGGGGCGGCTTAGAATACTGATCCCAATCCCATGCTGGCATACTAGGGTGTCATAAGAGGCGAAAGAAGAAGGCCGTCTTATTACAGATAGTAAAGCTTCCTCTAGGTTTCCACAATAAGGACGTTCCGATCTCTGGAATTGCCAGTAGGATATAAAAAAAAAACATTTTGTTTAATATGGCCAAATTCAAGAGGAATGCTAACTATAATAAAATAACTGTAATAACTATATATGACTAAAATAAAAAAATATTATTAAATGTTAATTTTTTTTTCAGGGTTCCCTACGAAAAAACAAAAACGGAACTCTTATCTAAGGATCTATCTATGGACCAAATGATTTGGGTACATATGCTTTACCGTGACCCAAAGGCAAAGGTATAACGTAAACAACAGAATTTTGAATTGAGGGGTGACTTTTGGGGGGCGAAATAAAAAAATCGGTTTCGTGTGAAAAATATTTTTACTAAACGCAAATTGACTACCCCTTCCATATCTTCGAAAATACTGAGGCTAGAATTTAGAAAAAATACAGACTTTTTTTACTTAAATATTACAAGAAAAGTAAAAAGAAAACGGTAAATAATAACGTAGATAAAATCAGCGTACGAACTCCACGCAAGTTTATTATAACTAACTAACACGGCTACGGCTTTTTTAACACTTCACACTCATAGTCCTACACTAGAACTCCCTGTATCGTGTGTGCTATGGACATTATGGACACAAAAACTCAACACCGCACAGAACTTGAAACTTATCATTAAATTTCCACCTCACTGGGGATCGAACCCAGGACCCTGGTGATCTGGTATGGTTACCATTTTCATCACACGTCACCAAACATTTATGAAAGGTTGACCTTTATTTTTGTAATAGTTGGGATAATAGCCAAAAAATATTCTGTCACCAATTTTGTGAACTTAGACTTTGTTCAGCACAGACCGTGTCTTAAGTCAAAGCAAGTCCGAACAAAGCACAAGTAAACTTTATAGATCTGGGCCTTAGGTACCCACCCGAAGTGAAGCGAGAGCGGGTTACTACATATCAATAAGTTGACAAGAAATATTCGTCCATTACGAAACGCTGTCGATAAGAGAACACGCAAGACTCAACTCACCCTCAGCGTCTGATCCCACGCCCCGCTCGCGAACACAGAGGGCCGCTGGTTGTGACTGCGAAGCGCGCACACTTGTCCGAAATGCATTCGCTGCAGCTTCTTCGGTATGAACTGAAGGCGCAACTTGTGCACTTTGTACGTTAACTCCACCTGAAAGATCACGAATACTTGAAAGTCTTGACAGCCGCAAACTAACCGAGATATTGTACGCAACGCTATTAAAGTTAAAGGTTTGCGCGACGCTAAAATGTTAATTCTGTTGAAATTTTTACGTTCTTTTTGACATTCTTTCTAAGTAGTACTCTCTCTCTCTTTCTTCTAGGTACGCTTTTACGTAGCATTTTAAAAAGGTTTAGAGCATCATTGAACGTTGTACCAAGACATGCTAAAAGGTATCTGAATCTGAATCAACTCAAATACTACTAACATTCCTAAAAATCCATTTCGAAGCTCGAATTTTATAAAATACATTCGATGGCTAAAATAACTAAGCTCAATCAACTTTTGTATCAACTTGTTTTGTATCTTTCGTATCAACTTTTGTAGGTGTTCATCAAATATGAATAACAATAATGTGACCCCTGTGACGTTACTTACTAATGTCTGTGGCGACGAAGACCACATGCTGCTTACATAAAAAATAGGTTTGGAAATCCATTTAAAAATCCTGCAGTAAACTAATATAAATTAAAAAAAAACTGCCTGCCAGCCAAAAACCTATCATGATATACCTTTTTGAAATCCTTATGGTGAGCTTTTTAATTTGATAGCCATATTGCATTATTCTATATATTTTTATTTTTGTGGAACTTTGAACAATGGCATCTCACAGCAATATTACATAGTAATATTTGTTTTTTTTTTTAATTTCCATTTTCTAAGAACACTGAGGTTATTCAGCCAAATCTAATGCAAATCTAACGATATCTTAATTATTATATATAAATCCGTTCAGCTGTTTGGTAGATATGAGGTAATAAAGAATATTATACGCATACATACATACATACATTCAAGATACGCACGAAAAACATAACCCTTCCTTGGCAATCGCGTAAAAAACTAATCCACATATTGCCTACAAGATTATCTCAAAAGGACAGCGCACCATCTGGCATCGACATAAGCGGATAAGGAAAACCTTGATCTGACCCATTTTCTCAGCAGCTAAGCAGTTCCGGGATATTGAATGTGCCTTAAATTATAGCGAAAGATTTAACCGGCTTAATACTTAACTCATTCTATATAACTCTGTATTAAATTGTTACTAAACTAAATATTTTCGTATTTAACTAACTATAGCGGCTCATGTCTAATTTACATTGTTTTTATGGCACAATCAAATTGTTTTACAAAAATAAACGGTCGTAAGTCGGCAGTTTTTTTGTGTACCTACTTTATTTTTAATTCCATTTTCTCTTATCAACAAGACAGAGTTTTCTATTTAGATGTATCTATTTACATAATGTAATGTAATGTTATCAGACCTACCTAGTGTACCTAGATGTTTCCAAAGATATGATGAAGTACTTACACCTCAAAACACTAAAAGTATCTGAATAAATTATTTAACATGCAAAAAAATTGCATTTCTTTTTAATAAAAATGCATCACTCTTTGTACCATTTACATATAGGTAATGCATATATTAACACAACTGATTATGGATAGATAAAATATTGAGAATAGCAAGTAGGACATTAAAATATGAGTTGATTAAGGGTGAGATGGGGGTGAGGCTAAACGAGCTGTAGTCCCGTAAAATGAGTCAGTTTTATACTAAACGTCAAAATAAACGTCAACATTTTGCGTTGCCGTGTAGTACAAACAGGGCTTTAGTATAAAACCGAATGCAGCATACTAACTTTTCAATACTCAAAGTTCAAAAAAATAGTACGTTCGTTTTGGTTCACCCAATAACAGCAACGTTTCCAAACACAGACAAAGTTAATTCCCAAAACCCAGTAACACAGTAAGGGCGGTCCTTGTGTCCCACTCCCGCTAGACTCGACTTCCGGAGATCTCGTAAAAGCAATCTGATATTGCCAATAAACCGAGATTAGAACGGCCTTTTATTATAGGCCAACATTTTAAAGCTTGTGTCGTAAAATGATGCGTCAATTCTGCTATAACGATGTTTCAAAGGAATTGATGAATGGAGCGTGCATACTTTAGTGGGATATAATGGGGTATTAAAACTATGATATTATGAGATATTTATTATATGTTTTATATAGCTAAAATCAAATTGCTTGAATTCAAAGCAATAGTCCTATAGAAAAATTAAGATAATTTGACTATTGGATATAATTTTATTAAAGCAGTGTATTCGCCTCATCGCAGTAATGCGTGTGAGAAACTGAGTCTATAATAGTTCGATGTCTTCACGTTAAAGATATTTGTGAATAACTATTTATGGTCTTAAAGTAACGTAAGAAATTTCGTAACAATTACTTTATAAGTCATTTTGTCTATGTTTGTTCCCACGAAACGATAACGGCTTATCCGATTTAAATGTGTTTTCACTGACGAATTAAAGTGAACTTGATGTAGCATGCAATATTCTGCAATCAGTTAACAGTGTTTTCTTATTTTATTATTTATATAAAGAAAGGTGATAAATGCAAGAACATCCCTTACATTTGAGTGGTAGTAATGACCTAAGTCTATCCTTATATACACAACTGCTAGCTAGAAAACCCGAATGTTAAAAAGATAATAACAATAAATTTGCTACCTGTTGAGATTTATGCGTGTTTTCTGGTGAATATTTACTTTGTATAGTACTTTTTACATATAATAAAATATGCAATGAAAGTAAATCTGCGCCGAGTAATAAATAGTTTTCTGGTCTCGATGTATAAATAAAACTAAGAGATTGGATACGTAAATTAGGGTGAGTCGCACCATGTACCTAACTATAACGATAACCATGCTGTCAACAAGATGTCAAATCCCCGGTTAAGCAACGTTTGCGTTGCACCATTTTAGCAACAGTTGTAATGACGTCATAACTTAACGCTAACGTTAACTGCTCGATTTTGGCCGGTAATTGCTATTGATAATGTCAAATAAACTGTCAACTTCACAATAAACTACAAATTGTTCAATTGATGTGGAACAAACAAGTGCAAAAACATTGTTAAATACTATTGTCACCGTTATTGTTACCGCTAAAGTTAACTTTGACGGAAACTATAACAAAGCCTGTGGTGCAATCCACCCTTACAAAATTATCGACGCTAACATATTCGTTACTTAGACTATTACAGATATTGTTTACATTGTTGTTTTACAAGCTATTATTTAACTTGCCTTATTCTTTAGTTTGTACGTACTTAGTATGCATGATTCAAATGTTTCAAACTGAAGCTGGCCGACAACGTATCAATGATGATGATGACGCTGATTCCCATGGGCGATGATAGCCTCTTATCATCAGGTGGATCGTCAGGTCGTTTCCATAAAAAATACTATGACAATGCATTTTTAATGTAATGTATTAGAGGATAATTAATGATTTACTAAGTACCTAACTAATATATCCGACTATAACGAAATAAAGGAAAGTCATTGAAGCAAGAGATTTCTAAAAATATAACCAAACAATCATTGAAGAGGTCTAGAACATACTCCACCACGGTGCTCCAGAGTGGATTGGTGGTGTAGGGTTCTCGTTACAAAGTTTAAAGTCTGAACTAATTCATATAATGCAGAATACCTTGATATATTATTATATAATTTATAACTAATGCAAATACATAAAAATATTTCAAAACATAAAGAATGCATGAAATCTTCCAATATGATAGCTATGTGTATTTTGTTTTTTTTTTGTATAAAAGAATTCAGTTTCGCCATAAATAATCGCATCCATAGCAATATAATCTCAGGTACCTACCCCTACCCTCTGTATTTATTAACATTTTTAAACAAATTTTATTTACCTAATCCTGAAACGGATATTTAATTGTTTACATAGGCCTGTATTTAAGAGCTAGTGTATCATCGGGAATTATCTGCACGTATCGAAGTAAAAAATATACTGAAATTGGCACATCGATTTGCATTTCTCGCCAAAGAGTCAATATTTTGCCCCATCTTACCCTCTTAGGGGAGAGTTGGATATTACCGAGCCCCTAAGAACTTGAACCTATAATTCAGACAGGGTTTGATGTAAAGGTTCAAAAATGCACTCAAGTAGTAGATAATTTATTTAGTTACACGTACCTACTGCGTGGCAAAATATTTCTAAAAATTAACAGAAAGTAATTATTTCGATATTTAAAAAAAATGGGAAAGCGTGGTATTATCAGACCGGTTTGATAATATCGTGCGGAGGTATGATAAAACCGTGCCCGTAATAATATCCTGAATTTATATGAGTAACATTAAAATAAATAAAATAAAAAACAATTTTAAGTTTAACCAAATTCAGATATAGAGTATAGATACCTTATACAGCTTGAAATATTATTTTATAACAAGATAAATCAAGTGTAAAAAAATATAACGAAATAATAACATAAACTTAGATTCGTTAAGTCAACATAAGTTATGTACTTAGACTAGGTACGTTTATTATTATTTTATTAATGACTTGGTATTAAAATGATTCCGGAAGAGATTACTTCTTCGACAATAGGATCAGAAGTTAGAACGTCATCGTCATCGGAAATATGTGGATTTCATGGATATCTATATCCCAGTCACTTCAAAGCTTTTGACGGCCTTTTCCATTGTTGCCACTCGAGTATAAGCTTTGTTAAAAATTGAAGTCGTCGATCATGTGTGATTTTTTACATAAGGATGCATTTTCATAAATAAGTCGCATTCACGAGAATATGCTGATTTTAGTGATCCATAAAATGTAACATCGAGAGATTGCATCTTGTAGGATGTATGAGGAGATTTATCCATCTAAAACAAAAAAATCTATAATATCATTTTCATAGGTTACAATTTCACGCCCCGTTTAATAATACCGCGCCCTTGTCGCGGAATTGTCAAACTCGATCATTTCATTTTATTATCTCAAAATAATACAGTAAAATTAATCGAGGATTCAAATCCATCTAGGTATGAATTCTACAATATGTAAGCATTAGAATAGAAGGAAACAATAAGTTACAATATAAATACAGAATAACTTACTTCTTATCAAAAATACCAGTTAAAATATAAGAAACGCTAGTAAAAACTTGCACGACGCGGTGTCATTCCGTCGCTGGTCGGAGCAACCTGGTCGTGCATGCAGGGAGGGGTACGCACTTCAGGCTATGATTTTTAAACAATGAATAATGCTAGAAGTGTTTAGGTTTTGCAATAGGTACGTTGATGCACGGAATTATCAGACGCGCGGTAATATCCAACTCTCCCCTACAGATATGAGTGTTGCCCTATCTGATTTTTAATGTTTATTATTTGACATTGTATCTATTCACATTAACCGACGCACTAGCACAATATACACAAAATGCAAAGATGTCTGTCTATTCACCGAATGCGCAAAAGAACCAATATGCAGATAACTAAAACAAACGAAGTGATACTTTGTAAATTGGGATGTTGACACTAATTATAAATTAATATAAATTTATGTCTAAAATATTAGTGGTAACATTTAAAGACCTAAAATATGATTCTTTTATTGAAATCAATCACAATAAATTAAATATCATTAATTTAAAATGTTAAAAATTGTACTCACTGACACGTGACCTCAAACGCCATTTTGAGAATATGACGTCATTGGAACAATTTTATATGGAAATTCAACAAACTTAGCAGACAGATAGTATTGAATATCGTTTAGTGACGTCACGTGACGTTTTTGGTGGGAAATTTGATAATGATTTTTATTTATCAATTTTTGTTTTTAAATTAAAGATTATTATTTTTATAATATTTTTTTCGTGAATATTAAGGTCATATCTATAAAATAAAATTGAATCCTAAAATTAGTCAACATCCCTATTGTGTAAGTAAATTTTCATATCTTGTCGCTACATTGATTCAATATTCTGAGTAGGTACGAGGTACTTCATTCGAATTTTATTACTGTAATGGCGATTGAATTCCAATACCAAATGGTTTATTTTTAAGATTCAATATGATTTTTAACAATACTGGAATTTTTAAACTCCGATTTTGTAGATAGGTAGTTAATAAAAGAAATGAACGCTTGCGCAAAAAAACACCCCTTATAAAATTTTATAATATTATTTTCTCGAATACATTTTTTTTCATAAGGCTTCCCGCCCACGTCCGATAGTCGGTGACCGATTTTTTGTAGGAGAAAAATAGAACGTACTGATAGCAATGGTGCAAGGCACACGTCCTACAAAAAGTCGGTCAGAAATAAAATCGGTGCATTCCGACCGACATCGGTGAAAAATTAAACGTTCAGAAATGTATGCGTTCTCACCGACTCACCAACAGTCGGCCACAAAATCGGTCATAAGAATCGGAGGAAAAATCGGCCCGATTATCGGTCCTACAAAAAGTCTGACGTGGGCGGGAAGCCTCAAGGTAAAGGTAAATTTAATATTAAGCCATTAAGGTCAGGGTAGATTTGGATAGGGAAAGTGTAGTAATGTTTGAACCGCTATACAAAAAAAAAATATATTGAAATTCTAACACGTGAAAACTTGTAATCGGCTTTCTCTCACAGTTATGATGCTCAAATTTTTTGTAAAACTAGCTGTAAGTTTTCCAAAATAAAATAAAATAATATGGTATGCTATACATACAATGAAAATAGGGTTATCAATGTAATGCAAAATTTAAAAATACAACAGTTAAAATATTTGTAATGTATACGTGTAGTAAGTTAATATTATATTATTATAATATCAAAAGTACTATGAGTGAGATTTTTGTCAATTTTTTTATCGAGTAGGTAATTAGTTAAATATGGGTAAGCACCGTACTTTAAATTCGTAAAAACTGGGCAAGTGCGTGTCAGGCCACGCGCAATGTAGGATTCCGAGGTAGATGGTAAGTTTATCGACTATTACTCACTAACTACTTATGCTAACATAGCCTGATAGTTTTCCTTGTAAATTCATCATAATATAACCTATGTTTAAGAATTTTTTCACTTCTCCAACTGAACCGTTTAGCCTGCAGGGGGGGGGATACTTAACTCTAACCAAAATTAGCACTTTAAATCCAAATAAGGTGGGTGGACCATGGAAGGCCATGCTCCTTGTAAGGCCAATTATTTAAAAGTCGTATTTATTGCCATTCAATGACAATTTCCTTCCACTTACACTAACATCCATCGAATTCAAGTACACAGACGTGGCGGCGAGTCCCTCGCACCGCTATTTTATCAATGCGGGCCCTCTCTTTGTTGACTTCGGTCATCGATGTTAAAATTGTAATATTTGCTCTTAGTAAAATGTAAATTTTCAAGTAAATAAACTATTGTTTTCTTTATTTTTTTACTCTAAATTAATAATATAAGGATTTGCTACGGCACTGAAGAAAAAAATATTACTTTAATTCCAATACAATTAAAATATTGGTAGTTTTCCTAGGAAAGCCAATGGTTCCTTGTAAGGCCGATCAAAAAGTTGACAGTTGGCCTTGCTAGGGCACAAGGTTCTTCCTAGGAACATCTAGAAACTATGAAAATATTAATACTTTGTTTTCACTTGTAAATACATATCTGGAAATTTAAACCAATGTGCAAGTTAATATATTGCTACCACTTAGTTAAAGGCCCCCAATTCCGAGGTGTTCTAACATTTTGGCCTTACAAGGAACAGACCCTTAAGAAGGCCATTTTAATCAGTTTTATATTTTTATCATTTTACTATAAAGGTTATTGGCAACTTATTTGATTTCGATTTATTAATCATTTATATTATTTTTAAAACAATTACACAAATACATTCTTAGTTTTACGATAGAGTTCTAGTAATGTTCGTTGATTATTTTTTATCTGAATATGTGATGGTAGGCATTTAATATTCCGTTTTAATGAAAGATCTTTTTATGTAGTTTAAGTATAAGTAGATATTTTAATGTTCACAATGTTAGTTTTAAGTTAAACGACTGATTTATTATATTGGCCTTGTATGGAGCCTTGTTCCTTGCAAGGCCATTTGGCAGAGGTTATTTAAACTTAAGTTTATTAAATAATGGTTAAACCTTTTATAAAAAAAAATGTTTTATATGATACATAATAAGACAAAGCGTTACTTAATGATTTGTTTGATTTATTTAACCAGTAAATAACGAAGTAGTGACTGTTTAATCGTTAGAGTGGCCTTCCATGGTCCACCCACATTATTTCGCAAACGGACCCTTACTTAATTCCAAAAATGGTCTTAAAAGACCATTTATATTTTTGGAAGAACTTTTCAACGATACCCCACACTACAGGACACGCGATGAATAAAAAATTAAGCGATGAATAAAAGGGAGATACCCTGAAAAAAAATGTTTTTCAATATTTTTTCTACGATTCTGATGCGCTTGGCGATTTGCTTCGGACAGACGGAAGAACATGACGAATCTATAAGGGTTCCGATTTTACTCCGGAACCCTAAATATATGTATTTAGCTCAAAAAATAACAATTTTTTACTTTTACCTCCTGAGTTTCAACATCGTAAACCCGTATAGCGGAATCGCCATATCCTACGATAATCCTTGTCTCGTCAGCAGTTACACCTAACGATAACGCTGGAGACCTCTCTGAAAAAAATTAAAACCTCAGTACGTGTATGTAAAAACGTGTTCTATTTTACTGAAACCAAAATTAAATGTACCCAAATAAAGCCTTCTTGGTACAAAAAACATACACCTGATAGTTAAATTTCTTTTGTTAGTGGGGTTTAATTTACTTTTCACGGGTACCACAGAGAGGTAAGTAAAGTACCTACGCGTAGGCAATCAGATCTGTCTGCTTGATAATACTTGATTCAGAATGTTTTTGAAGCTCCAGCAAAAGCTCCATAAGAGAGTTGAAACCACCGCCAAGAGGTAATTTCAACCAGTGTCATAAGAGTCTCGAAACGGAGCAATCTAAGTAACCTAATTCCTACACAATAAAACCCAAGCTAATGTCCATGGGCGGCGGTGATCACTTACCATCAGGTGACCCGTCTGCTCGTTTGCCTCTTCAAAGCATTAAAAAAAACCTTTTTAGTGAGCTATTGGTCAGTGCTAACAGCAACTCATAAGCCACAAATAAGCAAGGCAGAAACCCGACGCATACTTTTGGGGATCTCGTGCTGCCCTGAGGGACAAATACAATAACTACGTAGCATACTACCTACAGTACTATCTACCTACTTCACTGAGAAGCTAAATACGAACGTGTTATAAAGGGCGTCGAACAGGAGGATATGCCGGGAGTGCCGTAGAATTGCGTGTTCATGCTTTCCAGGGCTGGATCAGCACGAATGCAGAATTCAGGGGGGTCGTCTGTTGATGTGCACAGCTGTTGATGGTTAGGTATATTTAAATTGTACTAACCATGTATCTACTAGGGTAACGCAGATATTTAAATGGATGGATTCAACCCATTAACAGCCCATTGCTGAGCGCGGGTCTTTCTTAGCAAGGCCTAGAGCATAGTCCACCTCGCCGCTCCAGTGCGGATTGGTGGAGAAGATATTTAAATACCAAGAGCAAAGTCGTCAAATAGTTAACCAAAGAACAAAGAAATAGCGCTACACAGTCATAGGCCCACACTAAGAGTCTCTGTGTCGTGGATTCTACGGACAACACACAAAGACGCACGCAAGAATGCACTCAGACTGAGAATAGAAATTCAAACACATCACTCGAATTTCCGCCTCACTGGAAATCGAACCCATAGTACCCTTGACACGGTGGTCCGGCATGGTAACCAATAAACGCACGCCAGGCAACGCATTAGAGATAATTTTTCATGTTACTGACGTATATCAGTGACGATTTCCTACTCACCATCTGGCTCGTCTGCTCGTCTATCAACTGTTTCGTTTGATTGAGAATTTTACAACAAAAAACCTTAAGCTGCACATACATTCGGTATTTCTATCCTGTAGACAGCACCATCCATGCACGCCGCGTAGCAAATCCTGTCCTCGACGCGACTGTATTCGAGAGCATACACTGGCTTCGGGGGAAACTGAATATTGCGGAGCGTGTATAAAACTGTTCCCGTGCTCCCGTGACGCATCTAGAATAGTAAATCTGTGTAAAAATGCTATTTTATGCAACCTCTTTGTCTAAACTAGTGAGACAGAGTATACGAGTAGTAGCAACTACATACATAATGTAGCCTGACATTTTAATCTAGATTCGTGTAACAAAATAATATTCATAAACTAATTATTATGTAATATGTAGGTATTAGGTACGCACTTATCAATACTGGGTAATAATATAAAGCTGAAGAGTGTGTTCGGTTGAACGTGATAATCTCAGGAACTACTGGTTCGAATTAAAAAAAAATATTTTTTGTTGGATAGTATTATTTTTAACGAGGAAGGTTTTAGGGTATGATTATAATATCAATGAAAAATGTTGCAAAAACGGAAAAAAATTACCGAAGCAATTATGGGCTGTAACTAGTAACCAATAACCCTTTCTTGGCAGTCGGGTAAAAAGCTTAACTGTAAAGTGGTTTTATACACAACGTTTTCTATACAAAAACGCTACTATTGGTTTATACTACGCAAAGTTCGTTTAATATATTGTAATATGAGAAACGACGAAAGTAGTTCCGCTAGGACCATGTGTATTGATGCAGCGTGCTGGAATTTGTATCCACTACCCACACATAATAAGTACTTTGGGCCGCTAATAGATTACAATTAATGATTACTTAGAATTAATACACATTAAAATTACTTATCTGAAAACCCGCTTGGTGTTGATACTGTTGATTTCGCGTACAGGCACTTCAATTTTTTTATTAAAGCATGCAATATACCTACCGCAAATCTATTGGTAAAATACCTGAATCATTCCAGAGGAATGGCCAGTTACAATATGGCTCCCATCAGGGGCATACGCCAATGCTGTAATCGCACCTAACTCAGAGCAGTACCACCTATTGTACAGGATTGAATTTTTTGTATCCTTCAAAAATTTCTCATAATTTTGTTTCACCCATTTATTTTTTTTGTGTTCGTCCAGAGTACCTCGATAAAACATAGGGTACCAAGGTTTACGAGTTTCTTCATTCTTGTAGTAGTCTTTTATCTCTTTTGCGAACTCTCCAATTATTACAGAATAATCCTCCATATCATGTCATAAACTAAGTAATTTAGCCAGCTAGATTTTTTAATCGTGGTGAAGTAAAAAACAAGCGTCACTAAACTTGTCAGCCCCAATTATATTTTTCATATTTTTATGCAGTACAAACTTTGTACCTAATTACTAATTACCTGACTTCTTAACACTGTCTCCCTCCTAAAAGAGGAACAAAGTACCTACGTGCAATATTTTTAATACAATTTTGTAATTTTTTTAATTCAGGTACTATGTTTATTTATGTTTTATTGAGACAAACGGAGCCATCTGATAGTATGTACCTAGTCGTTGTCGCCAAGGAAAAAAATCGTTGGATTTTCACACCGTCCCCCGCGAGGCGGCTGGACTTGAGTCTATAGTACCTATTGTAAGTAATTTATATAATTTGTTTGGGGAATTAAAAGCAAAACCTTTATATACATGTCACCGGAATATAATAAGAACCGTAAGTTTATAAATTTCCTAGGAAATTTATAAACTTTCGTAGGATTCTAAACGAGAGATAAATTGTATTATTTTACGGCCACATTTTCGGAAATTTATCAATCTGCGACGTCTCGTGGTAAATTTATAAACTAACGGATTGCCCATCCGTAAAATTCTAAACGGCTCGACCAATCACAGAAGAGCTTTTAATTTTACGCTTCTTTAAAATACGGAAAATAACACACTGCACTCTGATTGGTCGATGTTGACAGTGGCAATGCTTGTGTACATAGACTTAGGTACAATCAGACTTGCCAAACTATAAACTAAATCTATCAGTTTCGATTACCTACCTAACAGTATTTTTACTTTAAATCTATTTAGGTACCTATAATACAGGTTTACTTTTTTACATAATATGCTAATAACCTCTACTTAAGGCGAAGCACCTCGCCATGAAAAAACAACTGAACTCAAATCAAAAGAAGGATAGGTTAGGTTATGGTTGTCTGATTTTATTTAAGAAAAAATAGGAACCCCGCGAAGCGGGGTTCCGTCGACATCTATGGCGAAGCCCCTCGCCATGAAAAAACAACTGAAATCGAAAGAATCTGATTCGCCAACTTCGATTTCGTGTGCAATCATGTCAAAGTTTTGGTCATGACCACTTAAAACTTTCGTAGCTCTATGGTAAATTTCACTTCGTCAACAAAGGAGCGTTTGGTTATTGGTCACTTATTATTTTACGAGTGAGCTCGGTTAGTTTATCAATTTCCGAAAATGTGGCCGTAAAATAATACAATTTATCTCTCGTTTAGAATCCTACGAAAGTTTATAAATTTCCTAGGAAATTTATAAACTTACGGTTCTTATTATATTCCGGTGACATACATACACGTTATATTATTGGTTCCGGGTTCGATTCCCGGCCAGGGCAGATATTTATCTGTGACAGATAAATATTTGTACTCGGGTCATGAGTGTTATTGTGTGTCGTCCATGCCACACAGGTGAAACCTACTGCGGGGGTATGAGTGTGTTAGAGTTGATTTATTTATTATTTATTTCGCACCCTTAGAATGAAAGTGACCTAACTCAAAAATTGCAATTTGTGGGAAATGAGCAATAAAGTCTTCAAAAAATTGTAGTTTTGAGTAAGTTTGAATGTAGCTCCCTCGTGTTTCATTGGAAGTCATTGAATTTTTGCAGATTTATTTATTGATCTTTTATCTAGTGATTAGTAATATTATACACAATTTTAATGTATTTTTAATATTTATTTTGATATTAATTTAAAAAAGTTTTAAATTGACTTAATTTATTGCAAAAATATTTCTTTATTTCTTTGACTTTTTATGAGTTAAACCTGTTTAAGACACAAGATACAACAAATGATAATGGCACTTTACGGAATCTGTCATTTTTGAACTAAAAATACTATACATCTAAGGGCGTAAATAAAAAATCTAAAATGAAAAATAAAATGCACAATTTATTTTAAATCCTTAAATCAGGCTTATAATCTCTTCTCTTAGTTTTATCATTAATAAGGTGGTATAGTTACTAATAATCACATAAACAATTGCTGTTCTTAACTAGTAAATCAGCATTACAATATTTAGTTAACAAAAATAAAATCACATCTAAATAATCAACTAACTTAGTAAAATAAAAGAAAATGAAAGAAATAACTGAAAACAGTCCATCCATCCATCCATCCATCAGCCATTGGAAGTCCACTGCTGGACATAGGCCTATCCTAACAAGCGCCACTTTGACCGGTCCTGAGCCTTTTGAACCCAGAGGATGCCCGCTGTCTTCTTTAGGTCGTCAGTCCACCTGGTCGGGGGGCTTCCTGTGCTCCTTTTTCCGAGGCGTGGTCTCCATTTGAGGACCATTCTTCCCCAACGGTTATCGGTCCTTCGAACTATATGGCCAGCCCATTGCCACTTCAGCCGGCTTATTCTCCGCGCTATGTCAGTCAGTTTAATTCGTCTAAGGATTTCTAATTCTATCGCGAAGAGAGATACCGAGCAAAGCTCGTTCCATAGCCCGCTGGGTGATTTTGAGCTTATGCATTAGGCCAAAAGTGAAGCTCCACGTCTTGGATCCGCATATCATCACTGGCAATACATACTGCTCGAACACCTTCGACTTTAGGCACTTAGGTAGTATTTTAGACGACAAGATAATTATGACGCAATTTCCCGATCGCAGAATCCGAGTTGGATTCTACGAGTGACTTCTTTCTCGAAGTTGGACTTACCCATTTGGATAACTTGTCCTAGGTAAATGTATTCGTCTACAACTTCGATAGAAGCGCCGTCAACAACCGGTACGAGTGTGACATGGACATTCGACATGATTTTCGTCTTGTCAATGTTTATCTTAAGACCCGACCGTTGAGAGGTGCTGTTCACGTCCCCGAGCATTGTACCAAGTTCTTGCAGGGAACCTGCCAGGATGACTTTATCATTGGCATATCGCAGGTGTGTGATGTATTCGCCATTGATGTTAAAATGCCACGTCGTTTCAACTCCATCAGCTTGAACACGTCTTCCAACGCAACGGTGAACAGTTATGAGGATATGACATCCCCTTACCTGACACCTGCAGTTGGATAGGGTTCGTTGCTATGTCATGTACTTTGATGGACATGGTGGCTGATGAGTGCAAACACTTAAACACCTCGATATACCGGTAGTCGAATCCAGCACCGCTGAAGAGAAGTTAGTACTGCCCAGGTCTCGGATATAATCAAAGGCCTTCTCATAGTTCACATAAGCAACACACAGCGGCAGATTATACTCCTCGGTTTTTTGTATAATTTGCCGTTGTGTGTATGTGGTCTATTGAACTGTAGACTTTTCGGAATCCTGCTTGTTCGGGAAACTGGAAGTCGTCAAGCCTGCGTGCAATGCGATTAGTAAGGACCCGATGATACTCTCGTGAACTATGCGCTCTCAAATAATGAGATCCGATGTGTGCAAGAAAAATGTTTTACATACTCATTGTTTCTGATTATCCACTACGAAATAAAATGCAAGGTTAAATTGTCTTGGATTTAGTGCATTGGAGTAACGGTATTTTGTAATATTTTCGTTCATACAAGAATTGATGTGTGAACGTTGAAGAAAAATATCATTTAACTCCAATTTTTTGAATATAATTGGTCTTTGAGTTTCATTAATATTTTTTCGACAATTCCGTCTACACTTTTGAGAACACAGAGGTTTCAAGGAGCGCACTTAAATTTGACGATTGAATTTAGAAATTGATGTATAAGCCTGTCCACTATTTTGTAACATTCCTCTTCTTTTTTCTGCTATTAAGTACAGAAGAATTGCCGTCTGTAATATTAGTTTATTTGTTGGACGATGGACTACTGAAAGATCCTTGAATGGCGCCCACGTCTCGAAAAACGGAGTCCTACGCCCCACGATCAGAATAACCGACGACCTGAAGAAGACAGCGGGCATCCGATGGATTCAGAAGGCTCGGACCGGTCAGAGTGGTGTAAGTTACGGGAGGCCTATGTCCAGCAATGGACCTCCAAGGGCTGATAGATGTATGGATGGATGGATGGGCTACTGTTATTGTATGAAGTACTGAAAAACAGAAAAAAATCTAAATTACTTGTTTACTTGCGTACTAAATTTTAACTACTAAATTGTCCGTTTACAAGTATTAATTTACTTAAAATTTATTTATCTACTTAACTACTTAATACGTGTAAATCGAACATTTTAACTAAGTTACTACATACCTAAGTCTAAAAATGTTGTTCACTACTTTTATAAAGTAGAGACACATTCCAAAATGATATTTACTGTTTTTTATTATTTTTCCTAATAAAGAGGCTGAAGTATAAAATAAAAAGAAATTTTCGTATAATGTGTGGTCATAAATAGACCTATTCATGTAAGTGACCTACTTCTTTTATAAAATTTTATTATTAAAGAGACTCAAACTAAAAAAGGTCAAAACAATCTAATAAATATTTAGTAATAAACAGACCTATTTCAAAAAGGAGGCAGTTTAAACTAAAAAATACAATATACTTACCAGTCACAGTATTATGCAGTAAACTGGCACAATTCGAGATCCGTCGATATAAAACACGGTCACTCGTGAGCACCGCTGACATAATACTGATTTGGTCACTTTCATACAACGTGCATTGATGAATAGCGCGATCAATTAAAGTGACCGATGTATTAGATTTTGCTTGTTTTACTCATAATTTGAGCTCTTTTTCATCACAGGGTTGTAGGGTACGCATTTTAAGGTCAGTATTTAGCAAAAACAGAAATTACAGGTTTTTTGAGTTAGGTCACTTTCATTCTAAGGGTGCGATTTATGTGATATAATAACATTTAGTTCGTTTAAAAATCTACCAACTTAGGATAAAATCTCCCACTTTCATAATGGCAACATAGTGGCAACTCTATGTTATGTGTTGCCAGGTTACAAAACTAGATTACGTTAGATTTTTCCCTGAAATATCGTAGATTCTTATAAAATACAGTAGATCTCATACAAGATTTAAGGATTTTTCCAACTAAAATCAGATTTTTGTGTGAGTCAAAATATGGTAAAATGTACTAAAAAAACATGAGAGGTGTCAAGGGACACCCGGATGGAACGAAGTTCCTTTCGATTTAAGTATTGTTGTAAAACGCTCTGAATCACTTCAAAAAAAGTGTCGTCATTCGTAAGAATCAAAAAGTGTCGTAATTTTCCGTCTAGCCCCCTTTCACAACGCGCGATAAGGAACTTCGTTCCAACACTAAAAATCGTTACGGTATAACGAAGTCAAATACGGTAGATCTATCGTAATAATTATGTGGTAGGTACCTGGTACTGCTCACTCTTTCAACTATTTCTCTCTCAGCATACTTATTTCATTTATGACAATAAATTGTATCAATACTGAATGAAAGTGCTTTGGTACTAGGAAAAAATGCTTGTTAATTTAAGTTTAGATTGTGAAAATTATAATTATGTATTACCAATGTTACTACTGTGATAACTATTTATTTTATTATGGTTGTATTTCATATGTATTTAATTAACAAGAATATTATTAAAATACAACTAATATTAAAAAGTATATTCATGTGATTCTATTTAATGTTACTAACATTCAAAGTTTCTGTATTTCTAAAGTGACCAATCCGCTTTCGTGTCAGCACTCAGCAGACAGATAACCTGATGGTAAGTAGCCACTGTCTCCATGAAGGAGAGTGGTAGGCTGGTAGACCTGGTAGACCTGGTAGTTAAGGCATTGACAGGCTTAAGTAAATATTCTGACATGAATAAGTAGCAATATTACCTGAATCATTCCAGAAGAGTGACCAACAACTAAAAAGCTTCCGTCTGGAGAATATATCATTGAGGTAATAAAGCCACATTCAGACAAAAAGTTTAAATTCAACAGGCTCTCATTTGGTGTATTGTTTAGAAACCTATTTTGATTTTCATTTATCCATGAACCTTCATCAGCGATGAAAGTTTTCTCGGCGAAAGAAATGAAAGGGCTTTTTGCATTATCGTTTTCCAGCTGCTTCTTTATGCGATATCCATATTCTTTTACAAATACATTTATATCTGATTCGCTTTCTGATAAATTAAAGCGACTGTATGTTGAAATATTGAATAAGCTACTGGCCATTGTTCTTTATAATTTGAACATAAAAATTGATATAGGACTAGAATAAATGATAATTTAATATTGTGCTTTATTATTATTCCATCAGGATTTCAAAATAATGTGAGAAGTACCAAGCACAGAGTACTTAATCACACGTAGTGATTAAGTACTCTGTGACTACGTGTACCAAGCTCCAAGTTGATAATTTGTGCTTTATGCCACAGAGTACTTAATCACTACTTTATGCACAGAGTACTTAATCACTGGCTTTATGTGGATTTTGACATATTTTGAAAGCTATCAGTTTTCTTTCCTCGTTATGGGTGGGTTGTTCGTATATTTTAGCTATGTTTTAGCTATTACCGACCGAATGTCAAAATAAGCGAGCCATTACAACATTACAACAGCAGAACTGCCAGTGCCATTACAATTACGACTCACTTCCCTATTGGCTCGCGCACTTTGACATTCGGTCGGTAATAATTAAAGTTAAAGTTAGTTGCGGTTAAAATGTACCAAAACCCACTCTAAAGAAGTAATACAGAAGAAATAAAAAATAAAACAACAGACAAAAAGTTTAAATTCAACAGTATGAATGTACCTAAAAATTATTATGAAGATGAAAGATGGACTGAAGGTACGTAATACTCTTATTTTGAAAATTCTAGGTCTATAATTAGGATTATTTTCAGTTACATTACTGGTTAATGTATGTATGATGACCCTGTAACTTATAATATTATAGTTGGTAGCGACCCTGTCTGCGAAGCAAGGGGTCCCGGGTTCAATTCCCAGTCGGGGCAGATCTCAGATTAAAGAAATTTATGTGACAGATAAATATATTTTGTACTCGGGTCATGGTCATGTGTGCTATTATACCCGCGATACAGGTAAAAACTTCGGGGTATGAATGTGTTGAAGCATTTATTAATATTTTTTTCCAAAAATTTACTCCAATTTATTATTGTAAGGATTAATCATAATTCATTTTAACACAAGTTTTCTACAATACAATAAAATAAAATCATTAGTTCTTGATCTTTTAAGTTTTATCTGTTAATTGTATAATGCATGTAAAGGAACGTATTTGAAGTCTTTGTATATTGGCAGCATTGTAATGTTTAATAAAGTGAGATGGAACATACAAAATACAATTTGTTAGAAAATGATAGTCAATAGAACGCACGAATAGCCCGAACTTATTCGAATATATCCGAGCGGTAGCCATATTGTAATGTCAGGTTTTGAAGAAAAGTGAGACAGAGGTGATCGCTTTTTGGATTGCGATTTGTATTTACTTGAAATCAGTAAAAGTGTTTTAATAATTGTGTGTGGCTTCAAGCACAAGGTATGAATGTGTTAAATAATTCATGTGTTACCTTATTCGAAGAATAGCGAATGAATGTATGCAATCAATCGAATTCCAATAATTATGTCGGGTGTGGTATTTAGTTCAACCAAACGGGGTTCATAGTTTGTTTGTTTTGTTTTAATTTGTTTCGGTATCCGTCTAATGTATTAAACGATGTACAGGTGGTTACTGTTGTGTGTGTTACAATACCACTTCTTATATTTGTTTATCGTATGATCGTGAATCGATACTTTACGGCTGCGTACTGATGCGCGTTATGGAGATTGTACATTTTGATTTTTTCGCAGGCATAGGGTGCATCGTTGCATCCTTTGAACCATGAGCTATCAGATACCGTCGTCGCAAAGTCGCACGAGTAAGTGATTTTTAGTACTGTAGTAATTATTGTGGGTATAAACAAGCAAGATAAATACTACAAATGCTTAACGATTTCTTGTGGCCATTCACTTCTTGTGATACGTATGTGACTCATATATCATTAGTACGTATAGGTACGTCCTTTAAGATAGGCAACATAGTTTACTTCATTCAAGCTTTACAAGAATTAAATTTCCTATAGAATAAAATAAGTACTTTAGTTTTGTGGCACTCTCAATGTTAGACACAGCTTCTAGATCTATATCAAATTTTGATATCAATAAACTCATTACTGTTTCATTTAGAAGGTATAAACAATTAAGAATAATAAATTTCTACTGTAACATTGACTAATATTTGCTAATATTAAATTTGTTTTCAGTGTCGCATAGTAGCTATGGTGGTTCTGATGTGCCAATGGCACCAAGTAAGGAACAGCAGACACTCATGTGGCAGCAAAACTCCTACTTGGTTGATTCTGGTATCAACTCTGGGGCTGCTACTCAGGTATGAATATGACAAACTAATTTGTGGTTAAGTTTTTAGGCTTTCCAGCACCACAGATATTTTCTGAATTATAAACAGAAACTCCTTTAAATAAGTAAAACTGTGACTAGCTCATCTTTTGAAATTCAGCAGTAATTTATTTTAACCAACACATATATTATCATATTTTAGATAAGACTTATTTGGTAAATAAACTTAGCACTACTTTTTGTAGAAATATTAATTCAAATTCATTAAAAATAATAAAGAATGGTAAACAGAAATTAGTTTGTGCCCAGAATGTTTATTCATCTTTAAATTATTATCAATGTGTCAAGGCAGACAAGTTACAAATAACAAAAAAAAGATAGTGTAATTTTGTTTACTAAATAGGACTTGTCGTTAGAGCATCGAAGCTCGGTTCAATTTTGAAAACCCGGGTTTTCGGGTTTAAGAATATCAAAACCCGGGTAGACCGGGTTTTTTGAGCTTTTCGAGCCTTTTATTGTATTTTTTTTAAATACACTAATCTGCGTTTATATATCGATTTCCTGCAATGAGTACAAATTATAAAGGATGAGGAAGAATTTAAATAAATTAAATAGTACTTTACAAATTACAAAAACAATTTAAAATGTTTAAAAAAGTGATAAAGATTTATTTTTTCTTCAGAATATCTTAAAACTTAGTAAGTAATCTCCATCCATCCATCCATCCATCCATCAGCCCTTGGAGGTCCACTGCTGGACATAGGCCTCCCCTAACTTGCGCCACTCTGACCGGTCCTGAACCTTCTGAATCCAGCGGATGCCCGCTGTCTTCTTCAGGTCGTCAGTCCATCTTGTCGGGGGGCGTCCTGTACTCCGTTTTCCGAGACGCGGGCGCCATTCGAAGACCTTTCTTCCCCAACGGTTATCGGTCCTTCGCACTATGTAGCCGGCCCATTGCCACTTCAGCCGGCTTATTCTTTGAGCTATGTCGGTTACTCTTGTTCGTCTACGGATCTCCTCGTTTCTGATGCGATCACTTAGAGAAATAGCAAGCATAGCCCTCTCCATAGCCCGCTGCGCTACTCTGAGCTTGTATTAGGCCAATAGTGAAGCACCACGTCTCGGATCCGTATGTCATCACTGGTAACACACACTGCTCGAACACCTTCGACTTAAGGCA
The DNA here is from genome assembly GCA_963932265.1 of Thymelicus lineola. Lineage (NCBI taxonomy): Eukaryota > Metazoa > Arthropoda > Insecta > Lepidoptera > Hesperiidae > Thymelicus > Thymelicus lineola. The sequence goes on from OZ010686.1 coordinate 13,966,569, forward strand.
CTAAGGTAGTGTTTTGGACGACAAGATATGACGCAGTTTCCCGAACGCAGCCCATCCGAGTTGGGTTCTACGAGTGACTTCTTTATCGAAGTTGGATTTACCCGTCTGGATCACTTGTCCCAGGTAATTGTATTCGTCTACAACTTCCAGAGCAGCGCCGTCAACAACAACCGGTACGGGTGTAACATATACATTCATCTTAAGACCCACCCGTTGTGAGGCGCTGTTCAAGTCCCCGAGCATTGTACCTAGTTCCTCCACGGATCCTGCCAGGATGACTATATCGTCGGCATATTGCAGGAGTGTGATGTATTCGCCATTGATGTTAATGCCACGTCGTTTCAACTCCATCAGCTTGAACACATCTTCCAACGCAGCGGTGAACAGCTATGGGGATATAACGTCCCCTTGCCTGACACCTCTCTACAATTGGATGGGGTTCGTGGCTATGTCGTGTACTTTGACGGACATGGTAGCTGATGAGTACAAATACTTCAACACCGCGATATACCGGTAGTCGATACGGCACCTCTGAAGAGAATTTAGTACTGCCCAGGTTTCGAGAGAATCAAAGGCTTTCTCATAGTCCACATAGGCGACACATAACGGCAGATTATACTCCTCGGTTTTCTGTATAATCTGCCGCAGTGTGTGTATGTGGTCTATGGTGCTATAGCCTTTCCGGAATCCTGCTTGTTCGGTAGGCTGGAAATCGTCAAGCCTGCGTGCAATGCGATTTGTGAGCACCCTCGAAAACATCTTATAAACGTGGCTCAGAAGTGCGATTGGCCTGTAGTTCTTCAAAAGGGCTTTATCGCCCTTTTTGAAAAACAGAGTCACCACACTTCTGCTCTACGCTCCCGCGGTAGTTCTAGTATGGATGACGGTAACAAACAGTTTTTGGAGCGCCACTAGGAGGGGTTTCCCCCCAGCTCTTAGCAGCTCGGCGGTGATACCGCGTCATCTCCCGGTGCCTTGTTGTTTTTAAGCTGTTTGAGAGCCTTTCTACTCTCATACAGGCTAACGTCCGGGATATCCTCTGTGTAGTGTCGGGTTAATTTAGCTCTCTTGTCGCTCTCCTCACTGGGAGGTGGAGCTTGAGAGGAGGTATACAACCGTCCGTAGTATCTCTCAGTTTCTCTTAGAACTTCAGGTTTCGACGTAACTATGGTGCCGGACTCGGTCTTCAACCTTGTGAGCTGACTTTGCCCAATAGACAGGTCTCTGGCGAACACTTTGGAGCCCTGGTTTCGCTCTATTGTATTTTTTACAGGATTTGCGTTGTGTTTGCGCAAATTGCGTCGCCTACACTTGGAGATCTGTTCATTGAGCCGTCGGTATTCCGCCATAGAGGTTGGAGACTGCACAAATAGTTCTCGTCGATCTCTCATAAGACCGAAACTTTGTTCTGAGAGAACTTGAGATCTACCACTGGGGTGGGTCTTGAAATACTTCGACCTTACCTCGCGGACAGTCGCTACCATCGTGGTGTTAAACTCCTCCACCGACGTGCATGATTCTAGGTACGCAAAACTATTTTGCAGCTCAAGTTGAAAGTTTTCGGATCCCTGGTTTTGGACAGGTGTTGGACGAAGCATAGACTTCATCAGGCATGACCGTTCCAGCTTCACGTCGATATTTAATGTGTAAGAGGCACAAGACGGTGATCGCTTCCGGTTTTGAACCTGCTGATCACAGAGACATCATTAAATATGTGCTGTTTGTCTGCCAGAATGAAGTCTATCTCGCTTTTTGTGGAACCATCAGGACTTATCCAAGTCCACCTGCGTTGAGGCTTCTTTATGAAGATGGAGTTCATCATAAAGAGATCTTCCTTCTCCAAAAAGTTAGCCAACAAGTGTCCTCGGTGGTTCCGTCGTCCAATTCCGAAGGGACCCACTTTCTTCTCTCTTGTGGCTTAAACTTAATAAATAACAAAAACAAAAGTATTTAAAAAAACCCGAAAAACCCGGGTTTGATTTTTAAAACCCGGGTTTTTTTGTAATCCTCAGAACCGGGAAAACCCGGGTTTTTCGGGTCGGGTAAACCCGGGCTCGATGCTCTACTTGTCGTAGTATACATTGATTCACATTAACACTAATCAATCAATATGTTAATTTGATGTGGGTATTTATAACCTTATACATATTACATACCGTAGTAAACTTTGGTTTTCTGCAAGTTCTTCAAGTAAACTTTATGCCAAATCTCACACACCTACATACATGCATTATTCTTAAAAAGTTGTACATTTCTCTTCATATACATACTTATATGGTTACGGTGGTAAGGTGAGTTTAAAGACAAGTACAGATGTGAAAATGTTTTTCAGGTCCCATCACTTACTGGCAAGGAAGATGACGAAATGGAGGGAGACCAGCTCATGTTTGACTTGGATCAGGGATTTGCCCAGGGCTTCACTCAAGAGCAAGTCGATGGTAATAATTTATTGAATAAACTTTAATCTTCTGTCAATCACTTTCATAATCTTTTATGTTCTTCAAATAAGCAGGATATTATGTTTACTTTACATTTTATTTCTCTATATTTACTTGTTACTTACTCTCTCTCAATTTCTTCTTCATTTCAAATCTCCATTCTCAACTTCTTCAAAATAGAGCCTTCCAATTCAAACACTTGTTTTGATTTATATGTTCATGCTATTTTATAATTATTAATTGATTATTAAGTGGACAAATTAATTTAAACTATACAATGATATAAGTTGCAAAGGTAGATTTCCTTAAAAGCTACATTTCTATACTGTACCAAAAACCATAACATATCTCCATTATAGACAACAAACCAGTAACATGAATGTTAAACACAAATAAATAAGTTGAATCCAAAAAAAAATTTTTTTTTTAAACGCTTTTATTTCAATTTTTTTTTTGATTTTCGTGTATTGTCATCGGAAATACACATGTCTGCCAAATTTCATCAATTTTCATTAAAGGGAAGTCATTCAAATTAACGTTACAAGATTTGATCCTCCGAAGTGAAGCTAAATATAAACCTTATTGCCGTGTAAATAGAGTAGCATTTTGATCGATTTGATGCGTTGATGCTCCGAAGTGAAAGTAAATAAAAGCGTTTAAAAAGGTATAATAATGTTATCATCATTGTTATTTTAGACATGAACCAGCAGCTATCGCAGACACGTTCTCAGCGTGTCCGTGCTGCAATGTTTCCTGAGACCCTGGAGGAGGGTATTGAGATCCCCTCCACTCAGCTGGATCCTGCCCAGCCGACTGCTGTGCAACGGCTGTCGGAACCCTCGCAAATGCTGAAACATGCCGTTGTCAATCTGATCAACTACCAGGATGATGCTGATTTGGCTACCAGGTATGGTTGTGCAAATAATTTATGTATTCCTTGTATACATTCTTTGTATTGAAGATGGAATTGGGTGAGTGGGGGAACCAATCATTTACTTGTTTTTGTTCTAGCAATTAGTTTGTTCTGCATTGTGTTCGAAATTCTCTTTAATAATAATAATAATAATATGTTTATAGCAATATAAACACATCTTTAAAATATAATCAAATACATACAGTGTTGCTTTTATCACAATTACAGTTTTAGGCAAATATACCAGTAAATGTTATAAGACCTAGTACATTCCCATCTGTCCGTTCCATCAGCTATTACAAATTTACCAATGTCAGCCTCAAAAGTCTTTAGGGTAGTCAGGGAATATTATTTATTATTTATTATTATTATTATTTATTATATATTAATATCTTGTTTTATATACTAAAGGATGGTCTTTTTTAGGGCATTTCTACCTAAACAATTCTAAGTATCAGTCCTTCAAACTACTTGGCCTCTTCATTGCAACTTCTGCAAACTAATTACAATAAGAATAAGTAGACTTAATACACAACAAATAATGTCATAAAGGAGCATAATTCTATGACATTTTAAATCCACTTGCAGGGCCATACCAGAATTGATCAAGCTACTGAACGATGAGGACCAAGTAGTGGTGTCCCAAGCTGCCATGATGGTGCACCAACTCTCCAAGAAGGAAGCCTCGCGTCACGCTATCATGAACTCGCCACAAATGGTCGCGGCATTAGTGCGTGCAATTTCCAACAGCAATGACCTGGAAACAACTAAGGGAGCAGTTGGGACCTTGCATAACTTGTCCCATCACCGCCAAGGTCTGCTTGCCATCTTCAAGAGTGGTGGTATACCTGCTCTGGTGAAATTACTCAGTTCACCGGTAGAGTCTGTGCTCTTCTATGCTATCACCACTCTGCATAATCTCCTATTGCACCAAGATGGATCTAAGATGGCCGTGAGGCTTGCTGGTGGTCTCCAAAAGATGGTAGCCCTGCTTCAAAGGAACAATGTGAAGTTCCTTGCTATTGTCACTGATTGTCTCCAGATCCTGGCATATGGGAATCAGGAATCAAAGTTGATTATCCTTGCGTCTCAGGGGCCGATCGAATTGGTTCGCATCATGCGCACTTATGACTATGAAAAGTTGCTGTGGACCACCTCCAGGGTTCTGAAGGTAAGATTCTTCTATGAAATTTCTTAATAAGGTTAAGTTGTGTTTATTGTGGTCTTTGAATATAATTAGAAGCTTAGTTTGGTACTAAGAGTATGTATTGCATAATAAAGTTTAACATTGTGTTGTCTTTCCTAGGTGTTGTCAGTATGCTCCAGCAATAAACCAGCTATCGTTGAGGCTGGTGGCATGCAAGCTCTGGCCATGCACCTCGGCAACCCCAGCGGTCGTCTTGTGCAGAACTGCCTATGGACTTTGAGGAACTTGTCTGATGCTGCTACTAAGGTAATATATAACTGTATTTGGTAGGATGTTAAGCTAATTAGAAGTATTGATCGTTGAATATTTAATAATGAACCACGAATATAGTTTAAATAATGAAAGCATCTGTTGCAGTAAGTATCAACTCTGTTCTAGACATTTTTAAACCTTTCATTGCCGAAACGAAAAAAGGAATATTTTTGTAACAAAAATGCAAATGCTGGTAGTTTTTCTATGAACAAAGCTAGAGTTTTGTATTTTACAATGTGGTATTGAAACCTTAATCATTTCCAGGTGGAAGGTCTGGAGGCTCTCCTGCAGAGCTTGGTGCAGGTGTTGGCCTCCACTGACGTCAACATTGTGACCTGCGCCGCTGGCATCTTGTCCAACCTGACCTGCAATAACCAGCGCAATAAGGTAAATATGACATTAAATTCTCACAGACACTTGTAATAAATAGCTCAGCAATATTTTATTGATGAGCAAATCAATAAAGTGTGCGAACTGAAAAAAAATAATTTACTTTTTGTAATCCTCCTACCGACGTTATTCTTACTGTTTTGGAATCCTTATTTTATCATCTGTATTGTGGCATATACAAAACTTTTCTAATAATTCCGACTTTAAACTGCTCTCCAGTGAACCTATTATGAACTATTAAAAAACCATTCATGTTCCAGGCAATTCATTTATCGGGCTTTGAACGACGTATGATTGGCTAAAAAGTCTCACGTGACCGGTTTGCTAACACGAATTTGATACTTACACTGGAACATGGCTGAAATTAAGAGTTCATAATAGGCCCACCGTAAAGTTAGTTCAATGCCGCTTAGTCAATGTTTCCTTTAAAAGCGTCGATATGCAGTGTTGCCAAGTTAGCCACTTTTTGGCTAGATCTGAATAATTACTTGTTATTAGCTAATAATTACTTATTATAAGCTTGTCAAGTTATGAGTTGCTAAAATTGTGGCTAAATATGTAGCCAGATCTAGCCAAAAAGTGGCTAACTTGGCAACACTGTCGATATGTATCCTATAGGTGACAGTATGCCAAGCGGCAGGGTAAGTTAGCCATTTAATGTAATACTCACAACATATGTGTCCTCCAGGTGACGGTCTGCCAAGCGGGTGGTGTGGACGCGCTGGTCCGCACGGTGGTGTCGGCGGGCGACCGCGAGGAGATCACCGAGCCGGCGGTGTGCGCTCTGCGACACCTCACCTCCCGACACGTGGAGAGCGAGATGGCACAGAACGCCGTGAGGATGCATTATGGGCTGCCGGTATGTATGGCGCAGGGAGATTATGAGAAGAAGAGAGATGAGATGAGAACGAATTGATCTAAATGTTTAAGGGAACGCAACTCAATTCTAAAGATAGGTTAGTCAGGTTAGTCAGGTCACCGATTTTATTAACGCCGAAAAAGGAACCCCGACAAGAGGGGTGCCGGCGATTTCTGTGACATAATCATGTTATTTTGACGTTTTGCTGCGACACCTCACCTCGCGACACTTGGAGAGCGAGATGGCGCATAACGCTGTGAGGATGCATTATGGGATGCTGATATGTATTGCAAGGAGATGATGAGAAGAAGAGAGGATTGATCTATAGTCGAATCCATAATTCGACGGGCCACTTTGACAACTCATTTAGTTGTCAGGACAAATGTTGCCAGAACATAGGCATTGCTGTTCTTGTCGACATTATGAAAATTTTATTATCGATATTTTGCGTGAATTTGAAATTTATTTATTTTAGCTGGCATCTAATCATTACATGGAAGGTATTTTAATTAGATAAGAAATGCAAACACAATTTTAACAACTTATCAAAATGTTTTTCACTGCACGCCTAAGCAAAAAGTTTTTTCAATGCTCACTTTCTCGGTGAATCTAGGATTGTCGACACTAACATACATGTAAACCAGGTAAAAGCCCATTATCTCTCTAACTAATCAGTTTCTCTCCTTAATCCCTTCTCTCTTCTTATTCTAGTCTTCCATATTTATGATTTTATTATTTTAAATAATATTTGTAATTTCCTCCATATTATTCGTGCACTTCACCACATTTAATCTTACTCTAATCAGCTCTCCGCATCAGGTTGTCTGGAAGAGATCGCTGTGTAGCGATAAGACCGCCTTTTGTACCTCATATGTCTGCTTTACTTATTTACTTGTTGTTGTATTATTTTATTGGTGTACAATAAAGAGTTAAATAAATAAATAAATAAACATCAACGTTCAAAGTTCACCCCCCACTCCCAGGTGATAGTGAAGCTACTGCAGCCGCCGTCGCGCTGGCCGCTGGTGAAGGCGGTGGTGGGGCTGGTGCGCAACCTGGCGCTGTGCCCCGCCAACCACGCCCCGCTGAGGGAACACGGCGCCGTGCATCATCTGGTGCGCCTGCTGATGCGCGCCTTCAATGATACACAGCGGGTAAGTGTAGCGCGCACTGTATGCCTACTGTCCATATACTTCCAATGTATGTCCATAATGAAACACGAAAGCTGCTCTGAGAACAGATTTGTGACAAACTGTAGTTAGTTAGTACTCCTGTTATTACTGGTGAGTATGAGGACTGTGGAAAAGTTAGTTAGGTTAGTCCTGTTATAAAAGGGTATAGCAGGTTAAGCATTAAGGATTTGCCCCCAGAGCCAAATGTAATGAATATTATATTGTTATGTAAGTAACTCATTTACATTACTATTTATGTAGTTTTTGACTGCCGACCTCTTACTGTCTTTGCGTAACCTTGAAAAATGTCCCGAGAACAGCAAATTTTTTAAACTTTTCTTTCTCTAAAACTAATAGAGCTAGGAATGTGATTCCAAAACCAAAGGATAGACAATATTATGAACAATATTACATATATTTATCTTAATTATTTTGCTAATAATAAATATTTTTTTTAATAGTAGTATTTTTTTCTTGGCTATAATTTGTAAGTTCTAACAGAGTGACCACTTTCAAAAAATTATGATAAATAACACATAATGTGTAGATTATATTGTTATAAGTTTCATCGAAATCGGATACCTGCAACATCTTCAAAAAAAATTTTTTTATTACTCAAGTCCCTATTTGTGACTCTACGTATTAAACTTTTGAATGATATGTTTAATAATAATAATACAAAATAGGAAAAAGTTACGCTCCATCCACTCTGCTAACCCCGTAAGGGTCTGGCATGCACAAATCAAATTCAAAGTATGCAAATCTGAGTGTATTTTTATTATAACTTTATATAGTCTGTGCCTGTACAGTGTTAAAAAACGTAAGCAAATGATAGATTTTTCATTCACTTAAAACCGTCTACAAAACATCTATGATCTGTTCGCGGATATTTTACACTGTACACACTTCATTTATATTATTTGAATACGTTTGTAAAAGTATGGATTCCCATGCATGCATGCAAAGTGCATGAACGAACGTATTCGATTCAAATGTTACCGCATAACGAGTTTAAACAAGCTTGTGTCGTGAATAGCTTATAAATACAATTGCGTTGAATATTTTTCTACAAAGTTGAAGTTTTAACTATTCATTTTACATTTCACTAATTACAAAGCTACATATCAAGTGAATTTAGATACAAACATTAAATAAGTAAAATTAACTATTTATTATTCATTTTGAATATCAGTTTTAGAGTGCGAAATAAAAAATATTTTAGTGTAGTGATTTTTTTGTTTCACAATAAAAATGTCGAACACTAGATGTAAGAATAGTGATCGTATTATGCGTGCAGTGGCAGGAAGAAAAAAAAACAAAGATCAAAGTGAAGCGGAGCTCTATTCACGTTACATTGATAAAACAGTTATTCCTACATCTAGTGTTCGACATTTTTATTGTAAAACAAAAAAAATCACTGCTATATAATATTTTTTTATTTCGCACTCTAAAACTGTTATTCAAAATGAATAATAAATAGTTAATTTTACTTATTTAATGTTTGTATGTATTTAAATTCACTTGATATGTAGCTTCGTATTTAGTGAAATATAAAATAAATAGTTAAAACTTCAACTTTGTAGAAAAATATTCAACACAATTGTATTTATAAGCTATTCACGACACAAGCTTGTTTAATCTCGTTATGCGGTAACATTTGAATCGAATACGTTCGTTCATGCACTTTGCATGCATGCATGGGAATCCATACTCTTACAAACGTATTCAAATAATATAAATGAAGTGTGTACAGTGTAAAATATCCGCGAAAAGATCATAGATGTTTTGTAGACGGTTTTAAGTGAATGAAAAATCTATCATTTGCTTACGTTTTTTAACACTGTACAGGCACAGTCTATATAAAGTTATAATAAAAATACACTCAGATTTGCATACTTTGAATTTGATTTGTGCATGCCAGACCTTTACAGGGTTAGCAGAGTGGATGGAGCGTAACTTTTTCCTATTTTGTATTATTATTATTAAACATATCATTCAAAAGTTTAATACGTAGAGTCACAAATAGGGACTTGAGTAATAAAAAAAATTTTTTTGAAGATGTTGCAGGTATCCGATTTCGATGAAACTTATAACAATATAATCTACACATTATGTGTTATTTATCATAATTTTTTGAAAGTGGTCACTCTGTTAGAACTTACAAATTATAGCCAAGAAAAAAATACTACTATTAAAAAAAATATTTATTATTAGCAAAATAATTAAGATAAATATATGTAATATTGTTCATAATATTGTCTATCCTTTGGCTTTGGAATCACATTCCTAGCTCTATTAGTTTTAGAGAAAGAAAAGTTTAAAAAATTTGCTGTTCTCGGGACATTTTTCAAGGTTACGCAAAGACAGTAAGAGGTCGGCAGTCAAAAACTACATAAATAGTAATGTAAATGAGTTACTTACATAACAATATAATATTCATTACATTTGGCTCTGGGGGCAAATCCTTAATGCTTAACCTGCTATACCCTTTATATTAGTAACCGTCCAGTACAACACACGAGGGAAACACGAGTTTCCTATAGTAATAATAATAATAATAAATTTTTATTTCGACCAACTTTGGATCATATTTTGTTGTTACCTTAAAAACTAATGTTAGTATACTACAAACTTTCCTATCGTGTATATACTTATAAACAAACGTTATAATCTGTTATTATTTTTTTATAGCAATGAAACTACTTTTTTACTACTGTAAATTATTATTTTTACTACCCAACTCCCTCCTCAGACCATTTCAGTAAGTATTTCCATTCCAGCAACGCTCGTCGGTGTCTGGTGGCGGCGGGTCGGGCGGCGCGTACGCCGACGGAGTCCGCATGGAGGAGATCGTGGAGGGCGCTGTGGGCGCGCTCCATATCCTCGCCCGGGAGAGTCTCAACCGTCAGCTGATACGTCAACAGAACGTCATCCCGATATTCGTGCAGCTGCTGTTTAATGAGATTGAGAATATACAGGTGAGATTTTATGAAATAATATCATGTTTTATGTGAATATCCATGTAACTATCCCTCTTTCCTAACTTGTCATCATCCTTTCTTTTTTCCTTTTCTTGGCTTTCATTAACCTTCAGTCACTGCTTTTTTATTATTGGTATGTTATGTTTGTCATTTTGATATATTATTATATACTTTTTTTTCTCTCTTTACTTCACCTTTTCACACTGTAATATCTTTGTTTTACCTTATGTAGGTACTTCTTCTTAGTCGTACACTCCTGGCGGAGTGGTCGTGGTCATGGATAGTCTTTCAGATTGGCAGCAGCCTTTGCGACACTTCTCCATCTCTCCCTATTCGTACCCCTCCCTATTCCCTATTCGTTATGTAGGTACGCCTTTACCCAATTTATATTCTTGCTGTTTTCTTGCTACTGGGTTGCCTGGAAGAAATCGCTTCAAAGCGATGTCGCCCATTGTTTTGTATTCTTTTTTTTCTTGTGCTCTTATGTATATTATTGTATGGTGTACAAACAATAAAGTGTTAAATAAATAAATAACTATCAACTGACATGAATGAATGATAATAAGTACTATTTTATTACAAGTGCAATTAAAGACTATGTGCACTAACACCTCAATTCAGAGTCACTAATGGTTACTTAAATCACTCTTTAGTAAAGAATCACCATACAAATTATGTACTAGAGAGTGTTTTAAGTAACCTTTAGTGACTCTTGAGTTAATAATAATGTTTAATAAGTGGTTAATAATAATGGTGTCAACATATTCATATCCATGAATATGTAAGTGTTGAAGCACCATGCATTTATTTGTTAAACTATTTATTGTTTGTAAAATAGTATAACGGGCAGGTCTTAAAACCATGTATCTAGAGATAGGATTTGGGAAAAAAATGGTAAAAATAAGATGCGAATTAATTTGTAATTATATTAATATTAGTAAGTAAGAACACCAATTCGCACTGGAGCAGCGTGGTGGAGTATGCTCTAGGCCTCCTCAAGAGGAGAGACCCGTTCCCTGTAGCCATTAATGGGCCATTAATGGGTTGAAGCCAGTAAGTAAGAACGTCATTGGCCATTGTTTTCAGCGTGTGGCAGCCGGAGTGCTTTGCGAGTTGGCCGCGGACAAGGAAGGGGCTGAAATGATAGAAGCTGAAGGCGCTACTGCCCCGCTCACTGAACTATTGCATTCTCGTAACGAAGGTAAATATAAGCAACAATAAACGACTGTAGAAATATTAATGATATAAACAAAGAACTCGAGAAATCGAGCAAGATTCAGTTTTATGAATTAACCAAATAATATAACCCTAAGTAATTCATAGCTCGGCTGCCTGTGTCTATTCTAAGTGTTCTAGTGGTCCATGGCAAAAAACGTCCATGGCAAAAAGCGACTAACCCCTCCAACAGTTCGCATTGGATCCGTGTGAATTTAATCTATCCTTGTCGCTTAGATATAAATTCCAGTCCTTTATGATGAGACCTGTAACGAGCCGTAAATGGGTTCGAATTTTCAGTTAATGATTAGTTTAATTTCGACCACGGAACAAACACTAGTCCATTATTAGTGCCTATGTACTATAGATTTAAATGTTTTAATTTAAGTTTATTCGTGTACTAAATTTTTTTAAATAAATAATCTAACATTTTAACAAAAAATGTTTCAAATGAAGTAAATCTAATAAAAAAAGAATCATCGAAATCGGTTGGCGCGATATTGAGTTATTCGTCCATTTATCGCGCACATACTTAATGCAAATTTAAGACTTATATGCTTTTGACATGGATGCCATCTCGCAGCCCCGGATCTAAGGGGGGGCAAACCGGGGCACCCGCCCCGGGCGGCAGTTTCAGGGGGCGCCAAAATCATCTTATATAGTATGACTTGCTCTACAGAGCGCTTAGCATACGGAAGCCTGGTTGGCTCACCGTAACTTGTAAGAAAAAAATCACCACACATTTGCCGTGTCAACAATTTGACGTTTTTTACATAACTAAAGACTAGTATGAATTTTTGAAGTAATTTATCTCAAACAAAGAAAACAATAGCCAGGGCAAGGTGCGAGCATATCGCCAGTATCGGTGAGCGCCTAATCAGTTACCCTTCAGGGACTCGGGCTTTCTGGTCGCTCGCCAAGGCCGTTGTGGGTAACATTCGTCGGTCGTCATTTCCACCATTGCGAAGACCGGATAACGATCTGACCCTAACTGCAAAGAAGAAAGCCGATCTTTCGGGTATTCTCTTTGCAGCTAACTCGACTCTTGATGATCGTGGGGCTAAACCGACTACTATCCTGCGGTGAGAGAGCTCCATGCTTGATATAAGGTTCACGCATAAAGCTGTAAAACAAGTTCTTTTGTCTCTCGACGTCAGGAAGTCGAGTGGCCCAGACGGAATTCCAGCAATGGTATTAAAGATGTGCGCTCCCGAGCTGACTCCGCCGTTGACACGTAATTTCTCCTTATCTTACAGTGTAGGTAAAATGCCATCTTCGTGGAAAGTTGCTCTCGTACATCCAATCCCCAAAAAAGGTGACAGTGCCGACCCATCAAACTATAGACCCATCGGAATAACCTCCCTTCTCTCAAAAACCATGGAACGTGTTGAAAACACGCAGCTCCTCGAATCCCTAGAGGAACATCAGCTGGTCTGTGACAGGCAGTATGGTTTTCGTCATGGTCGATCGACTGGTGATCTCCTGGTATACTCACCCATAACTGGGCCCAAGCCATTGAGAGTCGCGGAGAGGTGTTGGCTGTAAGCCTAGACATCGCCAAGGCGTTTGATCGGGTTTGGCACAGAGCCCTTCTATCGAAGCTACCTTCATACGGCCTGCCGGAGAAGTTGTGCACGTGGATAGCCAGCTTTTTGTCCGAGCGTGCCATTTCCGTAGTTGTCGACGGTCAACGCTCTGACACTAAATTTATTAACGCTGGCGTTCCCCAAGGTTCGGTGCTTTCTCCCACGCTGTTTATTCTGCATATCAATGATATGCTGGAACAAATCCTCAGCATGCATTGCTATGCAGATGACAGTACGGGAGATGCGCATTATTCAGGACGCGCAAACTCCTCTCAGTCCTACCTAGAGGAGAATAGAACTAGACTTGTGTCCAAAATCGAGCTCTCTTTGGAGCGGGTCTCTAACTGGGGTCGGCTAAATCTGGTTCTATTCAACCCTTTGAAGACACAAGTCTCGTTCGCGTTCTCCGCAAAAAGAACCCCATTTGTCATGGCACCAAACTCCAAAACACGCCTCCTACCATAAGTAAAAGCATTGGGATCTTGGGGGTCGACATTACAAACGAAGTGCAGAATCGGGGCCATCTGGAGAAGAAAGCCAAACTTGCCTCCAGAAAACTGGGTGTACTAAACAGGGCAAAGCAGTACTTCACATCGAAGCAGCGCTTGCTGCTCTACAAGGCCCAAGTTCGACCACATATGGCATGGACCACATAAGCCCTCTTGACTCCGTACAGCGGTGCGGTGTTCTAATTGTCGATGATCCCAACCTTACAGACGGCTTAGAGGACTTAAGTCTCCGGAGAGACGTAGGCTCTCTTTGTGTCCTCTACCGTCTCTACTATGGTGATTGTTCCTAAGAACTTTTTAATCTGTTGCCCCCATCCACCTTCCTTTATCGCACCACCCGCAAAAGGTTGCGGTTCCACCCGCAAAAGGTTGCGGTTCCACCCGCATCACCTTGACTCGTGGCAGTCATCAACTGCTCGTTTCTCCCGCTCGTTCCTGCCACGAACTTGCGAGCTTTGGAACAAAATTCCCTCTGAGGCATTCCCTGTGCGCTATGATATGGGGTTCTTTAAGAAGAGTGTTTATCATATCCTTCAATCCCTCCCTTGATGCTGCACGTGTCCATAGGCGACGATAACCACTTACCATCAGGTGGGCCGTATGCCTGTTTGCCCGTCGTTAACATAAAAAAAACGCTGTAGAGAGGGGCGCCACTATCAAGTTCTGCCCCGGTTCGAAAAAATCGTAGATCCGCGGCTGCCATCTCGCTCAAATTTATGTGGGACCACACGACAAGCACCAGCCGTCGATTAAAAAAAGAATCATCCAAATCGGTTCACCCAGTCCAAAGTTCTGAGGTAACAAACATAAAAAAAAACAAAAAAAAATACAGTCGAATTGAGAACCTCCTCCTTTTTTTGAAGTCGGTTAATAAATATTATTAATTCTAAATCATTGTTTTGTAGGTGTAGCGACGTATGCGGCCGCGGTGCTATTCCGCATGTCGGAGGACAAGCCTCACGACTACAAGAAGAGACTCTCCATGGAACTCACTAACTCCCTCTTCCGCGACGATCACCAGATGTGGCCCAATGATCTCGCCATGCAACCCGATCTGCAGGTAAATATGCTACTTAATCTTAGGTAAATATGCAAAGTAAATAGTTATAAGAATTAATGTTTTACTGAGTATGTGAAGCTGCTATCAAAAAATCAAGATATTTTTTTTATTTGATATCCTCAAAAGTTTGTTGTTAATATTATTCAATTTCATTAATTTTTGTATGTGTTTTACTATTAATAAATGGTCAATCGTACGACTAGTAACACAAAAGTGTTTTACAATACAAGATTAAAACAAAGTAACACAAAATCGTTACTACAGCAAAGAGCGTAAAAAATAAGAAACAACTTTCCTAAAAAAGTATTGAAATACAAAATAAAAGTGCAGTACAAAGGATACACCTCAAGACCTTATTTTACGTATTCAGGGGTCAGTCAGGGATCAAACCTGGGACCCTTGGAGTTTCTAATATTTATAAATGACTTACCGGACGTGGTCAGTGCGGCTAGGTGTCTGTTATTTGCAGATGACCTAAAGCTATTTTTTGAAATCAAACAACGTTCGGACTGCCAGCTTTTGCAAAACGACATTTCCAATGTTCTGCAGTGGAGTGCGCGGAATAAGCTGATGTTCAATGAAGACAAGTGCTCGGTATTAACTTATGCTCTCAAACAGAACACAATCGCGTATAATTATAAACTTGGTAACTTCACCCTAGCTCGTCTCTCCTCCGTCAAAGACCTTGGTGTCCTGATGAGAGGTGATATTACTTTTCGCGACCATATTACAGCTGTGTGCGCAAAAGCGTATAGGTCGTTGGGCTTTGTTTTGCGGCAGGTTCAACAGCTAGATAACATAGCTGCTATGAAGATGTTGTATAACAGCTTCGTTAGGAGCATACTGGAGAGTAATGCAGTTATCTGGAGCCCACATGAGGATAAATACAAACTCATGTTGGAGAAGCTCCAAAAAAAGTTTATGAGGCAGTTGTATTTCAGGCGGTATGGTTACTTTGTGGGATATCCTAACATTTATCCTAGTAATTTCTTATTGGGAATGTTGGGATATAACACATTGGAATTACGCCGCAACATCGCTTTGATAGAATACTTTGTCCAACTACTCAGGGGTAAGTTGTGTAATCCATCAGTGCTAGAACTGATCCCACTGTACGCCCCAAACAACTACGTCTGGGCGCGGCGCCATCGGTTGTTCTCCATACCAAAATGCAAGCTGTTGCGGGTAACGGAGTCTCCCCTTCTAAGAGCGCTGATCTTGCTCAACGGCTTAGTGGCTTGGGATCGTCTGATTGATGTGTTCTGTACACCTATTGCTGCATTTCGCAGAACAGCAGGAGAATATCTCGAAACGCTTGGCAATCGAATTAGGTAATGTTCTGTAATGTTTGCTAAGCCTGTAAATTTATGTATAATAAATAAATAAATAAATTATAAATAATAATAAAAAATATATTTCAATACTTTTTTTAGTAAGTGCTTTTTTATGTATTTTCTATTTTATTTTAAATACTCTTTAGGACATATTTTGTATTTGCAAATTGCAAATTACTTGAAATAAAAATAGGTATTTTGTATTTAGTATTTTGCATTTTAAATAGTATTATTTGGAAAATGTCACATCTCTAGATTCCAAGCACCCACGACACAGGGAATCCTAGTGTGGGGCTAGGGGCTATGAATGCATAGCATTATTATTATCTAACCCTTCTTGTAACTCTCCCAGGATATGCTCGGGCCAGAGCAGGGCTATGAGGGACTGTATGGCACGAGACCCTCGTTTCACCAGCAAGGTGAGTATCCCCCATACTAGTAGCTAGATTGGTCGACTAACATCACTACTGTAATGTAGACAAGTTAATTGGGTAAGGTAAAACCATAGTGATCCAAGTAACAATTTTAACTTAGTGAGAAAACAAGGGAAACGCGTTTGTACTTGTTGTAGTAAAACAAATAACTTATAACTTCCTACACTTTGTTTTTTCCTAGACAATGATCTGAATGGCGCTTGGATGAAAAATGGAAAAATTCGAAAGAATTTTGAATTTTTTAGACGTTTTTGCCAAAATCGAGTATTAATGAAAAATATCACTTGGATCACTATGGTTCTACCTTACACAATCTTGTACTCACATAATCTGGCCTCGGTACTCTTGCATATTGTATGTCTTACAAGAAAATTTATGTAATTTAACGACGTTGAGGATACACGGCAAATTTTATTGAATGCTAGATTATGTAATTTTTGTTTGATACTTGAGTAATGTTTTAATTATTATGAATTTTAAATCTAGCCTAGTTGATATGACAGCATAAAACTGATTTTTCTACTTATGTCTAAATTCTAAAATAACATCAATATTCAATATATAAACCATTTATTGAGGTATGCCACTCAATAATGTTTATGCCTTTTGTATGAAGCAAATATTTTCCTACATTTTCATAGTTCATCATTATGCCAAACATTGCTCAAGTATTAATCTGAAAGCACTTGGTATGTTCCTATCGTATTGTAAGTTGAAAAGTTTCTGTATAAATATATGTTTCTTTCTTTACACGCAGCCTAATCCGGGACCTATTTATCACCAAACACAGGTGATGGGAATATTATTATTATGAATGTGTTGTTGAACTTCTAACTAATTTGTAGTCTAACATTATGTCTATTTATTTGATTTTTTTCTTCTTTTATATATTTTATTTAATAGTGTGTTTTTATATGTTAATCAAAATGCATGGTTTGATTCTAAAACAAATTTGGAAGGTAGTCAACTAAAATCATATATCCATAAGTAATATGTATTTATATTATTTGCTTTTTTTAAATACAGAGAACAATTTTCGCTGTATTTAAAACATTATTTTGAGGATAATTATGTTGTATACGTGTACACTGTGTTTGTTTTGGAAATACATTTTTGTGTTATTTTATGCTTAAATTGTGGAAAACTTTTCTAACTAGCTTTTCTACAAACCTAGCTGTGTTTGTGTTTACATACATTATATTAAAATATAAAGTCCATTACAAATTAGTCAATACAGGAATTACAAATAGACTTAGTAATTGAATGAATAATTAAATTATGAAGCTCAATACTACTTATAATAGTTTTGTATAAGTTGAGCACTATGTAGTAATGTTGAACAGTTTGTCACCTTGGAAGTAAAAATAGTAAGCATAACCAAATACATATCGACGCTTGAAAGGAAACATTGACTGCGACATTGAGCTAACTTTACAGGAGAGCAGTTTAAAGTTGGAATTTTTAGAAAAAAAAAATCATATATATTTTTTAATCCTCCTACCGACGTTATTCTTACTGTTTAGGAATCCTTATTTTATCATCTATATTGTGGCATATACAACAACTTTTCTAAAAATTCCAACTTTAATAATAATAATAATAATTTATTTATTTGCTCTCACAAAAGGTTGTAACAAAACTTTAAACTGCTCTTCTGTATAGTAAGCTCAATGTCGCTTAGTCAGTGTTTCCTTTAAGCGCCGATATGTAGTTTTCGTGTTCCGGCTGCGGGTTTGAGAGCCAATACATTCTTTTTATTCCTGTTGACTTCTAAGGTGACTTACAACTCGCATGGTTTGCGATAGTTACTATATCGATACGGATAGCTTTGAACTGGCCTGGCATACATATTGAGTGTATTTAAGGCATATTAAAGGCATATTTAAGGTTGTTTATGTCTATAAATACGATACATTGATCATCAAAGAATACAACACGATGGATAAATAAGTAAGCCAGCCCTATATTAAAAATAAATTTGTTTTAGTTATCCTTATTTCAATGTATTGTTTTCATTGAAGCGATGGTGTAGTTTACTTTTGAATTTTTTTGTAAAAGTAACTGATTAAAATTATATTTTATTGTAATTTATTAAACAAAGTTGGATTAAACTAGACAAGCTTTATTCAACATTAAAAACACTACTTTGATACCTATGTCCTACAATACTCAGCACACGAACAATTTTATATATCGACGCTTGAAAGGAAACATTGACTAACGCCCCAACTCAGAGTCACTAACGGTTACTTAAATCGCTTATTAGTACAGAATTTGTATGGTGATTCTTTACTAAGGAGCGATTAAAGTAACCGTTAGTGACTCTGAGTTGGGGCGTAAGCGACATTGAGCTAACTTTACAGGAGAGCAGTTTAAAGTGCAATTTTTAGAGTTGTTGTTGTACCACAATATAGATGATAAAATAAGGATTCCAAAACAGTAAGAATAACGTCGGAAGGAGGGTTACAAAAAATATAATTGTTTTTTTTTTCTAAAAATTCAAACTTTAAACTGCTCTCCTGTAAAGTTAGCTCAATGTCACTTAGTTGAATAGATACGTTTATAAAACTAATTATAACTCCACCCATATCTCCCGCAGGCTACGATCAGATACCGATAGATTCGATGCAGGGGCTTGAGATTGGCAGCGGGTTCGGAATGGACATGGACATTGAGGGCGAAGGCGCCGGGGCTGCGGCCGCCGACATCGCCTTCCCCGAGCCCCCGCACGACAACAACAACGTCGCGGCCTGGTACGACACCGACCTTTAAACAACAGACAACAAACAACAGACTATGTTGAACTGGACTTTAGTCGGTGGAACCTTTACAACAGTAAAAATAGAGTATATTGAACCGGACTTCACTTAGATGGTGGATATTCAGTCTGTGTAATCCTTGGTAAGTTAGCTATCAATCATCAAAATGTTATATACACAATAAAGTTATTGGTATTGTTTACCAGAGATTACTGCAAGGCTATTCTGTTTTGTAACTCGACAGCGGAATCCGCGATAAGTTTCAAAATTTAAATTCGAGTCAGAAATCTTGATATGTCATTCTCTAATCATCTATTACGCACTTGTGAAGTGAAGTGAGTCTCGAACTCGAACGTCAAACGATTAAAAATATGACAAATAAATATGTCATTGTCTAATCATCTAGTAAGCACTTGCGAAGTGAAGTGACTCTCGAACTCTAACTTCAATTTTGAAACTTATCGCGGATTCCGCTGTCGAGTTACAAAACAGAATAGCCTTGCTGATCTCGGTTTGACAAACTTAAATAGAACTCAGGTCTACTTAGTACCGGTTCAATCTGGTTCAAGAAATACCAGAGATTACTTCTACATTCAAAACCATGCTTAGATTATCCAGTTCAAGTAATAGTCTGTGGAACATTAAGTGCCAAACACCCGCAGTGTTTGTTTCTGCTATGGATGATAAGTTACATAGTAACATTGTGGGTTATTCAAAAACCAATTCAACAATTTCTACCATTATGTACCTAAACTCAAAGTTTTTGTCTATGAGTATTTCGAACATATCAATTAACAGTTATGTCAACATACTTCAAACTTTGGGTCGTCTTTTTTCATAGTCTTTTTTATATGATAAAAATAATCGAGATTACAATGATACATAACTTTTCTCTATTAGTAATTACCTAATTATTTATTCAACTATGTTATTATCTAATCAGTATGCTTTTTTTAATGCTAATCAAATTGCAATCATTCAATTTCAATTATGTTAAATGCTAATATTAACTGGTTAAACATTATTTGAATTATTTCAGAATGTACTTGAGTAATAATATAGTTCAAATCATGTAATTTTCTGTACAATTAATTTTACATAAGACATTTTATTAATAATTTGTAATAGATGATAAGTATGAGTTTCAGGAACATATCATTGAAAGGCAGCTTTATAATCACTTGCATTTTTAAACTAAAGGAAATATGATAAAGAATTTTGTTATTTTATACACATTGAATTTGTTGTTTTTTTTCAAAATTGTATTGGTGCTATGTTCGAAACGGCATTTAAAAATTTTTGAAATCTAACTTTCGAATTCTGTCGTAAAATTGCCGCCCTGCGTTGATTGTATCGGTTTTATACGCGGACGTATGAAATGCGTGTAATCGGATTATAGGGTACACTTATGTTTAAGATTTGTTAGGCTTTAAAACCATAAATATTTCATAGGTTTCTAAGCGATTGGAATTATCGACACGTGCATTTATGATGTTCTTGGCGTGATTTAGTTCGTTACACCGATTGGCCGAACGAATGATATGGGCTTTGAAAAAGGGTATGTGAAACGTAATAAGCAATTGAGGTATGGAGCAGAATTTTGCTTGTAATACGACTTTTACAGAAAAAGGCCTAATTATGGTCTTAAAGTAACTGACAGTGTAAGTCTTTGATGTCGGAAAAAAAGCCAACGTAATGTTCACATCAGTGCGCTTGCTACGACGCTCTTCCTTGAATGTATTTTTAGGCCGTTAGTTGCTTGAATTACAGTAGATATCTCGTTTTCAATTATTAAATATGCTTTTTATAACAAAAAACGTAATATATGCTTCAATTGTTTGATTATGTCTCTCTGTCCTTTTTATAGGTCCATGAGTAATTTTATTCAAATAACGAATAAGACTGTCTGATTGTGTAAGGATCGTATTTAATATTGATGATTGACTGCCATTATTGTTTTTTATTGAACTTTCATACAAACATTTAAGTGTTATACGAATACTCGATACCGCTGATTGTAGTTGAGTGAATCGGTATTAGCCATTTTGTCGTTTAAATTTAATTTAGTATTGCGATCTGTGTGTGTTACCTGTTACTGAGTGAAATATATGATGACTGTTTTTGAAACTTAAGGGCGGATTGGATCAAATTCTATTTGCACATAATTTGCTGATTATAATGTTACCATGACAAAACAATCATATTTTATACGCAGCATAAAGTTTGGTCGAATCCGCGCTTAATATGACTGTACGAATGAATTAATTTTAGAATTACCTTCAATTTAGTTTATTCGTTATCAACTCGCGTAGTCATTAAAGATATGATTGAATCACAGTTGGTGTTTCTTTCACTTATAAATTGGTAGCGCATACAGATTTTAGGATTAGTTCTAAGGATATTTGAGGGCAACTCGATACAACTCTGCTAAGCATTAAGTAGGCTGTCTTAAACTAAACTTATTCCGTGAATGTATGCGCTTTTATGAGTTATTTTATTTTGTTAATATGTACTCGGTCCAAACGCACACAATCTTATGTAATATTTTTTAATTTAGCTCCGTAACTCGCGATTCAAATTAATTTAAATAATCTTGAAGTGAAATTGTTGCGTATTTATTTTTATAGATGCAGTGGTAGTATTGTAGCGATTCTAATTAGTAATTAATTAAATGATGCCTAAGTTTTAGCATTTCGTCATGAAATGGTACTTAAAGCTGGTAATGCATTTTCTATTTCTTTGAATATGATAACTAGACTTGCACACTGAATTTACTGCACTAGTGTAGCTGAAATAGTATAATGTAATCGTATAAAGTAAGTTTTAGTATTAATGCGTAATTCCTTCTAGGATCCTCATTATATAATTTTTCTATTTGATATTTTAAGAATCTTTGCCAATGTTTTTATACCGCTTCGATTATGAAGACATTGTTGAAGTGTAAGGTTTTGTGTCCATTTATGTATGGATGATAAATAAAATATAATACCGTATTTACTTGTTTAATTTTGCGTTATATCCCATATTTTATAATACATTTACACAGTACATACTTGCTTTTCTGCCTCTTGGTTGGCTGTTAAACTACCTTTGATGTTGAAACTACTGATTTCCTTGGGCAATGACGATAACCTATGATTAAGTGACACACGTCTGATGTTTTGTTGGTTATTTACATCGAAAAAAAAACATTTTATGAAATACGTACCTACCTACCTCACGTAGTGTTTAAGTACGCTGTGCCTACCTCAGTGCCGGATTTATATTTTTTATGAGTGTAGGCCAATTTATTTCCGCCGCCGCATGTACCTTTCTAAAATAGGTAATAATTTTCTATTCATAGTAAGGAAGGCACTGAATTAATCACTAAGAAAGTGCGTTAATAAACAGGAATTACAATTTTTACGGCACTTTTTAATAGCAAAATCATATAATATAATATCATCTGAAATCTGCCGCCCCTAGGACGCTACCTCCCCTAGGTCGCGGCCTATTGACAAATCACATTATTGATACACGGTGACTTGCCAATAGAAACTTTCAAAAAACGTGTAGGTAAGTAAGGACACAATTGTTAGGCAAGGGATATTATAGTGTAGACGAGTATTTAAATGACAAAGACGCATGGAAAGGACCAGCTCTGCAACCAGTTCCGCTCGGCGCTCTGAATAGTAAATACTTTTGTATTATTATCTTTTTTTGGAATATTTTTTTTTTAAGTTTCTTTAGGCTTTTCTTCTCCTCCACGACAAAGCACCTTATGACGTGCATAAGTGTATCAGTGATACCTATATGAATACAATATTTTGACTTTTGACTTTTTTTTTGACGGATAACAGATGCTAACCTATATGTAATACTACCTATACCTTTGCCACTGAAATCTAAGAATGGTCCTACAGTTCTATTAAATCTATTGAAGCACGTAAGTCGGGTAACTAAAGTCGGTTATGCACAAATATATCAGGTTGCGTGTTCAAATCACGTCGGTAGGGGCTACCAATGTTGAGGCACGGGAGTCGGGTGAATAAAGTCAGAATATTATATTGTATTATTTAACATTTCACTGACATGCATTATACTCAAAATTATCTAAGAAGGCATTAATGATAGCTGCCATTTATTAATATGAACCAACCTTGTACGTACGTCTTTGAGCAAAATGGAATAATTATTTAATTGACATGAATAGTTGGATACTTACGAACAAAGGATTTTGGCAAAATTTGCTAAAAATCCCTATTCGTATTGTATCGTATTCGTATTGACGTTATTTATAAATCATATTAAACGTTATAATCTAGTAAAAATCCCATCACATCATAATTTATGCAAAATTGAATAAAAAAATAAGGCGTCGAATCAATGTTATATGAAGATGACAAAATCTACACTGACGTTAAGTGATGTGACGGCATGAAATCACTTATAAAACCATAATAATCGATACATTACTATAATCGAAACTTAAAATAAAAATGAATTTATTTTATTTCTTTCTTTGTGTTTAACAATTAAACAATTTAATTTCTTCTCTTCTATAAGAACATGACCAAAAGTGTTTATTACGATAATCTTTAACCGCAGCCATTTGAACTGATTAAAATACGGTTAGAATATTCATTATTCAACCAAAACCCAAATTTCATACGCTGGATGCGGCGCGGACGAATTAACAGTGAGTTTTTTAGAAAAAAAATATTTTATAGTCGTAAATACATAATTATTGAGCGTATAGGTATGGCAAAGTAACTTAAGTAGCTCAATGGAGGCAGTATCATTCCAGTTACTTGTGGATATCTAAATGTTTCGGTTTTTAGAATTTACAATTTAATTATTGAATCGATTAGAAAGTCTTACAATTTTGAATTTTTTGTTGCAAAAATTGGTTCTTTCGTGAATCGATTTTTTTTGTACATCTCTAGTGTCACTGCGATGACAAACGACAAATATGCATTCTTAGTTCGTGGGGACTATAGTGCATAGCAAGGGCGTCGCCAGCCGATGGCGCCGGGGGGGTATGATATAATATATTATGATATCAATATGATATGAAGAATGAGAAAAGTATAAACTGTAGCCTAGGTAAAGTCGAGAGCGCATGAATGAATGCATGCATGCATTTCACTTTTCGAGCCTTACATTTACGGCGATTGTATAACAACGGTACAGAGTCCAACGTATAAAGATACACAAGTTCTTGACTGTACAACAAATAAAACTTGTAAATAAGTTATTACATTTATTAGAAAAACAGAATAAAAATAATTTGGGAGTTTGAATTTGAATAAGTGTACAATGTATTTTTTTTTGTACTTAATTACCAGATTTTGATAATAGTCAACAAAGATTCTTTTTTTTGATTTGGTTGCTTTACATTTGACAACTTTTTTAGAATCTCTGGAGAGGGGGGGGGGCAGCTGCCCCTCCCTGCCCCCCCTTGGCGACGCCCTTGGTGCATAGTACATGCATAAGGGTATATGGATGTATGGTTATACATTATGTGTAGTTCCTACATATCATTTAGGGTCTAAGAATGGTCCTACAGTTCTATTATACCATTTAGGCGGCTGTAGCCTGTAAGTGTAGACTATTTGCACATTATAACTCGGTAGGTACTAGGCACTTTTAGCTATGAGTATCTGCATGAGTGTAGACCCAGCTTCTGGCTTAGGGCGGAAGAGGTCAAATCAGAATAGTTTGACCCAGTCAAAACAAATGGGTAGGTTTATTGAATATTACAATGGGTTTATATGTATATGTACATAATATATATGTGTACAATTAAAAAATACTAAACTCCCATCACACTACCATTTTATAATCAAATAAATAGTTAAAAAGGACATTATTTCGATTTAAATCAGTCTAAATAAAATTCACAAAGATACGTTATGCCCTTACAAATCAACCAAAAAATCTGTTCCGATCGAGCTACAACACACACACGTTTATCTTTTGTTTCATTAAACCGATCACAGATTGATAAATTATGTAAAAGGGATGGCACTACTAAAACCGTAATAATAGTGAAAAAGACAGCTAGTGTTTGTCGCTCGAGGTCGCTCGCGTCACAGCGCGTCACGAGATCTGTGACCAAATGGCACACATTTGCACACTTGGCAGACTAACTTTGAACAATGACCAACTGCCATACATCGTTTTATTTCATTTTCAACTTTAGCGTCTTAAAATAAAATAAATTCTAAAAATCGCCGCTTTAATTTCTGAGCTTAGATATATAAGAATTTTCAGCAGACACACCCCAGAACCAAAGTATTTTGAGATTAAATTCTTATAACCATTGAGTCATAGAGTAGGGGAGACTTACGGCTGCCTGTAATTTTTACCATTATTTTATTCGGACTTTTTTTTGATTGACAACCGGAAATGGAAATTTGACATCATTACATTTGTCATACCAACATTTATACTGAAATTCTGTCTGTAATATTGGCTAGAATTCTCCCTATATCTTACTTGATACAAGCTATGTATCGAAGTGAGTGCCCGAATGAAAATGGACATTGTTGACATCGTTGTTATTATAGTCAATTCATCACTTATTAATAAAATTATTTTACGCTGGGTAATACGGGTACAGGTATTAATTTTAAAATACGTAAAAAATAATTGAATTGCTTCGGTATAACTGAAGTTTTAAGACGCTAACAAAAATGAAAAATAATTTTTGGGCATTGTTCTTTAGTACGGAACAGTCAGTAAAAGTTAAAAGAAATATTCGATATTAGTACCAATATTTAACATAACGTTTTATGTACTTACCTATGGTATGTAATCCATCATTTTTATTCAATTTGGAGATATGATTTTTTCGAAATCTCAAAACAACTAACTCGGCATTTTGGTGACAACTATAGACGGCCTCACTCACGGCAGCTATCAACTGTATGAATTGAAATCGCTACACTTGTGTACCTACATTTGACTGACGTACTTCCAGCGCCGTGTTGGCATATCTTGTATATACCTATCATTGTCCTGAAATCTCTGAGTTGTCCCGTATTAGGTTTTAAGATGGGAAAAGTTGTAGGTAAGTACAGTTGCTTTTACATTTATAAAATCGTATTGATTTTAGCGAATATATTAATCCATTTTGTCTTTACATCTTAGCACTGCGTATTTTTTCCCTACCTGCAACTTTTTCCATTTACATTTTGCACACAGATCAATAAATAAAGTAGATAACTCACCGCCTTGTATTTGACTGAGGAAGAAAAATACGGTGATGATTTACGTAATTCCTGTATTTACAAGCACCACGCCCATCCACGTCAAAAACCATGCTGTTTTTGTTTTTCTGTCCGGAAGTTACTGGCAGAAAACAGCATGGTTTTTGACGTGGATGGACGTGGTAGCTTATAAATACAGGAATTACGTAATCCAGCACGATATTTTTCTTCCTCAGTCAAATACAAGGCGGTGAGTTTTTGCACAGCTAAGTCGTCTCAAAAATATGGAATTGTCTTCTTCTTTACTTCAAAAAATTTGACATACATTCGTTGTTTCTCTAATGGGTTTCAAATCCTTGGTAACGATAGTCTATTTGTTACGTCTTATCTCTTCCTGACTTTTTTTTGAGGATACCATAATCTCAATCTGTGTCAAAAACATTCTTATCAAAATCATTCAAAATAAAATACAAATAACTCTAGTAATAAAAAGAATTAATAGTATTGTCGCTTCCATGGATAATCTGTCACCTCCGTGGATATTCGCAATCCACGTGGGTGACATCTATGGAAGTGACATTTTAAACGTAAAAGCCGTTTTATCATAACCTCAATTACTGATTATAAAATACGATGATATACTTAAACAATGGCTATAATAGCTCAACGTTTAAAAATACCTGACGGTAATTAATTAGGTAAACACTGCCCCATATGTAGTCCACAAAAGTGACCAAAATAGCGTGCCAATTTTTGAAATATCTTACGGTAGAGGTCCGTGCTCCAAAATTATTATCCAGGAAATGTCAATCTGTCAAAAACTTTCAAGATGGCGTTGTGTTGATTGTCTACAGTCGTTCAGAAACTGTGTTCACAGATTTAATGAATAATAGTTGCGTTCAATAAGTTTACCCATGGAGGTGATCATTCACCCACGCACAAATGCTATACAATACGTAAAATTTAATATTTTATATAAACTGTAATGACTTAATGTTTTTTATAAAGTTTATTTCATAGCCTATCGTGGAAGAATATAAATGAGCTTACATAAAAGAGAAAAATATATTTTATTCAGGTCTGTGTCATCGTAAGTCGTCTTTGCACACGACATGGAGGTGACGTTTTCTTCACATTTTTGAGGATTATTTAAAAATATATTTATATATTACTATTTTTTTTCAAAATCCTATAAATAATAACTATTTAGATTAATTCTATAATAAAAAACATTAACAGTTATTCAAAATTTATTTCTTAACACCGATGCACATTTTTTTTTCGCAAAAATGAGAATGACCCATAAGTTAGTACCTCCCTACTTATTAGTTACCTACTACCTACCTATTAGGTATTATATTATAACTTAGCAACTTACAAAAATATTCTACCAAGTTACCTATTTATTTTGGTCTTGGTAATAAAAACTATCTTTACGACACGAAACTTGTAGCTAAGTGTTCACGCTGAAAACGGTAACTAAGATGAAACCTAAGACGAGGGGTTGTGGAAGTCGACAACTCGGCGCGCCCGCAAATTGTTAGCAAGCCGCAGCCCTTTGACACGCGGTTAGTGCGCACAATTACTACTTGCATTGAGGCACGCACCTAAGTAATAGTTATTTCGTGCTAACTTTTGTTTAATATAATTTGGGATCTTGCATCCTTCATGTGCAATATCAAATAGGTAGTAGGTATGTAGGTACGTAGTTTAGTCTAAGTTAGTGAGACTACGTCAAAGTCACAACCCCTAATTGTACCATTGTTTGGGCTCTTCTCACAAAGTGAGGGATACAGGTCATAGTCTACCACGCTGGCCAAGTAGACTGGATCGGATTTGTAGACTTCACACACCTTTGAGAACATTATGGAGAACTCTTAGGTGTGCAGGTTTCCTCAAGATGTTTTGCTTCACCGAATCAAGTGATAAAAGTGATAATTAACTTCTAATAGGTATGCACATATTTTTTCCGCTCTGTATCACCAAGTTTCATCTGACGGGTGACGTTTCGGTTTGTGTCGGACAGCTAGAAATTACTCGGTTTCCCCAACGCGTGTCGGTGATGCCTTTGGTTTTACTAATATCCATGGGTGACAATCTACTATAAGAAGGCTCGTCAGAAAAAAATACTAGCTAGTATCATCTTTGGGGTGATCACATTTTTACGTTGCTGGCGGTAATTTGGTTACAGTTGGAACACATGTGAACATTGGCGATTGAACATAAAATCAAACAAGGAGAATGATTAATTATAAGATTGACAAGATTGGAAACCAGGCTGTTCAATCTAACCATCGTACAAGAGTAAGTTGGCGTTGTTGATTCGGAGCCCATGACCTCCAACGACATGGGATTGCCGTCATCACCTCGTCTATTTGTCAAAAATTTGTCATCCTGGCTTAACGGCTGATGACAACAGACGACTGCTGAAATACGGTTATCAAGAAAACTTAAACATTCATAAAATTTTGTCAACAGTAATAAAAGCCCTACCCTACCACTCACATAAAAATTAAAATTTCTTCCTCACAAAATTTCTCTAGCGGGTTCTTTTTTATGAGAAAACTTCAATCATGTCTTACCTTGTTCTGTATTCCGTAGTCTTACCTCTACTTAATCTACAATGTTAATTGAGCAAACAGACAATTTTAATCGGTTCGATATTAATAGATATTCGTTCAGTGTGACGCACGTCAGATCCATATAATATTCACAAGGGAGTTTCGAAATCACAGCTTGTAAGGTATAATCACCGCGAAACCCACTCTTGTGTTTTTGATGTCCGTAAATGGTTTTCGGTCTTTTCCCATCGAGGATCACTCGGTAATTAGTATCATAGAATTTCAACCCTAGCTTTAACGCTTATTGCCGCGGTTTATGGTGTATTATCGTGTGGCAATTTTGCAGACAAATATAATTACTGAGGAGTCTACTATTGTCGATATAATTACTGTTACTAACTAAAATACACATCGAGTTTTGTGGCCCGTGAACAGGGAATCTGAAAATTATTGGTCTTGACTATTAATAAATAATTGTTCCAGGGAGTACCTAATGCAATTGAGTATGGGTTCATAGGTCAATGAATGACTTGCGTTAAATAGAATGTTAATTATTTATACTTAGTAAGGTTAAGTATTGGTTGCCTCTCTACTAAGTATCCTTACTATACAATATTACAAAGTGTTAACCCAGTATTTGGTATTCGACTGTACCTAATTATTTATTTTTTAAATAGCTTTTGCCCGCGGCTGTGCCCGCGGTAGATTGATTTTTTACAAATCCGCGGGAACCCTGAACTTTTCTTGGATAAAAAGTAGCCTATGTCGGTTTCCAGGGCTATCTCGGTTTCGGCGTGATTGAGGAACAAACATCCAAACATCTTCACAAACTTTAACATTTATAGGTAATATTAAATTAAATAGGATAGGATTTTTTAATGACTGTTTCATTACAAGTCTACAAAAAATTATTTATTTAATTTGAATTTAATTATTTATTTATTTTGTATTGGCTACATGAACGTAAATTAATAGAAGAACAAGTAGTTATTACAAATCTTCGTGATTAAGTAGTATATAAATTTAAAAATTAAATAAAACACTTATTGCATTATTCGATTTATTCGTTATTTTTTGATACTTCGAACAATGGCATCTCACAGCCACCGTATTAGTTCTTTTTTTAATTTCACTTATCCAAGAACACTTGGGTTATAAAGACAAATCCAACGATATATAATTATATAAATTCGTTCACCGGTTTGGTAGATACGAGGTAATAAAGAATATTACATACATACATACAAAATATGTGCGAAAAACATAACCCTTCCTAACAGTCGGGTAATAAAAACGTCAAGTATTTTTAAATAGTATTAATGTCTATCTAGTTTATAACTGTGCGGTTACGACTTACGACTCTCATCATCGGTTGCATCGTATCATCTCCCTTGCTTAGTTTTACGACTGCTTAATAAACCCTTGTTTAAGGGTACGTGCTGAAGATAAGGGGATTTTTACGGTCAACACTGAAAACGCATCTGTCCAGCTTATTAGCAGAGATAAAAGGAAATGACTCCAGATTTTTTATGGAACGATAGAGGATAAAGAGCATACCTTCCAGCCAAATGTACCTACCTACTGTGGACGGAAACTTAATAGGTACGTACTACGTTTTCGATAGTAGGTATAAGAATGCCAACAGACAGACTAGAGAAAATAATAACTTTAGAGTCTACTGATTTTGTACATTTAAGTTGTAATATGAACTAGATCTAATTAATGCAGAGATATTTAGCTGAACTAACGGGAACTAGGCGCCCGCGTTTTTTTCGCGACCGCAGCTGTGAGCATTGAGATAAGTGCTATAAAACCTATTACTAAGAGACTACTTAGAAACAACTTTAACGCTTAATTTAAATAATTATTAGTGATTTTAAATAAAATTATTTAACTTCCCGAAACAGACTTATTAAAAACTAGGAAAGCTTCGCTTCGGGAAAAATAGTAAAAAAAATAATAATAATATAGCCTATGTCACCCGGGGATAGTGTAGCTTCCCAACAGTGAAAGAATTTTTCAAATCGGTTCGACAGTTTTAGAGCCTATTCAATGCAAACAAACAATCAAATCTTTCCTCTTTATAATATTAGTATGGATAGGTAAGTAGACACCTATATATGTAATTGAATTAAGTGATCTTAATTTTTTTTCTTAAAAGAGTACCTACCTTAAGAACAGAAGATCGAATATCTTAATAAAACAAAAGGTTTGTACTAAAATATTTTAACATAGCAAGGGCACTTGGCTTGTTATGAAGTTTCTTAATAATCGGAGTTTGTGAGTGAAAACAACAGTATCGATCCGCCCTCACCTACCAACTGTTACCAGGTTTATGTTCTACTTTTTACTACTTTTTAAAAGCCTTCTTGGCGATTTTATGATCCTATCAAATTATATGCTCGCTGCTTAATATATTTTGCATGTAGCTTTCTTGAGACGAGTTAATTCTTAATTAGCAACTCGTGTAAGAACTTTTAAGAGCGTTCCTGTGTGGAATGGAGTAGGAAACTCCAAAGTTTAGAACCTACCTATGTGTTTTTTTATGGTGAAAGTCAAAGAAACGGAATGGTAATTCCGTTTTGTTAATAAATGGTTGCCGTTTGTGCCTATCTGCAATGGCAGAAGCATCACCAAAGTGGGGTCAAAAAGTAAATTATTAATTTGTTTTTTGTTGTTACGATTTTTAACTAAATAGTCAAATAGCTGAAAAAATCCAATTCTGCTGCCGAAATACGTTTACGTAAGAGCTAGCATCTTCTACCAGGCTAGCTAACATGCCTGGCCGCTGGGGAACTTGGTCGTGGTCCTATTATTTATTTACTGAACGTATATACCTGTTTATAAAATATTGAACAAAACCACGGTAGCAAGTTTCATCGTTTTTACATAATATTTGATACGATTACATTAAAAAAAGATATTGCATTTCTATGGTTTCTATGGGTTTTTCTCGATAATCACAAAAACTCAGAAAATAATTTACAAAAATGCTTCGGTGTTTTTGTCAAATCTCTAAAATAGTTACAGCTATCAATTAAACACATAAAGTATACGTGGCCGGAACTAAGGTATGATACTGTGCGACGTCAATATCTGAATACGAAATGTTGTCAAACAAAAATAACATTACAGTAAGGATTTTAAAGTAGGATAGCTAGCTTTACTAGGCACCGACTTGGAATAGTTCCCTATTTTTTTTATTGAAAAAAAATAACAAGTTCAGTTTTTTGTTCAGTTATTTGTAGCTTTTTAGTCCCGATTTCATAATTGAAGTAATCGTATACAAAAACGGCGCTTGATTGTTCTAACTTAATTTAATGGCTATAAAATTAAATTCTATAGATTCTTATTATACTTATACTTGTACATTCAAATTTACTAAATCGGTTTTCTAAAACAGGGATTAGGCATGTTTCGTCGCACCGAAACTCGTTAAAGTTAAATTAGCAAGAGACAACTCTCCTAACACAAAACAAATTGATTCTTCATATTGATTTTCATTTAAGGATTCTGTATTTAGAATAATATGAAAAGGAGTCTGCGTAGATTACAATTTCTTTATTTGTTTACTAGCTGTTGCCCGCGGCTTCGCCCACGGTATAATGGTTTCGAAACGAAAATTTTAATGAATTAATTTAGATTTATAGAACCACATAAAAATAAAGTTCTCCATTCCAAATTTCAGCCAAATCAGTTCAGTAGTTGTGGCGTGATTGAGGAACAAACATCCGAACATCTTCACAAACTTTCACATTTATAATATAAAAAGTAATAGGATCAATGTATAAGTGAAGGTATGACTCTTAAATCAGTAGTTACGCCTCAAATAAGTAGTTACGCCTATAATGTTAGTTTAAGATACGAAATAAAAAACAAAGTTCAATTGAGGGTTGGGTCCATATTAATAAATATTGCGACACATAAACCCACATAGTCCAAGTAACGTTAAGATCGGATAACAAATGGAGGAGATCGCGAGAGTTGCATTATCCAGGATAGATGCACCACTGTGAAACTTCGACAGCTCTGTCAAGAGTTAACATCTATTTAAGATGGAATTCACGTATGGTTCTTTCCTCACGTATTGGAAATTTTTAGGAAAGTATAAAAGTCTCATTCATGAGTTGGCATATTTTTATAGACTCCAATAACGAGCTTGAATTCGACTGAATAATGGCATCTTTATTTCTGGCTAGCATCTTGGCGGTAAGGCAACGTCAATATGGCGTGTTAGCTCCAATCTGGCACATTGCCTGATGTCACGTCCTTTAAATGTTACATACGTTTAAAGATTTTGAAAAATAGGGTATTATAAAAGGATTAGTTATGAAAGAAGATGAATGAGCAAGTCTCCTTTCCATTTTCTAACTCAACTGGTCGGTATGATCACTCTAGTCACCGATTTGTTACGACTTATCTGGGGTGCAATAAATTTAAAGATTCCGACTTTATATGTTAAACTAACTTTCTGAGCCAACATTATTCAACTACTCCACTGCATAAAGAATGTTGAGATGGAAGTAGTCAAATATAAGTCTAAGGAGGTCTGTAGCTAGATCCATCTTTGTCTTTGATTTCAAGTTAATGCTTTGCGGTGTACCCTGTTGAACGTCGATGGGATCTGTTACACTCAAGCACCTTATAAAAATCTGGAGAACACGGTTTTTAGAGGCACCTTAAGACATACCACGGGACATTGGATAAATATCTGCGTTCTAACATCGGTCGAAGTTACATATCGACACCCTACGAATGGCTACGAGTAGTGTGCTGGCCATATACGACCAAGTATACTTATAAAGTTTGTAGCGGACTTCACGCGGCATTCAGTAAACTTGACGGTGTATGGCCGCATCAAGTCTAACTGCAAACTTGACAAATGCACTTGATCGTGTATAGCCAGCTTTAAGGTCAACGTCAATCAGGCCTATTCTTCAGATACCTTTTCGAAGAGTATCCTCTAGAATACTCTAAGCTTCTTGGTTCCACCCAGATTAATATTAGGTATACTCTTGTGTGGTGGATCTTTAGTTTATGGTTCGTTAACATCCTGATAACCGTAGTCAAGAAGTATTTAACCTATGTCGGATTGTTTGTTATAAAAATAATCTATACATATAGAATTAGAGTTACAATTAGTGTGTTTGTAATATTAAAATAACCGCTTTTTACTAAGTGCATTTGGATGTTTACACGGTACATATACTAAGACAATACTTTTTACAATTTTGGTCTGTCTGTCTATTTGTTTCGGCTAATCTCTGAAGTAGCTGGACCGATTTTGACGCGACTTTCACTGGCAGATAGCTGATGTAACAAGGAGTAACTGAGGTTACTTTTATTTTAGAAAAAAATAGTTTTAGAAAAAAACGCGATACGAAGTTCGCCGGATCAGCTAGTATAATAATAAACAGTTCCTCCAGTTCCCTCGTAATGCTCCTCCTCCGCAATGCAGCGGAGATGCCTTGGGCCAGTTAGGTTCAGTAATGTATGGGCAACGGCAGCGTTTACAAAATACACTTCGATCCTTAACTACCGTTGTAATGTTTCTATCAATACATTTGTCTAATAGCAAGGGTTACGGAGTTGACGAATACTTAATTAATTCAATACGGATTACATTTGTTTATTCAAAGAAACTTCGAGTTTAAATAAACTCAATTATCGCTCCAGACAATAATATATAAATACCTACAATTGTAAGAAAATCATACACAATTCAACGGCTGCTCTTTCGTAGCCCAGCTACTTAAAATTATCCACTCTCTTGAGTCATAACTGCATACCACTCAATTCAAATTAGGCCCACTGCAATAAAGGAAAATGAGATTTTTTACGAAGAGAGAAGTGTTGTTTTTATTGTGAAAAAAAAAATTCCCCCAAACGCTGATTAGGTAGTTCATTTATTTTATTCGAGGGGTATTTATTATGACTTTCTCTTATTGTTCGCGTTTTGACGTGAACCTTATATTTGGATGGTTAATGATGATTGTTGTTTTGCACAAGAAATTTATTAAAGAAATTGTTCGGCCAAGCGTTGTGTGAAATTTATGAATTTATCTGTGGGTGTATTATGTTATTAACAATCACATAACTTGATAACAGATACATACTCCCACACTAGGATTCCTTGTATCGCGAGTGGCATGAAAGATACAAATAACACATTAAAATACTCGAGTTTGGCCCTTAGACGTAGGATCCAACGACATACGGTTTGTAGGTCTCGCCTTAAGACCTAACAATAGAAACCAAATTTCTTATATTTGGTTTACTTTATCACTGCTTCTTTATTATTAAAAATTAAAATTTATTCAAAATTAAAATAATTATAATCTTTCACATAAAATGATTAGATTTCAACATTAATTACAGCTTAAATCACCGTCTCTACAAAACAAGTATTTTGTGTGAGTATCATGTCTCAGAAGATTCAATTAAAAAGAAAAAATAATTTGAAGGAACGAAACATTTACAATAGTAAGTGAATAAAAGATTAAAAAACAAACTTACTAAACTTTTTTGGATAAACAATCTTAACAGAGTGCTAAATAAACAAACTGTAATGAACAAATAATATTAACAACAGTAGACCACAAGCAACGAAGCACTCAATCAACAAATAATGAGCTGGAAGATTAGATAAAGCGAAATAAATAAACGGAGACAAACCAATAATGCCCGGTTTCTGAGATCCTTTTTTCGAGAGTTTATCTATTCAAAAACGCTAACGGGTCGATAACTTCCGAAAAAGCGTTTCTGAGCACGGCGATAATAGATAAATTCCGTTTTATCTAAGATTAACTTAACTAAGCATATATGGCCGTTTACCGGTTCCATAACTTTATTTGACGTTTCATTTTAACATTTCGTGGACAGAATATGACAAATTACAAGTTACAATTATTTTGAGGTCATTTGTGTGTGCCGTAGGTATATGGATAGCCTCAAGGACCTTAGATTATTGAAAATACAAATACAATTATTTGCAAGAAATCAACAATTTTTTCTAGATTGACAATGAATGACAGAGGTGTTATTCTCAAATACTATGTTACCATAGTAACCAATGGTAACCAATGGTAACCAAAATAAACGTTAAATTGACGTTTTTAAATTTTATTGTTGATATTTGACTATGATGAACAGACGCAAATAAATACCAAATTTCAATATTTTTTACATATTTACTACCACAAAATAAATACAATTAGTCAAAACGACAAAATAAAATGATAATATCTATTTGAAACTTATCTTTTTATTATCTTTTGAAGAGAGCCATCTAGTGGCAGTTTTAGATACTCGTTATTGGATTCATAGTTATTGAAAGGCTCCTCGCGTGCTCAGAAACCCAGTGACTGTTATCGAATATATAACTTAAGTTTAACTTTATTGATTCAATAGCTGTTGATCGTTTAACTGGAGACTTCAGAAACCGGCCATAAATCTCTCAACACCAATTACAAGTATGATCGTAGCTAATGCGGGAATCGAACCGTCGTCCCAGTCTATGGCTCTTTGGGGAAATACACGACAATGGCGAAGATCCCGGAAAATTAAGGGTTGGAATTATTTTACATTTCTTTGGTATGTATCTTATTTTGTTCACTGTTGGTAATTCTTCTAACTCTTTGGTAAAAAAAATGGTATGCCATATCCTTGTTCGATCTAGACAATGATATCCGTATCCGTATTCAGGAACGACACTGAATCGATTATGTAATTTTGAAACACCAACACTGGTAAAAGCAGGGTGTTCTTTTTAATAACAGCTGTTGTGATTTATTTAATTAGTAGTAATTGTTTATTTGAGAAAATGCCGAGAGTATACAAAAACAAAAATGGAAGAAAATAAAATTCGCTCTCTTCAAGAGGGACTCTGTTTAAGTTTCGGAATTTAAAATCTTAAACAAAACCTTATGAAGAAATTGATGTCGATATATTTAATTTATTTTAAACTCATTAGGAGCTTACCACTATACGGTAAAAATCCTTTTTAATTCAGGATGTGCTGCTTCAAAACAGACTGGTGAAGAGATTAAAGGATAAAACTAATTACGGAAGTGCTTACCACTCAAATGCTTCTGATGTGCGACCGCGATATATTTTCACTCGTTTAAAATAATACGATGTTTAAGAAACGAGATTGTTGTTTTTTTAATAAATTGAAAAAAAATGCAAGGAATATTGCTTTTCCTTTTACGTAAATTAATTAATAAGGAAACTCCACAGAAACTTCGTCGTCATAACAGGAAAAATATACGTTAGAAAATTCAGATAATACTTAATTATTTTGTATTGGTAATTTTAAATAGCTGAACAGATTTTTTCAATCATAGTAGCTATATACACAATTACACATTATATAAAAACAAAATATAGTTTTATCAGCCATTCAGAGTTACGATGACACAGACAGACTCCTATAACTGATACACACATTAATAATTAATATCACCCCTCTTTCTACGTCATAGTTAAAAATAGAAGATATATACGTATGTACATAGTTACTTTTATAAAGCTTAATGCCTTATACAATAAAATTTATTCAAAATTAAAAAAAAAACAAATAAGAAAAATGCGTCTTGGTAGAAACCACACTAAGGAATTTGAAAAGGACCCTCTTGTTTTTGTTTTATTATAACACTAGTGGATACCCGGCGAGTTTCACTATGCTAAAATAATTCTGATGAGAATTACAGATCAGTGTTTTTGTGTTGACGTTGATGCGCTATCTTTACATATTATCTTCAAATTGTTGTATGGGAAAAGTGGAAAATCGACTTTATCAATGGACCGAATGTGTGGACCTAATGTATTATTTTAGTGGTCTTAAGCCACCTTCTGATTATTGCCTTTCAAATGAAACTATTTTGAAGCATATCAGTTGGATGGTTTCAGAGTCTATAAAGGACCTCCGTACAAAAATTTTTTGTGTTTCATATACTCGTATATATATTTATAAGCCCATACTTATTTAACATCGTCAAGTTTAATGAAGATAATAATATACTTTTATGCAATCTCACGCGCTGTGAAACTTTTTGCTTTTCGGGTGGCGCTGGCACGGATAAACTGAATTATCACATCATGAACTATCACGGTTTGAACACTCAGAACCTCAGATGGGAATCAAATACAAGACCCATCTTTTTACAGGCAAGAATTCCAACTGATCAAAGGTAGTCAAAAGCTTTAAATTTTTCTCACAATCTATAAATACTTTATGTTATTACAGAAAAGAGGTTGGAAATAAAGTTATTATATTACTATAAAATATCTTGCGGGCTCCTGGCATTACTGTTTTTTACTCGGAATTCAAAACGTCTTAATCTTTCTATAAAGCTATTCCGGTCTTCGGTCGGTTTGTGGTTGCAGAGTTTTGGGAAAGACTTTGTATTAAATCGTTTATGTTGTGGTGAGATTTAACTTTTAGGTCAAAACCAAAACACAATTTCATTGGCTTAATTGTTTTTGTTTGTATTTCAAACAGAAATGGTATGATTAAAGAGTAATGACTTTTATAGTTAAGTATACTTAAAAGAAAGGGAAAAAAAGTTATTTGCTTTAATGCTC
The DNA here is from genome assembly GCA_963932265.1 of Thymelicus lineola. NCBI lineage: Eukaryota > Metazoa > Arthropoda > Insecta > Lepidoptera > Hesperiidae > Thymelicus > Thymelicus lineola. The sequence goes on from OZ010686.1 coordinate 14,005,017, forward strand.
ATTAAAATAAAGAAATTAGATTTAATTAAAGACAAGATGACCCCACAGTTTACTATTGAACCAAATTTTCTATTAGAACCCTCTATTTCTTATATTATCATTGACGCAGAAAAGTATACATATATTTGTGGCATATCTAGTCAGTAAAATATTGCAAAGAAATAAAATAATTACAGATGAATTTGTTCGCATATGTAGCTACGGCGTAGCGGTACTGACGTAGATGCTGCGTAAGCGCTGTTATTTTCATGTTTGGATGAAACAATATATAATATATAAACAATATAGAAACAATATATAATATATAATAAAAGAAGTCTTTTATTTGTTAATGCTAATATTCTCACTGAGTATCCCATAAAAAATATTTTATTCTGATTATGAAAAAGTATTTTACCGCTTACTTATTATGGAAGTATTTTAAAAATAACATTTACCACTTTTACATTTAAGTTAAAGTTAACAATTGGCATCAATTAAAACATCAGTCATCACACTTATTAGCCAAAAGTACAGACCTTGAAAAGCAGTGATAACAACAGTCTGCCGGCAGCCCTCACAAAACACGTCAATCAATAGCAACCACAGATTTACGTGGCAACTTGTAATGCGACTCAATTTGTATGCCGTTGAAAGGGCAACTTTATAATTGGTGTCGAGTCGATCCAAAGTTATTAGCGAAGAGGACAATGGTAGAGGAAGCGACACCGCGAACAAAGGTTCTTTCGGTATTCGGAATATTGTACTATTCTATTTGTACAGTATTTTGTACGTAATATTGGTCTAGGGAAACGTGTTGTTTCACAAACGTTTTATGATATGTCGTAATATTTTGTCAATAAAGCGTGGGTTCTCTACAGTATGCCTTCTATTTTATTAACGACTTTCGTTGTGGTTCGATTGTTGTTTTACAATATCAAAACTATGGAAGACCCGTAGTTTACTTAGAAGTGTCTGTGAATTGAGAGGTCAATTCCTGGCTGTGCAAACACATATTTTTATTGATTCATCATTTTTTATTGGTCATGATTTTATATCGTATTAACCTATGTTGTCCATGCCATTCGCGACACAGATAATCATAGCTTGGAGTATGAATGTTTATTCTGTATACTTGAAGTGCTTGTTCTCAATGTCCAACTAATATGTACAATATCCCGGATTCCATCGCCACTTACCATCAGATGAAATTGTTTTCAAGCATAAACGTACTTGATCTATGTATATAAAACAGCTATTTATTACAGTCATCCAGTTGAAAGTTCCATAAAATGTTCGGCAGCAAATTTTATTTTAGTCGCTTTCCTGTATAAAACGTTTATAAACAATATCCAATACGATTTGTTCTGTTACTGAAGCGGTAAAGCTCAAACATGAAACTACTACAATTTCCGCAAAACAAAACAGATCCGACGTTCGGTTTAAACTTGTTGTATTGACAGCTTTTGTATTAGTACGTTTTTATACTGGAACTAAAATAGAACGTCAAACAGTAATCTCTGTGAATACGTGAAACAAAAAAAAATTCATTGATGAAATGCTATGAATTACCTATTACATAGGTAGAACCATTAAACCACTTGAAAGGGTCTGCATTATCTTACGATGCACAAGATTAGATGTAACTACGTACGTCGAATTTGGATATACAAATAGAACATAATATAAACAATATTATGTGTAAGTTAGGTCCTCTAAGAACTCAACCGTGGTAATATCGCACCCTCAGTGGAAAAAAAGCATAAGTCATGTTACGTTGAATTTTAGTTATTAATATGATTGGAAAGAGGGATAAAAGCTGCATATGTTAAATTTTTTTCAAATTTTTATCATTAATGTTGACGGTTTTGTGCAAGAAATTGTAATGTAAATTCCTTTGACTACTTACTGATATTTGAACAGTTTTTTTTGCTCTCCTGTAAAATTGTTCATCTTATGCCTTTTTTCCACTGAAGATGCGATATTATAAGTAAAATATCAGTGACGGGTAAGCATATTAAACTCTTAAATGAGCATTAGCATGGTTAATTAACTTTTCAACGGGCGAGACGGGAAGTCGTGACCGCGCCGCTACACCTCATATTAGGAGTAAATCCTTCCAAATGCATAAATAATTTATCTGACGATGGATTAAAACCGGCTACGTTTACACCGTAGTATCATTTTTGTATCATAATTTTAATTAATAATTTAATTATGATACAAAATTCATTATGATACATAATTTTAATTATGATACAAAAATGATACTACGGTGTAAACGTAGTTTATTAAAATAAACAAGATAGACTAAATTTGGAATAATAAGTATCACATATCGCACGCTCAGTGGAAAAAAGGATTTGAAATTTTACAGGAGAGCAAAAAAACTGTTAAAACATCAGTAAGTAGTCAAAGGAATTTACATTACGATTTCTTGCATAAAACCGTCAATATTAATGATAAAAATTTGAAAAAAATTGAGCATATACAGCTTTTGTTCCTCTTTCCAATCATATTAATAACTAAAATTCAAAGTAACACGACTTATGCTTTTTTTGCACTGAGGGGCGATATGTTATTTAACTGTATGCTAAATTTTATGAAAATTCGTTCAGTACTTTTTGCGTGAAAGAGTAACAAACATCCATACAGACTTTCACATTTTTAAAATATTAGTAGGTAGATCGAACACGTCACATTTAAAAGATTTTTATGCTTTGTATAAGTCTAGCTTATTGTTGTAGTCCCGGTATCGGTATAAACCTGGTAAGCGAGAGGTTCCCCAGATTATGGAATGTTATTTATATCGCAGGCGATTACCCATTGGAATATACATTTATGTGGCAAATTAATATTTTTTGTCATGTATCCACATGTTCGTGTAAGTAACTAATCCCTCGAAGTACGAGGTATAAAATATTAGGAGCTGCGCTTTTTACTTCCTTCTTTTCTTGTCTTTTTTTGTCCATTCTTTATTTTACGCAAAACAGCGATTTATATGTCCTTCCATCACTTGTCCTTTTTGTCTATTCTTTATTTTACGCAAATCAAATTTTGAAATTAAATGTTTTTTTCTAAATAATACAATATTTTAGAAAAACACACTTTACACTCGATATTTGATGGTAATAAAAATAAAATAATAATAGACATCGGTGTGACAGAATTGCTTTTTCCGTAGACGTAGACAGCCCTTGTGTTGCATCTCATAATCCTCTCAATAGATTCCTCTGGACGGACGCGACAAATGCCGTATATTTGGCGATAAAATCATAAGATAAAGTATGCTTCCAAGGAATTCTAGTCATTGTAATTTTATAGAATTTCATCAATACGTTAAGTATATTCTGATTGATATGAACATGAAAAATATTTGAGTAAAACCAAAATTAGAGCTATTTATTATCACAATAATATGAACACTACATACAATACATCAAAAACTTAGATTTATTTATAATTTTTAAATACCATAATGAAACAAAAAGTAAGTAATATATTTGTAGGAAATACCTAAGTCCAGATATAATAGACTGTAGGCGTTTAAATAAATTTAGTCAACAAATAATTTTTATATACAGGTTACAGAACGCGGACGTTACTAATTAAATACGCGATCACCACCGATACGCACGCTGATATGTGTAGACCGTGCCGGGTATCAGCCGTGCCCCATACGAGGCACGGACATGGCACGGATTCAAAACCTCACTATTTTTTCGCGTCCAAGCCTCGTAAAATGTTAGTGAAGTTCCTCGTACGGGACACGGCTCGTGCCCGGCACATTCTAGCATTATTCATCTCTAATGGAACGCGGTGAAGTCGGATTTACATCGCGGTGCAGCATTCAGGATACTCAACCATAATTCACACGTCAAATGTAATTTGCGTATCAAGATTCGTGAATTGCAAACGATTTAGCGTTTTTAATAATGTAAATGAAATATCATTAAAATCACTTAGTTTATTTAAAACATTTGAGATATAGTTTGTAAAATGACCTCGTTGTATTTAGATTTTGATTTATTTTATTAAGTTAGGTACGCATATTTTTCTTTCGTTCAAAGACCTGTTTTGTCATTAAATTGTATATAATATTATGTGACCTTTATACTCAAGTTCTTGCGGATAATTAAATCCTGCTATCTATTCCCAAGCGTCCTAAATCTCCCGGGTATGAATATTATATACGACCTAAATACTTTTTTGAGAGAAATTGATAAATATTGAACATAATATTCCAGATATTGACTCCAGTTCAACGGTGTCCTGCTGGAAATTGGCTTCGCCTTATATTTTAGGAGTCCTGAACTCTTTCTGCGCTAATGGGGTTTAGTCGGAGTCTTCTTCTCTCTAGGACCGATCTAAGTGTTAGTAGTTTTTATGGTGTTCCAAGGCCTCAAGATATGACATAGTGACTGTTTCTTACCCATTTATGACGGACTAAGAGCACAGGTCTCTCCTTGTAACTTCTATTCATATCGTTACATGTAGTTTAAAAGTTTTTGTAATAATAACTAAAACTTCAATTTTACTGTAAGAGTGAACGTGTTTATATCAGAGAAAGCAAGTATCTATAGAGTTTTCTTCACAATAGAGTAAGAGATCAGTGAGATAAACCTTACACCATATCGTTTGGTTTCCAAAATACAAAAGTTGGCAAGTTCTAAAGTAACATACTTGACAATAATCCAGCTAAATCAAAATTATGGCGTTGTATTATTCGTATCATAATTATAATAAAAATAAAATATTCACTCTATTTCTCAACCATAAGTTTAAACTTATTCAACTTTAACAACTTTAACTTTAACAGCTTTAACAAGAAATATGTCATATCGCCTTTGGTTTTAAATCGATTGCTATATTACTATCTTTTGCAGAGCAAAAACTGTATTTAACCTTTAAATACGCATCAGTCTGAATAACCCCAACTCTTTATTAATCCATTGAATTTTGATTCCTATTGAACAAACATTGTAGCTTACATTTAAATAACAGCTACGCCCCAACCCCTGAACTGGCGATGGATAATTAATTAACATTTTTAAGAATATATATTGTATAAAAGCGAAATAATTTAATACGGTCAGTGAAAGGGTGGAAGATTGTCAGTTGTCAGGAAATGAATTCGGGAGAGAGCAAAAGCGTGTAAGATAATTAAAAATGTATAATTATATTGAATTTTATTATTTAAAACTCGCAAAGTGATTCTAACTGGCCTATCCAATAATAAAGTTACCTACGATTGCTTGAGATTTAATTGTAGAAGGAACGAAATGTTATCTTCTACATTTCGGGTTTTTTTAATAATGAACGAGGCTTTTGTATCAAAGATTAATTTTAACGATCTTGTAGTCTAAGTGGATGTGCGAGAGGTCCCGGGTTTACATTCAGGTCATCCACACTAAAGGTATTTCACGCAATCTCATACTTTGTAGTTGGCATGCAGAAAATATTGTTTACACACGCAGTCATGTTTCTTTTAATATAATAGGAAAATAACACGAAGCATCATATTATTTTGTTTAATAAAATACCGATTTTACTATTGTCTAACATTATATTTTGGTCTTCAATACTCTACTATCGAATTCTTCACACATTAACATTTTATATCTTTGTTTATTTAAATTACTGTAGGACTTACCGCAATTTTTCATCATCATCATCCTTGGTAAGGTTCACTGGTAGAAAATGCAAACGTAGTGATTAAGTACTCTGTGGAAAATGCCATAACAATTTTTTGATTTGTCAATAGAGGATAAACAAAAACAAACTACATGCTTGGACAAGCTAAATGTGTGAAAATTATATTAACTTTATTAAAATACCACCTCTGTACTACCACATTTACAGCAAATAAATGATTATGATTATGATTACATATAGGTCATATTATGACATATTATGTATTCTGTGGCATAACAAAACTTTAAATAGAATTCGAAAATTAAAAGCGTACACAAGTACACATACAGAAAAAAATATCCAGCAGCATTTCAAAATATTCAGCTAGTTTTAGTATCAGCTTTTAAAATAAAAGAGAACAAGCCCGACAATCGCTGACAGAATTGAATGTTGCGAACAAAGAGCAAAACGTATTTGTTATGTGTTTGCCGAAGATTTCTATTTCAGAATAACCTTTAAGAGCTTTAACTGTGAATCTGAAAATGTAATAGGTGATAATAATGTATTTATACTATAACAGTGAAATAATGATAGCTGATTTCTGTTTTTAGTAGACAATGACTTAGGAAGGATGGGACCGTCGGACCATATCACACAAATGTTCTTCATATAAGTAAAAACTCTCTCTTTTACGAATTAAGTTGAATAATGTACTGAACATTGGTACTAGGACCAATATAAGTGCCGCGTTAAGAACGCGCGTTGACCCAGTCCTTTAGTATAAATATTTAAGTCCATGTTAGTAGGTACCTCTACATTGGAATCAATAGAACTTTGATATATTTTAACGTATTTTATGCAACTTAGTCGATATTCACGGATTGGTGATGCTTTTAATGAAATTTGTCGTTGGTAGCAGTGACACCTATATGGTTCTGATGGCTTGAATGACGTTTGTCAGCTCAGCTGCTAAATTTTTTTAAAGAATATCTTCCTCTTTCTATCTTCGTGCTTCAGAAGATTCTTAAGACTGAAAATATTTTTCTCTAACAATACTGAAACAATCTGATTCAGTTTGTGTTATTTTAATTTTTTTATTGATATTTAATAGGGTAGGTAAAATCTTCAATACCTACAACAAAGCATTCTAGGAAAATTTTTTTACAACGTAAAGTTGGTTTAATTGGATACTATTAGAACTTGGCAACTGAAAACAATATACTAGTAGAGGCAGAAAATAATAAATACATAGGTTCATAGGCATTCTAATTTAATCCAACTATCCTCACGAAGTAGTTTTTAAAAGCCAAAATCTATTTATCCATCCATCCATCCATCAGCTTTTGGAAGTCCACTGCTAGACATAGGCCTCTCCTAATAAGTGCCAAGGAAGAGGCAAGGAAGTGGCAGAGGTGGGAGTGGTGCTATTCTACTAAACTTAAGTGGACCCGGCACCACATGGGAATGTCACATGCCAAAAGTCACATATTCTAATTTCAAATATCGAATCGAAGTTAAGTTGTTAGTAATTTATAAAATACTAGGAAATCGCCCTCGCTTCACTTCGGAAAAAATAGTAAAAAAAATATAATATAGTCTATGTCATCCGGGGATAGTGTAGCTTCCCAACAGTGAAAGAATTTTTCAAATCGGTTCGGTAGTTTCGGAGTCTGTTCAATGCAAACAAACAATCAAATCTTTCCTCTTTATAATATTAGTATAGATACTCGTGGTTATGGTGAACAATGATTCATTTGGACTTTATTTCATAGTCAATAAAGTTGAATATCGTAATGTTTTCAAAGTTGGAAAGCGTTTCACAGCGCAATAACTCTGTATCTGAAACATAAATCAGAAAATTACTTTACGGTGTATGTCATGTATGCTTACAATGGATCCATCTAATTTGATTCTAAATGCTAGATAATAATGTATATCTACATTTGGGGTATAAGGAGTTGAATCCTTGAGAAGTAGTGACCATTCCCTTCTCGAGATGTCTGTGAATATGTGTTGGTTCATCCATGTAAAATGGTTTTTCCCGCTTCATTATTAGACAGCAAAGCATCTATGATGTAGCCGAGAAGTGTTATTCACGTTCTTAGTTGATGATGGGACGATGCTATTTATATATCTAATATATAAAATTCTCGTGTCACAGTTTTCGTTGCCATACTCCTCCGAAACGGCTTGACCGATTTTGATGAAATTTTTTGTGCTTATCCGGTATCTATGAGAATCGGCCAACATCTATTTTTCATCCCCCTAAATGTTAGGGGTAGTCCACCTCTAAATTTTTTTTTAATTTTTAGACAAAAAATTTTATTTCTATTTTTTATGATACAACATACAAAAATACATACAATCCTCAATTTTCACCCTTCTACGATCAACCCTTATTTTTTAATAGCCATTTTAGTAATTTAATCATTTTTCCTCTCCGGTCGAAAACTGATCAATTGTTAGGCGATACGAAGTTCGCTGGGTCAGCTAGTAACTAACTATATAATCGCCCTCGCTTCGTTTCGGGAAAGTAGTGAAAAAAAACAATATAGCCTATGTCATCCGGGGATAGTGCTGCTTTCCAACAGTGAAAGAATTTTTCTAATAGGTTCGGTAGTTTCGGAGCCTATTCAATGCAAACAAACAAATCTTTCCTCTTTATAATATTAGTATTGATAAAATAAAACGATCCTATATTACGACCAAAATCTTAAATATATAATCTTATGAATAGTCCGTTCTTATAAAATATTATATTATAATTTGAAACAGTAATGATTTCAGAAAATCTCATTGATATAATTATTTATTACATGAAACTATATTGTATAGGAACATTAGTAACTTATAATCGAAAAGCTAAAGGAAATACAATATATCTTATGTAATTTCTTAATAGCTGCGAATAGGATTTCAAAATATAATTCCCATTCAACTTCGGAAAAATCCGTACAAACATCAACAATCTCTTATAAGCTAACTTTATTTATTTCTCAAAGTACTTGTTAATACTCAACCCCCAGTGGAGGTAGGAGTTTGGCTTCTCTGACTTTGACTGGAGTCGATCATTCTTTTGACCGATCGCTACACTAATCGCTCGACTAGTGTGTCGAACCGATATCATATCAATCCAATTTATGAACATCTATAAGTAAGCATTTGCTCAGTCGAATCGATGACATTTGAATGTAGTGTAGAGGGAATTGATGGGTCTATTTTAATGGTGATTCAACTACGGGAGGTTCAGAATAAGTAGATTTATTTATTCTGTTAACTAGTACTGGATATATTTATAAATATACGCGTGGAGGTAGTTTTCTTTAGAAAATAAAACTTAGTTTTAATAGTAAAGGCCTCTGGTTCCTCTAGTACGTAATCCTGCTACTTGGGAAGTCGTAAACTACTTGAGAAGACTATTTCCTTTTTGCACTTGTGTTGAAGCTTGGCGTGATACATTAAGTAATGTAAACTAAACTTCATTAAACTACAACACAACCTACAACAGATTCACTTGGCGGTAACTTGAGCTGCACGATTAGTAAGCAAACTAATTGTGAGATTATTTGTCGGTCAAAGGGGCGCCCGGGAGGGTGAGAGAACGGGAAATATTTAAAGACAAAACTTGTTTACACTTCTTACAGTATTAAATCGGTCTATTGACTTAAAGATTAATTAAAATTTTGTTGTTTTTGATAAAATCATAGATCCTACAAATCCTATAAATGGGAAAATGCCTATGCCAAACAGTGGACCTCTAAGGGCTGATGGATGGATAATATTAAGAATTCTTTACAAGTTTTACAGTTCCAATATGATATAATTTTTAAATAAACTAAGTGGTTCATGTATTTAGGCCTCTATTAAAAATTTACGGTTATAAGTAGCGTGGCAGAGAACGCTTCAGACATCTTCAATAACGAGGAAAAATTAGTTCTCTGAAGTGAGCCACTAATTATTGAGTTTATAAAATGAATTAAATTTGAGTAACAATTTTTTTGCAAGTGATACTTCACTAGATAAATACAAATATTCAGGATAATTCCAGATCTACTTTATAGTTCTGTTAATATACTCAATTCTTTTGAGTATTATTAAAAGTTTTAATTAGTAGGTACAGTAAAATTATTCTCGATTCGTTAACTTATAACTTAAGGAAAACGTTTCTCTTAGTGAACACTTTCTCAAAGTAATTTAAAACTGGAACTCCAAAGCGATAAAGAGCCCTACAAGTTATTAAACAAACTTTTAATTTGAACTTGCGGCCACCTATAACAATGCAGCAAAGTTGGGTACGACCGGCGGGAGGGCCCGCTCCCCGCCAATCTTTCTCACGTTGCAGTACAAAATCGTGCTCCTTTGTAAGAACACCGCTCAAAACTTTGTCCCAAGTAAACTCGCGGAAACTGACAAAGTGAGTCGCAAGTGTGCCCGCTTCCGCTCCGCTCGTCGCTCCGCGTTTCAACCCGCCGTACTCTGCCGGAGTTCCCTACGCGCCGAACCACCACCGTAGCACCGTCCCCCTCCGCCAAACAAACGGACAAGTTTTAATGTTTTGCTCACAAAGTGTATGATTAAACGCGGAGAGCGGCGGAGAGAGTCGGCCGTAAGTTATTGATTTTCCCGAGCAACCCCCGTCGACTACGCGACTCGCGAGCCGGTAAACGTAGACTACTAGACGATCTCACTTCGGAACTCCTGTTGAAATCCCTTAAAACTACTTTCATGAATTAACAACGCGCTCGAATCACTTTTCTGGACGTTCAAAAAAGTTTCGTGCGAAAAACTAACAGTTGACAAGTTTTTTTTGTGATGGACTGTTATGAGGAAAGTTAGGAGTGACTGCGCCGTAGCGGCGGCGCACCCGGCAACTTCACGTCGCTCTACGTTCCGAAGTTAACGCAAAGTTCCGCCATTTTGGAACATGCTCACAACCCACTTGTTTTATAAAGAAACTTTTTATTAATTCCTGTGGGCCGCGGAGTGTCAGTAAGATGTTTTGAGGTTATGCTGAGAGACGAAATACGCTTCTCTGACTCGGAGATACTGTGAAAGTGTTTAAAAGACCCTTGAAACGATGTAAAAAGTGTGTTTGTGAGGATTTCATGTATTGTTTTGAAGTGTTTCGCGAGTGACGTTTCCCGGATGATGCCCTTGTAATTTGTGTTTACTTCTGCATTACTGAGGAGGACGCTAAGATTACTTCTTGACCTTGCTATGGCCCGGATGTATCTATAAGTGACAGGTGAGTTACTTAAAGTTGGATATATGGTAAAGTTAACTTTCTGTTCCAAAGTTTTGTTTATAAAAAGTTTACTTAAAAGTACTAAAAGTGTTACAAACTCGAGTTACTAACACAATCGCAAGGGATATCACTCACGAAGCGGATTTCATGACACAAACAAAGCGAGACGTCTCGTTAAAGTTATTTTACTTGAAAATTTAACTTTCTTTTTATCTTAATTTGTTACTGTTTTGTAAACACTAAAACTCATAATAAATACTTATGTTTATACCTTCAAATAAATTAAAAATCGATCGATTGTGATAAGTAAATCAGTTTAATTTACGATTTGTAAATTAATTCTAGTGAACATAAGACGCAAATGAAAATCTAATATTTTAATGGAAAACCTTAAAGTACGGACTCATCACAAAGAAAATTTTAAATTACATTATTATTTTAGATATGACCTTTACCGGACGTCTCAATAAAATAGTAATTTTAATGATATGTTTGTCAGTAGACATGAAGTCGGTACCGCAGTAATAATGTTACAAAGTAATTAAATTTAGTACAGGTATACATATACAGGTATACCTACTATATACATCTGTAATTTAATCATGTAACAAACTTTTAATTCAAAAACATTTAGATAAACACAACAAAACTAATATCATAAAATCTTTTTTCCTCTCCAATCAATAGTTTAAGAAACCAAGATAACATCAACCACCAAGAAAACATCAAGAAAGATATATCTATTTTATTCAACAATAATACTGAAATTCGTTAAGAAAAACATTTTGATGTAACAAAGGACAGTAAATATTTGGGGAAAAAAGTTTCCCGATGTCATAAATAAAGTAAAAAGCCTACGTTATTGGAGATCGTTTTATTGAGGACGCCATTACAAAGTCATTTCAGTAACCGGTCCCAGTCTCAGTCCATTGTAGAGAAGGAAAATCTTTCTACAGTCACGGCTCTCGATGGGATAACGTAGACGCACACGGGATGAGAAAGGTCCAATGTGCATGTCATCGATCAAATAATAAGTTACCCAATTCCAAACACTCAAAGTACAAACTCGCATAACATCCAAGAAAGCTATGAAACTTTGTTAAATAACTTTTCAGATAACTTGAACTCGCTCTATTTGCGCAAAGTTGTAAGCGGAATTCTACCGCGGGCTAATTCAATCTGTGCTCGCTTGTAATAAATGTTGTTTTCGCGTAATGCCAATTGGGGAGTTTGTGTACTTTGTTGAATTGAAAGTTGTGGACTTCGCGAAGCAAAACGCGAACTTTTGTAGAACATTTCAGTGTAGTTAGTACAATGTTATAATGGAAATAAGCACTTCAAAATGGCGTTGCTTGCAGCTGTGTTAATAGGTATATGTTTTTATCGATTGTGAGATATTTATGCTTCGTCGGTATCATCGTTGCTCTAACCTTGTTACGTTGTCGATGCCAATTTGCGCACATTATCAGGCAGTCGAGCGTAGCAGCGTGCAGCTACGGCTAATGCGGCTGATGCGGTTATTTTATTAGAAAATGTATCTTAAGATGCTACCATGTTTTCTCACTGATTTTGCTGCGTCTATTAAGATCTGAACGCCACCGGTTTTAGCTTACATTTACAAATGAGGATTTTCAATCAACCCCATATATTATTATGATCTATCTATCTATAACAGAGGTTACTTGTTAATGAGGTTATTAAAGCAGCCAATTTCTAATAGACGTATGATCCATCAACAAACCATCGATAGCTATACAGGCATTATAATAATTGAGTTTTAAGTTTAAGTTTAGGTTTTAGTTTTTTGAAAAAATTAAAAAATGTTTAATAATAATTTGAATAGATCAATGCTCTGTAAAAAATACTTTAATAATTTCTTATAATTACATAATTATTCATTCTTAGAAATATTTGTGAATAATTGATGAATAAAGACTGGAGTACGTTTCCGACTACCGGAATGGTGCTTGATGATGAGCCCTGAGAAGCACTCATGAGATACGAATCCATTTAATTGCGACGCAAATTTTACAGGAAATATCGCAATTCCCCTGAAACCTTATAGACGCATGCCGCAATCGCAAGCCGCAGCACTCGTTGTTAAGGTAAAAGAAAAAAAATTGTTTCGCAGTGTTTTTCATAAAAACATATTTAAAACCTTAAAACTGGATCTTTTCAATTACATTTATGTATTACAATACGAGAATACACAATGTAGATTAGTTAAAATATAGCAAATCAACGTGATGTTATTATTCGAGGAAATGTTTTTCGATTTAAAAAAGTAAAGCAAGTAGGTAAGAGGCGAAACGCAAATTATTATATTTTCATCTTGTTCGTACTCTTCACATATACCTAGTTATACATTTTGTATCGACTACATATTTCTAGGTCTAGAGGTCTTCCGGCAGTTATTGAAAGGGATGAACAGGAAATCCTTTTTTGAAGGTTTGATGAGATGCTTTGAACTTTTAATATGACGAGTAAGAACGAAGGAAAGAATCCTTTTGAGCCAATACTGATTTCAACAGACAATTATTATTTATTATATAGTAGGTAGTCAATATTAAATATAATTATAATTAATGACTGTATTTTTGCTGGGATCAAGTATCGTCTCAATGACAAGGCTTAAGTTCTACGCATGTTACATAATCTCCATGTCAATTACAATCCAAGTCGGCTTATTGGAAAGCATTGAAATATAAACCTTATGTCCACGGTTGCCACGGTTGCCTACGGTTAAATTTTTCAATATTTGCTCGAAAGAATTGCACGGTTGACGTTGTTAAACCCGAAAATCAAAGCCTCATGTTAAAAAGTTTACATTCCAATGCTTGCCTTTGAGTTGAGCCGAAATAATTTCGATGAATTGATGTCTCACACACTTTTAGAAATTCTATAAAAATAATCTCAGGTACATAACCAAACTTCTCAAGATGTTACCTAAATAATTTGTAATAAGGAAAAGTATTGACGACATTGATGAGAGACAGATTGATACTAACGCTCAAAGTATGTTCAATATGTGCTTTCTGCTTATCAATGCTCATCAGTAAGCTACAACTGCTTATCACTAAGCTGTCACTGCTTACCACTACCTATTATTGTTAGTTAGTCACTTAATTAGTTCTGCTTACTATTAGGCTATCGTTGCTTATGGCTAGGCTATCGCCCTTGACCTCTTTTTATTACTGCCTCAGCTATTATTTATCTAATACCACGGGTATTGGAACAACAATATTATTTACTGGATATCTTAATTATGTCTATCTTTATTCTAATACTAAGCGTGGTACTACAAAAGATGCTGCATTAGATTTGTTCCTCATAATTAATTAATTTTATTGCGCGGAGCTCGCCTATGTATGCACATTTTAATCTTATTTCACAACACTCGTTACTCTATGGCACTCTGCGTTTATAATTGCATTAAAAACTTATATCATTGCCAGTACGCAAAATATAATTTGCGTACTTGAATATTAGTAGAATATAATATTATGTTTTTGTTAAAATACTTTGAACCATAGATATCTAAATTGTTTCATCCCGAAACGGAGCATCATCAGGATAAGGGATTATTTATGCTACACCGAGCACCTCGTACGAGGCACGGACGAGGCACGGTATTAACATTTTACATGACGCGGAGGTCGAGTGTTTATGCTACACCGTGCGACGTCCGTGTCAGCACGGCTCGTGCCCGGCTCGTGCTCGGCTCGGTGTAGCAATAATAAAGATCGTAGCTCATCTAGACGACACCGCTCCCACCCAACCAAAGTATGAGAATTCAAATATAGACTTAAAGTCGTGCTCTGTAGGTGCACTTTACAGTAACAACAAAAATTAGCAGCCCGCGCGCGGGAAGCAAGCTTACCGCAATCTTGCCACTCAATAGTTGCATCTACAGAGCACGATTTAAAGTTTATATTTGAATTCTCATACTTTGGTTGGGTGGGAGCGGTGTCGTTTAGATGAGCTACGACCTTAATCCCTAAGTTGACTCTGCGATGATTGGTCACAAAATTTGCAAAACGTGTCAGGGCTGGTATATACGAGTATGGTGGTATATACCTACTTATAATATTGTGTAGTGCGTGTTTTCATTGTGGGAGGGAAGTAAGGGTCTTAAAGAATACCATCATAAAAATATACTGATTGAATAACGTTGTATTAACATTGTATTAACGTTGTATTTGCAGAAATTCACGGATAAGATGTACTTTCATTAATTTATTTCTCGATAAAACCATCTGTCGCAATATCGATTCGACATTATTGCTTCCCAATAATAGGCACACCACGCTTAACTGAGTTTAATACGTTTCTACGCAAAGGGACACAGAGCGTGAGTTTATTTTTCAAGCGATACAGCATACTAACCCATTAATTTGTAATCTAGTACCTAATTTTTGATCAAACAATGATATTTTACTTTTGTTTATTTCTTTGTTTTCTTGTTATAAATTCACTTTTGACTTGAAGAGAAGCTTAAAAAAACTAAAAAGTTTTTGCTGCTTCAAATGTTTGAATGGTCGTAGATGTTTCGTAAATCGGGGCAGATAACTTCCTAATCAACCATTTACATATCCGATACTCGTAATACGGTTCTCAGTGAATTATTTTATAGTAAGATATTTATCTAACCAATCCGCCTCAGACTGAAAGAAGCCAACAAATCGCTTAATTTTATTTTTCGTAGCTCTTCCAAAGCCGCATGTATTTTGTTTCATGCTTCTATTACGTAACTCGTTAGATGTCAAGATATAACAATAAAGATAACAAGATAATACAAGAGAAACATAACAAAGGATACAAAACTAAGCATTATGCTGGTATTAAATGAATGTACAAATACGCTGTGAACATTCTCCAAATGTGAAAGCTCCAAATAATGACATAGTGATTTAATTATATACGGTGTATTCAAACGCTGCGTTGAATATACGTACTTCTAGCTCCTGAATAAACCTTAATAACGTAACATAATCTAAAGACTATAACTACCTAAGTTACGGTTTTGCTAAATTGAGTTTTGTGTCTATGAGGTTACGACAAAATTTTCTCGAACAGCTTATTTCCTAGTAAACTTTTACGGTTGTCTCTATACATTTGCTCCGATTCTTTTTACTTGCTTTGAACGATAAATGGCCCTCGGGGTCGCAACTGTCTTTGGACGTAGTGCTCACTTAGTGTTTACAGATCGAGTAGGTTTAGTGTTTTTAAAACAAGAAAAAAAATTGAATCGGACGATTACTTAATTCATAAATATTTACTTAACTGCGTTATCGCGTTAGAAGTTTTAAGTAGTTTAGCATAACAACACGTTTAACGTCGTCACATAAATGTCTGCACCAGCCGATCTTAAATTAAAATTTAAAAAAACATCCAACAGTTTTATATACACTAAACATAAGAACACTTGATTAAGTCACCTTTCAAACAAAAAAATAGATCAAAATCGGTTCATCCGTTTGGGAGCTACGATGCCACAGACAGACATACAGATCCACAGATACACAGACACACAGATACACAGATACGTCAAATGTATAACAACCCCCTTTTTTCTAGGCAGACAGAATCACTATCGAGTGGCGAGTCGTTAATGTTAAAAAAATTAAGTACATTTTATCTAACATAATTATTATTTCCTCAGTATCTTTGAAAACAAGCCAAAATGAAGGTAATACGTTTTTAGTTTACTCACCTTAAAATCATCTCGTCGTTTTCCGGCTGGGGGCTCGAAAGCCAGTTCTTTCTTTATTTTTCTTCTTTCTTTCTTGGCCGGTAACGCATCAGTGATGCCTTTGGTGTTGCTGATGTCCATAGGCGACGATAGCCACTTACCATCAGGTGGATCGTCAGCTCGTTTGCCGGCTATTTCCATAAAAAAAGATCATAAAGCTAAGATCTTGACCTTAAAATTAGAATGCTTGAGAGTACAGGAAACCTGGCAACACATTACTTACCCTACATTCGTCACATTGACTTAAAATTGTGTCGCTAGGGATATATTTCTTTGCTCCTTTTTACTGTACGAACATGAGTGTAAATAAAAGAGGTCAGTTATAATATTTATAAGGAAATTTCCAAAGAGAGCAACGTAAATGTAATGTGATGGTTCTTATTGAAGTAATTTACGTATTACGTACACGTCAGGCACATATCATATCAGATGTGTCTTGAGAGTGAAGCGGTGATGTGTTCCTATACTTTACCTACTACTATACATTAAAAATATTTTATTCTTCTATAGCTTTTGCCCGCAGCTTCGCCTGCGGTGTGGTTTCGTTGAGTGGTTTCGAAACGAAATTTTTAATTAATTAATTTAGATTTATAGAAGCACATAAAAATAAAGTTCACCTATAAGTAGAATGATGGGTTACATAAAATTAGATATTAGATAATGCACGTGGTTTCGCGCGCGTGAATATCTATTTTTTACTAATCCTGCGGGAACCCTGAATTTTTCCGGGATAAAAAGTAGCCTTTCTGTTAATTCAGGGTATAGGCTATCTCTATTCCAAATTTCAACCAAATCGGTTAAGTACTTGTGGCGTGATTGAGGAACAAACTTCCAAACATCCAGACATCTTCTCAAGTTCTTCTATTCATAATTCAAGTTACCCTACATTTGAATGTTAACTACTTACAAGTTATGATTAAAATTATATCAAAATTTTATGCGTTATAGTAAAAGAACGCAGGAGCTGATGTGAGAGTAAACCAACTTTGAAAATACTTTTTATTCGGCAAAATGGAAGAGCTACGGACGTAGCGTATACCGTAGAGTAGAAAATGAAAGTTTTTATTAGGAAACTAATATTTTTTGAGTAAGAGGTTTGAAATTGAAAGGTTTTTCTCATATTTTACTGGAATATTTTTCCGTTACTTTGTGTTTTATACCGTCTAAATTCATCTTTAATTTTATATTATAAACGTATTACGTTTATTAGCCAATTTTTTATGAATAGTGTACAATTATAGAGTGAAAATGACATTTTAAAATAACTCTAAAATAACTCTTTATTATCTTAAAATAATTCTTCTATTAATTTACTATTATTGTAGGAACTGGCAATATTTTGTTTGGTGGAATATTCTAAGTATAAACGGGTTGTCACAAGTTTATTGATAAATATTATGAAAGCAAATGGGTTTAAATTTCGGGCTGGATTTGAACAGATGCACGGTGAATTTCCATTTCAAAGTATGATTTTATGACGTTACTGTACTATTAAATAGTTTGTAATATTTCACTTCAATTTAAATAAAATCATGTTAAATTTTTACAATGTTAAAAATAAGTTGTATAGCACAAAACATGCAGAATGTTAAATATTTTCAGGGTCCTAAAAAACTAACTTTCAAATTAAATTTAAATTTTACATGAATAAGGACGTAATTTATTACAAAAAACAACAATAATACAGATATTACAGTCAATTATTGCAATTATAATTGTATATTGTTCTTCTTCAGTTAGAAATTACACAATATTTAAAACCCTTATAGAAAACTTTATAAATAACTAGGAAATCGAACTTGCTTCGCTTCGGGAAAAATAGTAAAAAATAATAATAATAAATATAATATAGCCTATGACACCCAGGGATAGTGTAGCTTCCCAATAGTGAAAGAATTTTTCAAATCGGTTCGGTAGTTTCGGAGCCTATTCAATGCAAACAATCAAATCTTTCCTCTTTATAATATTAGTATAGATAAGTGATTCCAAGTTGTTTCAACACGCACAGGTCATCTTTCCTTGATCATTTCTTATAGATCATTGCTCTTAGTAGTTCAGAATGAACTACGTAGCTACCTGCGCGTCGTGCCTTTCATGTTCCCGCGCGATGTTCGCGCGCGACGCATTCGTTACATCTGGACGCACCTTATTACATATACTTTTATAGATGATTGTAAAACATTTACATGGTATCATAAAATAAAATGAAAAATAGGTTATTCTTTACATGCTTTAAATATTAAGGTATAAAGCAAACAACTTTGGGTTTTAAAAAACAAAGTTTCATGCAGTCAAAATTATTCTTGTCATGCACTATGTTGTGTACAAAATGTCTAATTTTATGGTTGCAATACTAAGTAATAACATTTATGATAACTTAAACAGAATTTACTACTTTAATTTATAAAAAAAATATAGTTTACCTTGCTGACTTAATGAATAAATAGGTTGTTGGCACGTTTCTTCTTGGAATTCGATTGTCTCTGAAGCACTCGGCTTTATTCGCTTGGTCGTTTTTTTCTACCTTTCTGGTAATTTTCAGGTTACACCGAGTTTATACCTGAATTATTAAGCCAAATTTATATATTACAGGAAAACCAATAAGAAGTCTCTGGTTTTACAAAAAAGGGCAAAAGTGAATAAAATAGAAAAATGACGGTAAATACATAATCAACGTACGGAACCCTCTCCAAGCGAGTTTTCACTCGCAGTTGTCAAGTTTTTTAACTATAAAATTTTACAAAACATCAATTATCGTCAAAAGAAGATTGTCAAAAAAAGTCAAGATTAACTGATTACTAAAACTAATTTACATTTTACGTGACGTGTGGCATTTATGATTCTATCGTGGGTTTCAGTACATAAATCACTTATATAAATAAGTATTTCAATATTAATCCACCGTTTTTTAATTTTCTTCTGCAAGAGTACAAATAAAGTAAAACATAATTTCCGTATGGAAGCTGCGAGCAACAGCTAGTTAATATTATAAAGTAGTCGTAAAAAATGTTTTATCAACAAAAAATCTCTCATAGAGTACGAATGGACGAACAGAGAAAATAACTTCGCTTCATTGACTTTAAGACTTAACTTTCAGAAGTTGAATTGACAATAAATTCCCTGAGTGGAAAAAAATTATTGTAAAGAACTTGTAAGGAATGATTATTTCTTTGGTTTACTTAATAAAAAGTATTATCTGTATATATAAAGGGCAAAAGTGATTAACTGATGTATTAACGCACATGCCAAACCCTTAGGGATAGAAACTTAAAATTTCGCACACATATTCCTCTTATGACGTAGGCAAGGAAGGATTTTTCAAAATTCAACCCCCAAGGGGATGAAATAGGGGATAAAAGTTTATATGTTGCAGAAAAACGTCTGCCGGGTCAGCTAGTTACTCAATAAGTACCGAGTCTGCGTTCATACATCGCTGCTCTAATATTTTCTTCAGGTTGCATGTTGGGCAGTAACATAACGTTGGAAAGTTTTTGAATTTAACTTCTACAGGAAACTATGTCATGTGACTTTATTAACTTTCATTTTCCCAAAGCTACACGTTTTAGTTTCGTTTTTATTCCATTACAACTATTTTAATTATATCGAAGGCATCAAAGAACTCTTATTGCTGACTAAATTTGTATGGAAGCTCAATCATTTCTACTGACTTATTTGAAGTTGGACATAAATTAATTGCTATTCTTGGGGATTATCATATTATTTCTTTGTTATAACCGTAAGTTAGGCCGAAATAACTTTCAGGCCAAAATTTATAGGTTAGATGATGTTATCCGGAGTTATTCGTAGGTTCTTTTTAGATGTAATCATAATCCATTCATCCAGCTCTAAAGTACTTCTCGTTCTGCGCTTGTTTGTATGTACATAATTATATTGCATGAAGCGCCTTCTCTTAATTACCTGCTACCTTGGTGTGTAACCGATGCTTACTCATTGATTGTTATTTTACCGTCTTCTTTATCAGAGACACTAGACTGTAGAGACTAGACTATACCAGGAGGCTTAATTCTATCTGTATCATAACATTACAGTACTTAAGTAACTTTAATGGGAAATGGTCATAGTCAATTATGAACATCAATAACACCCAAGGCATTACCAACGCCTTCATAATAGAAAACACACTACAATGGTTTCTCCAATCCATTGTATTTATCTTTCTTTTATAGTCTCTGCTCTCAATTTATTGAGATATGACTGCTTCCTATTGATGGCCGAGTACAGAGTACTGATCTTTACTTTTGAGGAAACCCTGAGCATTCCCCACAATGCTGCTCCAATGCGAATTGGTGGAGGGGTTAGTGGCTAACCCAAGAGACGTAATATTTTTAATGCCACCCAAAGACCTCCGACATGGCTTAGTGACTGTTATCTTACGATAATAACCTGATAGTGGAGATAGCCATCTGTTATTGAATTGCTAAAGCATGATGTCAAATTGTATACTGTTCGCGTTACCTCTTATTGGATTAATGGAACGTCGGAGCTGAAACTATTTACAGTGTTATAGAATTTGCATTGCAAACAGAACTGGCTTCTAAGAAATTGTGCTCCGATCCAATACTAAAATTGTAGCGAATGCAGTAGGTACTTACCTCTGTGCATACTTGGATATACCTTTCAGCATGATTTTACTGAGAAATTTTCTGTGTCGATAGAAAATATTTCCTAGAAAGCTATTAGAGTGTTCGTTTGTTATTGAAGTAGGGTTAGAAATGTTTACTGGATTATAATTTGGTTGGCCGTAGCCAATGCCTTTTAGGGTACCGAAGTAAAATCGGAACCCTAACCGTTAAGAGGACTATATAAAGTTCACATAATATAATATATTTGCCATTTCGGAGTACAATTCACTTCAGGTTGGTAATTTGTGATTACCTTAAATCGTGCACAAACTCTATAAAAGTGTTTTAAACAATTTGTTTAATCAATTTTTTTTGGCAAGAGTGGTAAAAGTACGCTTTTACTTAAAGGCAATTTTTTATTTAAACAATTTCATTTGTCACAAATTAGTCACTGGCCTACCTACGATCAGTGACTAGGGCGCCGGCCACACAGAACAGACGCAAGACACGGACCCGTCGCAGTCGCGGTCGCGCGCATACAGAAACGACGGGCGTCCCGTCTTTTCTGTATGTTTTACGTCGCGACGGCTGCATACATTTTGTATGAAAGTAGATTAAACGGGCGCCGCGACTGCGACGGGTCCGTGTCTTGCGTCTTTTCTGTGTGGCCGGCGCCTAGAGGTTATGTTCTTAGCTCAACGCATCCGAGATTTCTTTATTACTGCACATTTATTTATTATGAAGTAGCTCGTCTACTCTTTTCCCACTATTGACACAGTAGTTGCCACAAAAAACTAAACATGAACTGGTGTTCAAAGTAGATGAAGCTATTAGAAAAAAACTTTTATAAAGTGTCATGATATATCACGCTTTATACATTACTAGCTGTCTCGGCGAACTTCGTATCGCCTAACAATGAGTGAATGTGGGTACTTTATTATTTTAACTTTTATAGTTTGGTAGGTTTAACAAATCAGAGATCATTAAATTCCCTCTCCCTCTCCATCTCCCTCTTCCTTTCCTTCTTCTTCTCACTTTCACTCCTCCTCCCCTTCCCTCCCTCTCCCTGTCCCCTCCCCTCCCTCTTCCCTCTCCCTATTCACCGCTCCCTCTTCCCCACTTCGTCCCCTAAGCTTATACACATCACCCTTTTTACTTCAAAACTGACTAAGTTGCCATACTAGTTGCACACCCTAAATTAACTCTTAGGGGATGATTTTCCACAAAAACGCATTACTCTTAAATTTTATTTCTAATCTTGAGCAAAAAAAGCAAAGCAACAACCCATAATTGTCCCACTGCTGGGCTCGGGGTCTCCTCTCACAATGTGAGGAGTATAGGCCTTAGTCTACCACGCTGGCCAAGTACGGATTGGTAGACTTCACACACTTTCGAGAACTTTATGGAGAACTCTCCGGTGTGCAGGTTTCCTCACGATGTTTTTCTTATCCAAAGCAAGCAATAATTAACTTCTAATACGCACATAATATTTGAAAATTAGAGGTGCGTGCCAGGATTTGATCTCGGGCCCCTTGGTTCGGGAGACCAATGTTCTAACCGCTAGGCTATCACTGATCATTATTAATCTTGTATTATTAATATATATATTATTAATCTTGAGCTAATATATCAATTTCCATGTTTTTAACTTAAAAAAAATACGAAGTTGCGTAATAAGTTCCATCTCCTAAATTACCCTTGAATGGATGATTTTCCAAAAAAATGTGTTAAAATCAAGTTTTGTTAATAACTATAAAGTAACATAAAAATTTAATGTTTATAACTCTAAAACTGACGAAGTTGGTGTGTATCAAAGTGACTTCAAACCCCTATTTTAACTCCTTAAAGGATGAATTTCCAAAACTCCGATAGTCTTCCTCCATAAACGAACTATCAAACAAAAAAAATATTTTTCAATTCGAACCAGTAATTCTTGAGATTAGCGCGTTCAACCAAACAAACAAACAAACTCTTCATCTTTATAATATTAGTGTACTTTAAAAACTCTTCAGCTTTACATATTAGTATACTCGTAGATAGATACATTCGCTTTTTTGTGATATAATTTTTGTTCGTAAATGGAAGCAATGGAAATTCCATTTTCATTAATATATAATCTACTGTGCGATTCCATGGAAACGAATCGACCTGCTTTCAATCATATTTCTTAGAAATTGCTTGTACCTACAGTAGCCGCGCGAATTGACTGCAGAGCTTAGAAATGCGGCCAGTGTTGTAACCTAATTGGTAATTAATCATTAAGACATGTGTCGATAAAGTAGAATTAGAAATTTAACATACTTTAATCATAAAAAATTAACCGATTTCGATAAAAAATAAAAAGGCTATCGTCACCCATGGACATCAGCGACAACAAAGACATCACTGATGCGTTGCCCGCCAAGAAAAAGAGAAGAAAAAGAAAGAAAGAATCGGCTCTCAAGCCCCCAGCCGGAACACGACGAGTCGTTTGGTGGCTGACTCATGCTCAAGGGTGGTAGTTATCCAGGCGAATATCCCATGGCGATATAATAATAGTAATAATGGTATTAGTTAACAGTTAAAATCAATATTACCAATATAATCTCTTGAGAGACCCTACCACCAGCGCGCTGGATTTAGTCGCCTTTTACGACACCCATCCGGCGTGGTCGTCGTTTTCAAATCTATATAATAATCTGTCTTCGGTACACTTCGGGCACCTAATTGTAATAATACTTATGAGTACTTATAATAATACCCGTAATAAGACTTAGGTACCCAAAGCAACTCCTTTTTGTCAAGATTTTATTATTAACAGTTTAATGGCCCTAGTTCCAATTCTGTAGTAAAAGATTAGTGTATTAACACAGAAAGTTCAACCAAATTTACAGAATAACTAATAGAGACAAATAAAAACTAGTTGACACTAATGACGACAGTCAAACAATGCTTGTTGCAGGATGTCACGCAAGTCTCGTCAAGGCTACAGCATTCGCCATTTGCTGCAGCTGCCAGGCTCGCGGAGTCCACCGTCACACCCTCCGGCGCCCAGCGTCAAGGTCAGTCATACTAGATTTTTTTAACACTACACACTCATGGTTCCATACTAGGATTCCTTGTCGTGGGTGCCACAGACAACACACAAAGACATACACCTGGACCAAGAACAAAAATTCCAACTCTTTATTCAAATTTCTGCCTCGTACGGAATCGAAGAAGGTCAACCAAGGAATTTATACGTGTGATTGTGACGAACGTCAATGGAGAAGTTTATAATTTATTTTATTATTAATTATTATGTAAAATGAAAACAATAGTAAAATGACGCACAAATGTGAAAGAATCATCTAACAATCTGTAGAAATGAAAAAGTTATGGGACTTTGAAGTTGCGCTTGCATTAATCATTTTTGTACGCGCGTCACTCAAGCGTGTAACGTCATAGTTCCTGTCCATAGTAGCAACGCGGCTGGTTTTGCGCCGTCGCTGTGTCGTGTTTTCTTTGTTATCAATTATTACACGATGGCACTAAAATATAATTCTATTATATTTTATTATCCTTATGTGTAAAACTACCAATATTTTTTATGTAGGTTCCAAAATATATACAATATGTGTGATATATGCATTGAAGTATTATTATTAGCGTACAGAACCGTCACCGCGAACACCATCTATGTCCCAATGCATTGGCGCCACGTGGCTTCAATGTTCAATGGATTCGTTCGATTTGAAAGGAGAACGGGGGCTCAATTTTGAAAATTGAACCTCCCGGGCGGGACACACATTTTGTTCGAGATGTCTGTTCTATGCATGTTCTATGACATTATACTTCAATGGATATATGGATCATTGTTTAACTATATTTTCATCTGAAATTAATAGAACATACTTAATATGAAATGTATATTATGATAAAATTAACAGCAATCAAAAAGTTTTAATCGAATATATCCCGAGTGTTGCTGTCTCTAATTTTAACTTCCCTATTTAGCCATCAGATTCTGGTAGACAGTTTTTGTTACGAGGTTTTAATATGAACCGTTTCTGAAAAAAAATCCACTAGTAACATTTTCTTCGTAATTCTAAACTTTTAACTCTGTTTTACTTAGTCTTATCGTTATTAATATTGGCAACTATTTCTATAAATTATTTATATTTTGGTATAATAAACAAAATAAATAATAGCATTTATATTAATAAGCTAATAATGTTTTATTAAAGTGAAACTTTTATTACATCGTCTCTAACTTTTTGGTATGTGTGTCGCATGTCGCGTGACGGTCGGTTCTTAACTTATCGGTTCTCAGTAACGAAAGTACTTAGGATGACCTAGCTTTCAACGTTTATCTGATTGAGTACGGGTGCTACTACATGATACATTCTGAAGGTCTGATGATGACCAGATATACACTTATCGGTTCTCAGTAACGGAAGTACTTAGGATGACCTAGCTTTCAACGTTTATCTGATTGAGTACGGGTGCTACTACATGATACATTCTGAAGGTCTGATGATGACCAGGTATATACTCATCGGTTCTCAGTAACGGAAGTACTTAGGATGACCTAGCTTTCAACATTTATATGATTGAGTACGGGTGCTACTACATGATACATTCTGAAGGTCTGATGATGACCAGGTATATACTTATCGGTTCTCAGTAACGGAAGTACTTAGGATGACCTAGCTTTCAACATTTATCTGATTGAGTACGGGTGCTACTACATGATACATTCTGAAGGTCTGATGATGACCAGATATATACTTATCGGTTCCCAGTAACGGAAGTACTTAGAATGACCTTGAGTACGGGTGCTACTACATGATACATTCTGAAGGTCTGATGATGACCAGGTATATACTTATGTTGCTATTTCTTGCTTTTGATAAACAACGACACAGCTAGTCAGTCCGAAAAACTGATCAACGAGGATGATGCCATTTTAATACCCTAAATCGACTATTTATCCAAAATTTTTTAGTTAAATGTCTACAATACGAAAAAAAGTTTCACTTATACCGTGGTTTCATAAAACCACACAATCTTTTTTGTAAATATTGTATTGTAAAGTTTCTTATTATCCGTTTTGCATATTTTGCGTGAAAGACTGGGCGATGATGAGATAAAGCGATTGCGAAGAGAGACATCGATCCAAACAACTTCACGAACTTTCCCACTTATAATACCAATGATAAAACTTTAATGGAGCAGAACTCATTGATAATTTAAATAAATATTTATTTTTCAAGATTGGCTGCGTGCACAGTGCGATTTGATAGTTGGCAAATTTAAAACCAATATAAATATAAATAAAGAACTAAACAGTAAATTAATACAAACTACTCACTTCCCTACTGTTTTACTCAGAAATGTAATTATGTCTAAAGGTCAACCAAATATTGCTAGAGGAAAAAGGTCGAATCCCATGAGAAACGTTTGGGAATCGTAGAACATTTTCCTTTACACAGTCCGGTAGCAATTGTATTTTCATGCCCATTCCATCACTGATTAACACACAAACACTTGTCTTAATTTGAAACTAAATGTAATAAAATCTTGAAAGTTTAATATTAAGTTTAAAAGATTTTATAACGTAGTTTATACGAGTGAAAGTTGTACATTTAACTATTTCTGTAGGCAATTATCTGTATTTTGTTATAAACATTTGACTCTGAGTTGTTGAAATTGGACCAATCGTCCTTTTGATAGATGAAATGAGATGAGAAGTACTCGTAAATTATATTTCTAGATTGAAACTTTTATCAAACAAAAGTTTGTATAAAACTTACCTACTTGTTGATAAATCCGTTTAGTTTTGCGCTAGTTTTTGTAAGTACCTACCTACTCGCAATTTGTTTTGTATAATATTTTAACAACAAGTTAAGTTCTTCCTCAATGAGTTTAATATATTGTTTCCATCGTAATTTTCATTAAAAATGTAATTTTAAGTACGTTTTTAAAACAATAGTAAAATATATTTTATTTTGTAATAATTATCTTATTTGATAATTATGTTTGTGGCATTTGGTGGAAAGAACTTGGTTAGTGGGAAAAATATTATTCTTGCAAATAATGTTCGTTCTTTCTTATTTTGTAGCTTCATAATACCTGACGTTTTGACGCCCAGAGTGTTGTTGAGAATTTTGAAACTTCTACTATTCTATAACGCGGTCAAAGTATGTCCTACTAACATTATAAATGTCAAAGTTTGTGAGGCCATCTTCATGTATGGATCTTTCCATTTGTGGATGTTTGTTACTCGTTCACGCAAAAACTCAATAGCAAATTTATTTATTTATTATTTTTAATTCAGAATAAATTCCATATTTCATACACTACAATAAATTCCACCATACACAATTAATACATTAAAAATTTCGTTACAATTAACACCTACTTAAAATGTATCCGTAAAGTTAAATTAAAAGAAGTAAAAAGCAAAGCAGACATGAAAATAAATAATTAAATAAAACGTTTACCACCTTGCAGTAGGTTTTTACCTGTGTCGCGGGTGGCATGGACGACACATACGTATATAACACATCACAATAACACCCATAACCCGAGTACAAATCTGTCACATAAATATCTGCCCCGGCCGCGCGGCCGGGAATCGAACCTGGGACCCCTCGCTTCGCAGGCAGGTTCGCTACCAACTAGGCTAATTAGGGTCGTCAAATGAACTAATACTTATTAACCCCCGACGAAAAAAGAGGGGTTTTATAAGTTTGATGTGTCTGTGTATCTGTGAATCTGTATGTCTGTCTGTGGCATCGTAGCTCTCAAACGTATGAACCGATTTGATATAGTTTTATTTGTCAAAAAGGTCAAACAAGTCAAGTCTTGATTAACTTTAATCAAGAGTGTTCTTAGCTATGTTAGGTGTAAATAAAACTGTTGGGGGTATTTTAAATATTAATTTAAGATTATTTGCTGTAACACACACATACCTCCACTAAGATTCCCTGTGACGCGGGTGACATGGACCATTTTACGTTGACTACACAAATAAGACATCATTATGACATCCACGACCCGAGAACGGAATTTTATCAGTCACATAAATGTCTGCCCTGGTCGGGAATCAAACTCGAGACGACTCGCTTCGCAAGACTAAGCTAATAGGATCGTCTAACATCGGAGAAAATGGTTTTATGTTTTATTTTAGCCTATTATAATAATTTAAAGATCTTCGACACTGCAAACAACACGCTAAAACTTATTCATAGCAATCGGCACAGTGAGAGAGCTCGCTCAATCCCGCCCAGATCCATTTAGTTACATAATCATCACGCTCTTTGTTCTAAAACGCTTGGATAAACTTGTTTATGAAAAGTTACTTAGAAGGTTTTTGTAGAGATTTTCACAATGAATTTTCACTTCACTTGATGGTTGAGAGCGCTTCTACCTCATTCCACTAGGTTATTACCTGTAATTGTAGATTTCCAGCCCAATTATCTTTTTATGACGTATTTAATATTCTGTTACTAAAAGGTTATCGACTCCGACTTAGGTAATAAGATGGTTATATTGATGAAGCTCTCGGTTAACGTATTTACGTATATAGCCCAGGTTTGATTTTGACAACGGAGGAAACGACTCACCATGATTGCAAGTAGTCAGTGTAGCCTATTGGTGGCCACCAAAGACATATACGACGCTATGCCTACCGAAAAGGAGTCACATGCATTTATCAGTGACTTACGGTACAGGATACGGCTACGGAAATAAATAATTAACGTGGTCTTGTTTACAAGCTATCATGCTGATAGCTGGCCACGCGGGCATAATACCCCACCACTATCTATCTATCCTACCCCTACTTAAACTGGATGGTAAGGACCTAAAACAAGAGAGAAGAAAAAGATGAGAAGGTTTGATCAATCAATCAATAGTGGATGGAGAAACTTGCTCCCCTTTATGGCCAATATACCATAAAGTGTACTTGTCAAGTTTGCAGCGGACTTGACGCGGCATCCAGTAAACTTGATCGTGTATGGCCACGGTATAGCCATCTGGCCATATAGCTATCTCATGCACATTGGATACCGCGTCAAGTCAAACTGCAAAATTTGACACTTTATCACCTGCACTCTGCCCGCGACTTTGCCTGTGTTATTCGGTATAATCAATATTCTATATGCACGAACGTGAAAATAATCCGGACGTCACCTTGTCTTATCGAGAGTGACGCCGCCCACTTAGCATGTGTGCGTAATTTTTAGTGCGGTCCAACGCGGTAATGGCGGCCGATTAATAACAGCATGGTGTCAATGTGTTCGTGTGATACTAGTACGAATAGAGGAGTTGGTATTACTATGGGTGCCTCACTGAATTCGCTATTGACATTCCATCTGGTTCTTTTTTTAAGTCTGTGCCTATATGATATCCCAAGTCATGGTATACCTGTGTGTGTTTGTTAATCTGTTCTGTAGTTTTTGTACTTATATCCTCACAATCAAACTTTTAGATTAAAATATTAGTACATACAATTGTTTTATTATGAAGTAATCTGATCAACTATCATGCTATCTAATGAATCACGATCTAATGCAGTACGATCCAATATAATGTCCATTGAAATGACTGTCTGTAACCTATAGAAGGCATTTGAGGATGCTAAATTGGAAATACGAACTATGTACGAGCGCAGATTGCAAGCGGTCGATCATTTTGTACGTATATTAATTCGTGGACTGACATTCCGATAATATGTTCCGCTGAAAACCACTCAGCTTGGTAATTAGTTTGTGCAACTATGTAAAATGTCATTTAATAATTCTGTGAATATAAAGTACTAGTGGTAAACGTATTTAAAAACATACAATAGAAATTCTTACGACCACAATGTTGAATTTGCAAATTCCATTTCACTTTGGCTTCAACCCATTAATGGCCCACTACTGGGCACGGTAATCTATGTGGGCACGGGTCTCTCCTCTTGAGGAGGCCTAGAGCATACTCCACCACGCTGCTCCAGTGCGGATTGGTGGAGTAATTTAGTTAATTTAATTTAATTTTTTTAATTTAATTTAAAAAAAAATATATGAGGATATAAAAAAATTATAGAAAATTATATATTATAGAAAATTCATACATAAGGATGGCCTCACAAACTTTCACATTTATAATGTTAATTTCCTCCATTTCACTTAATTACACTTAATTTAATTTAATTTCACTAAAACTACAATTCATCTCACTGCACCTTACATCATTTCATTACATTAAACAATAATTCATTGATAAGTCCCCAAAGATATCATTAAATTCTGAAAACAATTTTATAAGTACATAATTTCTTTAACACTTTCTTCTTATTTTAATACATAATATAAATAAAATCTAAAAATTCACGAGCAGTCAAAATCCGGCTACAAGAAAACACATTATTCTTACCATAAACACTACTATCAATCCATATTGGAGCAGCATGGTAAATTATGGCCTCCAAACTCAATATCCGAAAAGAAACGACGCCAAAATTCAGAGGTAAACCTTTATTCATAGTTTTTTTCCATACTGGTAATATCAGCTAAAAGGAATAAATACAACCGAAGGTCAGAGTCTGCGAGTTGATTCTAGGTATTCGCCACAAAATTAGTCCTTTAATGAGAGTTTCAAAGGAATCGTACCAAAAAGAGATTTTACCTTTGCATATTTTACGTGAGCAAAATACATTTCACCGTTGCCAACTTACATATAAATAAGATCTTTGTCGTTTATATAATTACATTAAATATAAAATGTAGCTTAGTTATATACAAAGAAGATTGTAAGTTATATACAATTTTAATGGGTTGCAAATGAATGACGGGAATCTTTTGTATGATGCATAAAGAACTAATGTCCTATTATTAAATTGGATTCCCAATTTCACAATAATTACGAATTAAGTTTTGAAACATGTTTCTTAAATATTAAAAACAGCTGCAGTCTTACTTTAACTTTTATGAATATAAAGTGTAATTTACGAGAATTATTTACAATATTTAAAATCGAGAAAAAAAATTCAACCGAAAATAGAACCCGGAATTTCACAGCAGGCATGGAAACAACTCTGTTACAAGATATTCAACCTTTGGCTACTTCACCTTTGATTAAATTCAATTAATTATAAAATCTACTTTGTCTAACAAAATACTTTGAACGTGAAAGTAAGTACGAATTAATCCCATTCACCTGAGTGAAATTTGCTTCTCGCTGGCTGCCGGCTAAATCAATAGCCGTTTTATAAGTTCGTCGGAAGTAAGCTCTGTCTATTCTGTAGCTATAATAGTCTGAAGTACTTAGTTCGTTAGTGATGTAACTTATTCAAGATGTTATAACTGGAATCAGTAGGATTTGTGTTTGTTAGCCATGTTTAGAAATGTTCAGGCAATACCAGGCATTTTATATCGTTTAAAAATTATATTATAAAAATATATTTTAAACTGCAAATTTCTCCTTTGATGGCATCATCTTTGAAATAGAATATCTGACTTCATTATGTTTATAACTTATATAATGGTTCCAATATCTAGGACGTTGTGTATTCTTGGAAATGGACCGCGTCGTGCGAGGTGAAATATAGCATGTTTATGTTACGAGATTAGTAAGTAATATTTTAGGTTATATTTTATTTTGTATTTATTATGATAAAAATATATTTTTCTCATATAGATTGCCATTAAAATGCGTTTAATATCATAAAATATAAATAACTACATAAAAACAGTGACATGTGCAAACAGGGACACAGTGAATCGGATAAAATAATGTGAATTGGTACGTCATGTAAAATTTTAATAAACATAAATAAGTTGAATCCTAAAAAATTTTTTTTTAAACGCTTTTATTTCAATAATGTTTAGTTTATAAAATTAGCTACAAGTTGTGAAAATTTCAAGTCTCTACGTAAAATAGAACATAGAGAATTATGCGTCTAAA
This sequence comes from Thymelicus lineola, assembly GCA_963932265.1. Taxonomy (NCBI): domain Eukaryota; kingdom Metazoa; phylum Arthropoda; class Insecta; order Lepidoptera; family Hesperiidae; genus Thymelicus; species Thymelicus lineola. Next base: position 14,037,124 of record OZ010686.1, read on the forward strand.
GTCTGAAAATCGTTTTTTTTAATTTAACAACAAATAAACAATGAAAATTAGTTTAAAATATGATTTTCGTGTATTGTCATCGGAAATACACATAACTGCCAAATTTCATCAATTTTCATTAAAGGGAAGTCATTCAAATTAACGTTACAAGATTTGATGCTTTGATGCTTTGATGCTCCGAAGTGAAGCTAAATAAAAGCGTTTAAAAATCAGGTCATATTGTGTCCCAACTTACTCTATTCCTACACACACCTCATTATATCTGACAGCTAAATAATGAAATTTTAAATTACAATCTTGTTATACATTGACATCACTTGACATGATTTAATTTTATCTATACATACAAATAAATACAATTGAAGTGTGTGTGATTTCGAAATAAATGATTTTTCATGAAAAATGGGTTTTAAAATTTTTGGCTTTCTATCTGTTTGTTTGCTCCCGTTAATCTCTGAAACCACTGAACGGATTTTAACAGAATTTTTACAAGAATATTAAGAAGTCTTCAACTTATAGTATAGGCTACTATTTAGGGTTCCATATCAATGAGTTCCTTGGGGATATGCTATGAAAGTTTGTATCGGAAAAGCAAAAAAATCACCTAATTTATTTTAAACTTACAAAAAACTTTTACACAAAATAAGGTATACATACATTTCTTAGTTTTTAATAATATTTCAGGAGATGATAAAAATGTCAAAAAATATCATGTCTAATATCCTAGTAAATAATAATAATAACTCTTTTTTATAACTCTTTATTTCTTTAACAGATTAGGTATTACAATAGCAAGTGGCCAGAGCCTCCTTTTAAACACAAGAGTGCCTGTATTAGGAGCCTCTTAGTAAAATAATTCAAATACCTATAACTGACGAAATATCTGTGCTTTTATCAAGTTTTTTTTTAAATCATGTATTGCCAATTTATGGCCTCCAATATAAATTAAGCATTTTTTTTAATTTCACCCTGGAAGGGGTTGAAAATCGTAAATTAGTTGTAGGAACAGTTGACACTGAACAAATAAAATACATACTACTACTTATACAAAGTTTATTGCGTGTTAAGTCAAACTTAGAATTGTTCTCTGAAATTACTAAGTGCTCCGTGTTTTTATAGTTCCGTAGTAGTGATGTTGTAGTTCTGTTATAATGTATATCCTCAGGAACATCGATTAAAAATGCAGAGTGCTGAATTTTCTTATTTTCTATAAAGCAATATGGGAGATGTTGCCGAATTATTTATTTGTTAAAACCACTTTACACTCCTTTATTACTATTCTCACATAACTCAGCGAATTAACCTTATCTCTTTCTCATCACTGAATAAATCTTCATGTGTTTTGATATACATAGCTTGTGGCTTGGAGAAGGATATATGTATACTTCTTCTTTTTACCCGACTACCAAGGAAGGGTTATGTTTTTCTTGTATGTATGTATGTATGGACCACTGGACCAAATTACATATATAATTAAGATATCGTTAGATTCCTCTTGATAACCCAAGTGTTATAGGTGACGTTAAAAAAAACAAATATCCAATTCCAATCAATAAAAATAATCTATTAAATTTTCTTTGTCTTTATAACGTTTTACTTTCATTACAATCTGGTAAATTAACCTAAATTGTAATGTCTTATTCTACTTAAAACGTTTGCATAAAATTAAATAGCACTGGCTTTTAAATCTCTTTGCCATTGTGCTTCGAATATTTACTTGAAAAGTTTCCTGCTACGGAAAGTTCTACGGACGTAGCAACGATGCTACGCCAGCGCCTCTTGCGGAGAAAGATTTCAAAACATTTTGGGTTTCTTTCCAAATGCATAGAAATATTTTTATTTAGAAATTCACGATAATGTTATTTTATTTTAATAATATTTATAAAAAATAAGGAACTTCGTTCCAAAAATATATTTGATTAAAACATCACCATTTATGTAGTAATAAATGAAAAAATAATACAAGAATTTCATTTCATTTTCACAAGTACACATTCTATCCCAGTCGAATTACATACTTTGAAACGTACCTTTTCGGCGTTTCAGTTATAGTTTATTCCGCAGGAGGGCGGTCTCGTTGGTCGAGATCGAAACGACGTAGTTGACGATATAATAAATAGATGGCGTTGACATTAAATTGTTATACGACACGCGTAAGTCCAAATAAAACTTGCTATCATGTTTTCTATTATGTATAAAGTATCCACTTTATTGTAAACTACGTCGATTACTTTATTTTAATGTTATTTTATAAATTATTTATACACACATACATAACTGGAATTTTACTTCTTTTATATAAAACGATTATAAGCACCTAAATATCTAATTGTAATAAATATCTAATAAATCTTAAATGTCAAATATTATATTAGATCTCGATTATTATATTATTATATTATTATATTATATATTAGGTTTCGATTGATTATAAAAGAGGAACTTTTGTACTATCTTAAAATAAAAAAAAATTGGTATTGTGCCATTTAATAAAAATGAGTGGACATTAAAAGAAGACACAGACGGGTTATTCAATTTGCTCCGCTACAGCTAGGTATGCACCTATTGAGATTTTTAAACTGCTGCAAAGAAAAATAACTCATCGGTTTTCTTTTAACGTACCTACTATCAAATGATTCCCTGAAGTTTCGAGCTTTGAAGACCGTTAAAGAAGCGGCCGACCTCTTACGACAGGTCGTCAGATTTTAGAATATTAACTTCCTGATTGCTTGTGTAGCACTCCCATGCACAAACTAGAGCTCTTCCATGCTTTGGAGGGCAAGTCTAGCTGTCGGTGCCGGATGCTATAGTTAAATAGTATTTATGTCGGACTCTCTAGGCCTTCTTACCAGAGAGAGAGAGAGAGAGAGAGAGAGAGACAGAAAGAGAGACCCGTGCAATCGAGTCGCTGATAACGAGAATACGAATTGAAACGAGATATTCCTACTAAATTGCAAATAAAACAGAATAGTTTTAGCTAGCCAAAGCAACCCATTTAGTTTTGGCTAGTTAGCCATACCGTTCTCCCCTATCGCATTCTTTATTCAACTATTCGTATTGGTTCTCAGTATTTATTTACAAAGCAAAATCAACTATTTATTTGGCAGAAGACGGCTTTGATCCTTCAATAACCTCGGACAAACATACCACTGACCTTCTAATAAAAGGTATTGATGGCATAATATGGATACGGCTACTAATATTAAACTGTAACTGTTTGGTGTTCATACGTGGAAAATATTTCGACTGCCGCTACCTATTAATACAAAAGTTTTGAAGCGAAGCGAGTTAAAAACCCAAGTGGTTAATAACCCACCAAATTAGCTGACCAACCCAACAAAGGGTTACTCGACGGTAAGTCAGCGATAAAAACGCACTTTGGCTACATAGGTGTAAAAAATATTGTTATTCTATAATTATCATTCGTTTCTTTTAAATAAGAAATTTTACTTCACGATGGATGATGGACTAATAATGTCTCGTAGTGTTAAAGCTCATCTATCTTCAGTGGAAGGATTTTGGTGCCATAAGCTTGCTTGCCACAGGACTTTAGCTTGGAATAATAACAGAATATACATTTATCTATTTAATTTATATATAATAGAAACATATTTATATATGAATGATTAAATAAATACTTAAAGGATTTGATTTGAAAGGTCATACAAGGTCAACAAAAAGTGTGCAAAATAAATGTTGTAAACTAAGTCCATACTACGCTAATGTATACAAGGAAAAAGGGTTTCTTTTCACGGTCCGTTCGTAAGCTACCCTTGTCCGTCTAGTCTGCATTTGTCTACATTTCCGCGATTTGCTCGAATTAATGTGTTTACTGGGGTCAAGTCGTACAGCATTACAAATGTCGAAGATTGATGGGTTTCACGTTATGTACACCTCTAATCAAATATAATTATAATATGGTTATTGAATATTTATTAAGAAGAAATAAGAGTTCTCTTAAACTATTACTCCTCTACCAAGTTTCACTTGACCCACTGGTCCATGACTGGTCCAGACTGGCCGTTGTCAGTCAGTTTACACTGTTAGTGTTTTATTATGTAGATTATTGAATTCAGCAACATATATCTGCATATAGTACTGTTCAATAAGTATTCAATTATACGATAAGTATTCGATATGCGATATAAGATATACACATATCAAATCATTGAAACTAGTCTCGTTGTTCTGCTTAGCCGTGGCTTAGCCCTACCGTCAATCACTTTGAGTGAAAAATACATAGAAAAAGATTAAGTACAGGATCTTTCTAAACCAGATGATGCATTTTGGACAATAATTCCGTCGAACGAGTGTTAAGTGATTAAACGCTGTGGGCGGTCCAACTCCAACGCGTCGATTTGTTAAACAGTGTTGAACCTTGTAGAGCGTAGTGATGGGAAAATTATGATCTATCGATATTGATGAGTAGTTTATATCGAATTTAATCATATCAGATTAAAGTACAAGATATTAAGGTTAGCGTAAGTATAGATCGGCTAAGATTACTACTGAGTACAATTTAAATTGTTCATGGAATAATTTGTAGTTATAACTTATACAATAACTATTTGTTGTTTAGTAAGACTTATTATACATAATATATTAGTTTATAGCTTTGATATGATTGAAAAAAAAATGCGTTTTATTAAAAACTAATCTTAAGAACACTTTGATAGCTAACTATGACTGACTGAGTCAGCTTGATTATCGGCTATAATAAAAATAATTTAAGAACTCATATTTTTATGTTATAGCCTACTTGGTAGTGATCCTACCTGCGAAGCAAAGTCCCGGGTTCGATTCTCGGTCGGAGCAAATATTTATGTGACAGATAAATATTTGTACTCAGATCAAGGGTGTTACAGTGATGTCTTATTTGTGTTGTCCATCCCACACTTGAAATAGGGAAATCTACTGCGGGGTATGAGTATGTAAGCGTTTATTTAATTGTTATATATTATTATTTATGTTATTTTACATCGACATCTAGATAATTGCACTGGTAACAGCCCTAACTAAAACAAATCCTGTTGAAGGCTATATTTCTTTCCGCTGCGCCCACCGCCGACCCACCCGATAATTTACTGACCCGTGCCCGTAATGTACGGGACGATTGAAACGTGCCTCTAATTGATATTTATAGTTTGGAAATTATGTTAAAATTAATGCTTGGGTAGAATAATACGAGCATCTTTTAAGTTTTAGGGGTCCGCGGGAAATAATTTAAATATAAGTGAATAGGATTTTATTAAGTTAGTGCGCTCACCATCCTGGACCACATCTCCACTTACCATTAGGCGGGATTGTGGTCAAGCATTAACTTAAAAAAAACTAAACTAAAACTAAAAAAAAATGTGAAAATTTGGTCTTTTCGATGTTTATTTGTCCGTGTGTTCATTGGTTAAATAAAAAATACAGGCACAAGGTACAACACAAATCCAATTGATTTTAATTTTAAACTGAAAGAAAGAAGAAAGAAGAAAGAAAGAAAAAGCATTTATTCGAAGGAGCAAAGCACAAACAATAAAATCTAATAGTCTCACTCCCTTATTCACAAAAACAAGCAAAGATAAAGGAATTTTTAGTCTTTGACTTATGAAAACGACAAAACGTATGAAAATACATCCATCACCCATAAAAAAAGTTATTAAACTTTTATGAATAAGGCCATAAGACCCCTACTCTTAAAAAAAAAAGAAAAAAACAGTAACAAATGATGTCTGCGCTACACATACATGAAAGCGATATTAAGGATTGGTTTTAGAATAAATTAATGAAAGAATGAACTGTATTGAAATGTTATTCTACAAACAAAGGAAAGGCAATACAACGGGTTCAATGCTAAGCAAAACTATACCATTAATAACACAATTTATTACCACATAACTTGTGAATCGCAATAAAAGCGATTGAGCAATATGTCTTGCAATAGGTACGAGTTGCAGCAGTAACTCTAGTTCGCACACTTTATTGTTCCCGCGTGAACACTTTGGCAAGAACATATTATTGGCATAAACGCTTGTCATACCAATGTTTTACCAAATTGGACGATTTCAAAGTAATACCTACTTACAATGGATTATCTTGAAAATAATTTAATTTAATCGTTTTTAAGGCAATCCAACAGCGTTAAAGGTACAATATTTAATACTATATTAAAATAAATACTATGGACAAAAAATGGATTACACAGTTATTTAATAATTATCACAATACTATAAAATATGTATGTAGGTGATAATGGTATAGTTGTTCTGTTCACTTTTAACAACATTCTAAACTACACTGGGCTTTTTTTTCTTTTTAGTTTTTCATACGCATTGTTTTTTGTTTTTTAATTATTTTTTTATTTTATTTTACTCTTTTAGTAAGGATTCATTGACTTCTTAATTAGGATTAAAATTCGCAAAGGAGTTAATAAATTAGCGAGACTGGTTGTTTAAACAACTTTAAAACGTTATATCATTAACTATCACTTGATTGTAAGAATAAAATAAACTTGAGGAAACGTGCAAAAATGTGTGAAGTTTGTCATCCCGCACCTTGCCAACATAATAAGCCTTTATTCCTCTCTTGGTAAGAAAAGTCTTGAGCTCAGTAATTTTTGGCTTATTATAAGAAATTATGAATATGGATATAACATTCAGTCTAACTGCAGAATGCAGACTGTAGAGTGCAGTGTGAAATTTATTGATACCTGACATTCAAGATGGACTTTCAAGGAGAGGATCTGTATATTTATAAACCGTTTATTTATAAACTCTAACAATTTTATCCACAAATAGCAATAAAAGTAATAGGCAATGTGTCTTGTAATAAGTCAGGTTAGCGCACTTTAGTCTTTTTATTGTTCCCGTGCGAGCACTTCCCGATGAACGCCTGTAGGGGGCGCTCGTGACGTCAATACATGAGGTATTAACTGATACAATCTTTATAAGTTGGCATCAATCGATACGAGACACGTATACTGCTGACGTTGCTCAGCTGTTAGGGACAATGCCTGCAGAGATTACCCAAACACTAAAGACAAAAGTAGAATTTATAAATAATAAGTTGGTACTTGTCGACAATTCCAGCTGACGATAAGTGATAATGAAGTCGTGAATGTTAAATCCTCAGATTAAAGACTATAATCTGAGGGTAAATTGCAGTAACACTTTTTGTTAAAAATGTTTGTACGGATGTCCTTTATTATAGATTCTGAAACAATCCAACCGATATGTTTTTAAATGGTTTCATTTGAAAAGCAATAATCCGAAGATGGTTTGAGACTCCTAAAACAATGCATTAGGCATATTTGGTCTATTGATAAAGTCGATTTTCCACTTTTCCCATAAAATAATTTGAAGATAATATGTAAAGATGGCGCAACAATGTCATCGTTAACACAAAATCTGTCATTCTCACATTGAAGTATTATTACTAGCGTATAGAACCGACACCGCGAACACCATGTATGTCCCAATGCATTGGCACCACGTGGCTTCTTCTTCAATAGATTCGTTCGATTTTGAAAGGAGAACCGGGACTCAATTTTGAAAATCGAACCTTCCGGGCGGGACACATATTTTGTTCAAGATGTCTGTTCTATGACATTCTAATCAGATTTTTTCTTAGCTTAATGGAACACGCCGGATATCCACTAGTTTCAAAAAAAGAAAAATTTAATGTTTGTAACATAATTTAAATTCATTCGTCGCGTCGCAAAACCTATATACACTAAACGAAGCCAGAAAAGGTTAAGTACAGTTCCTAAATTGTTATAATTTGTCAACACCAAACACGACGTCGTGGCGGATGGCGTAACAAATTTCTATATAACATTCTGTTTTCAAGCGAACCATTGCAGGACGTGACCCTCCACCGCAGAATGCGGACCTCCTAACGAGTTTTTGAGAGCCCCTGCCAAGGAAACCATCTTAAAGGCATTTGCACTTTGTAACTAAATTCACTGGAAAGAGATATGGGATGGTCTTGAAGACGGACAAGTAAATGAGTTTGCATTGTAGGAAAGTCCGTATATAAAAAAAATTTAGTGTCATGTCTAAATTATTCCATTTTCTTGCATCACTAGTTGACAATGAATTTTGATGACTCTGTAGTAAGTAGTTGGTATTCCTACAAGCGGAGTGAGGTATCCTGGATTTGATACCGGGCTGGGCAGACGTATCTGTCAAAAATTAGTTCTGGAATGATTGCACATTTATGTGTTTCCATGCTACTTGCTTATCAGGAAATTCTATTTATGGGATGTGGGCGTCTAAGCGTTTATTTAAAAACAAAAATCATTTGAAGTTAACTTATTAATAATTTTTCTTTATTTCTTTTTACATTACCGTTACTACAGCGTACTATTTAATATCCTTTGAGAAAACTGTGGTATAGACGGAGCTACATTCATGTTTAATTCAAAGGTAATATTCTGTTCCCAAGTTAAACTCAATAAAGTAACGTAGTAGTAAGATAGATCCTTTAGATATTTGGCATAGCTCTTTATTCTAATTCTCCAGCAAAATCCTAACATGATATACTTTAATGATGAAGTGATGCGTTATATAATATACTGTCTGTTATTACTATCAACAAATCAGCCTCAAAAATAAACACATCATTCAACCTCCACTTTACGTTTCAAATCCCGCGATGATCCATCCATTAAGTATTCATCTCGCGACATTAGCAGCGGCCGTTATTAAAACCACCTGTAAATCCCATACTCCTGCATATTGCTTGTCGACGCGCCACACGTACTGGGGGTGGCGTCCCTTCCGGCCTTGTGACTTTTGTCTCGAATCTCAGCACGTCTTGGGCATCGGGGGCACGTCTTACGGAATTAATAATAAGCCAAGAAGCCGGGTGCGGTTTGGGTCGCAATGTGCCGAAATTTCCAACCCTAATTATGGGTCCTCTGCACTCACCGCGCGATCTCAACTTTCAGTTCGCGCTACGTTCGCCCATTGTTTATTGGTGTTGCCAACATCTTGCACCGGGTTGTAATAGGCAAATTAAGGATGTTCTAAACGATGTGATTTGATGCTAAGCTCGTCTGGCTCTTTTGTCGTTTGAATTTAGAGTGACGCTGTTAAAGTTGATTGTATGTACAATTCAACGTAGCATGATGTGAATTGTTGTTGAGGAGACTAATTTAAAACAATAAATGTAATGTATTGCAAATATTTTTTGTATTTATATTTAAACCACTGTGAAGAGGCTTTTCATATTTAAACAACTACGAAGACCTCACAAAATTAACTATATTTATAACCTTATCAAACGGGGAGGAACTTTATTATGTAGTTCAGGAAGAGAATTACGAACATTTTTATCATAAAATACATCTTTGTGTTGCTAACTGAGGCATTTCATTCTTGTGTTTGAGTTGCTGTAAAAGCTAATTATTTAGGGTGAGGCCAAAAAAACGTATTTTTTGAGCCGACAGTCTCGAAAAATGAGTCACGTGCATTCGGTTTCATACTAAAGTTCTGTTTTTACCTACCGCACGGCGACGCAAAATGAGTTTGCACTTTAGTATCAAGTCGTCTCATTTCTCTTGACGCACATCTCAAAAAGTATGCTCGTTTGGCCTCGCCCTTAGTTACTTCCTTTTTTCTTCACTGCTTTTTTCCTTAGCGTGCAATTAATCGGTAACTTTAAATCGGTAATGTAATATTAAATCACTGTCGCAAAAAACTGAATAATTAATCAATGTGCAATATTAACAATATTGTCAAAAATGGGGGTTGTTATTTTTAATTCTTTATTGTTGACGGCACTAATGCAAACAGTTAGTGGCTTTCATTTTTTATTTACATATATGATCTCTAACATCATGTGTGTCATAATCAATAATGATCTCTTTTTTGTATCTTTAGATTATTCGGAATTCATAATATCTACAAACTTACCGAAGCAAAGGGAATAGAAGGGGTGTGCTGGAGACTCAGCAAGTGTTTAACAACTTGTCAAAATCAATGTCAAATTTCGCGACAACCTACCCAAGGATTGTCGCTGTCATCAATGTGCCGTGGGCTATGAAAGTGATAGTGAGTAGTAGTAGGAACAGTAGGAATAACAATTTTGCTGTCATATACATGGTATAAGTGTTACTTTCGAGTGGTTTTTTACACAATAAATAAAGTTAAGAGGGTTAAGTGTATTATTGCATTTAATAGCTATTTTAACACCACATACATCAATTTTTTCATATCTATCTATTCAAAACACTTACCATAGTAGAGTCATTGACCCCGGTAGAAATATATTAAAATGCTCTAAATTTTACGTAACCTACTGTACAAAAATAACAAAAATAGCTACTGAAATATAATTCTTATTGAAGGTGTATTATTTTAATTCAGTATCGAGACTACTCGTAGTTATTAAATTACCATTAAAAGATTTGTTACAACACTACTTTTACATCTCATATCTGAAACATAGGAAACTTCGGTTGCACCAAAGAAAATTACGGCACAAAATGAAACGGAATCACTGCCTATACTTTCGGGTACATGAATAGATAAATCATTTACTTTAAGACGTGCCTATCCCGTAAAGGAACGGATATTCATAATAATTTCACAAGGAATAGGGTGAAAACATTACGTAAAATCCAAAGTTCGTTTCAAATTTCAATTACTTATTCGTTCGATGCGTGTGCTGCATGCGAGGGTTCTGTAGGAAATGAAACAACACTTAACGTGATTTATGGTGGAAAATATTATTCTATTATGAATTACACATTGTTTTCTTAGCTGATCTGTGTATTTGTACGGAATATATTAAGCTGAAATTAAAATATTCTGATTTATAGCGCTTTCGGCTGTGCGGAATCACCGGTAACGAAGTTTCTAAAAGCACGTTACATTGCAAATAAGATAAATTATATCGTAGCCGTTGACAGTATATTTAATTAGAGTGTAATCATTTATTACACATTTTAAAAGACCCAAAGTAACATAGACTACCTACTAAGAGACTAAGTTACAATTATTGCATACAAAACTAGCAATTTTTTTGTGGCAAAATTGACGACAATGTTTACCCAGGAACTTTAAAATGTGGTTTATTTTATGAAAAACACATTTTAAAGTTCGCTACGACATACCTAAATATTAGAAATAATATATTATAGTTCCGTACTTTCCGCATCTTGTTGTGTCTCAGCCAAATTTCAACGCATAATTCAAAGCACCTACGGCCTCCAAATAGCTGCATAACAAATTTTATTTCCTCTAAAGGAGCGTCCGAACAAAAACAGAACGAGAAAGTTGGGCGGTACCGCGCGTCCTCTCGTGAATTTATATCTACAGGAAACAAGAAAACAAAAGTTGAGTCGCGCCAAAGGTACATTATCTTAACAAAGTACAGCAATTAGGTACACGTTCCACATCTTACTACAATAATTTAAATATGATAAAACAGACGCTGTTCATCGGCGAAGAATAAGGCGGGCCCTTGGCTTAACTTATTTATAAATTCTTCCTGAGACAGAATACGGGGCTCGGAGTTCGGGGCAACCCTTCCGCGTATAACGTAATAAAAGGGGCACTCATATAAGTATCACCGCTTTACGTGCTGTGATAAGGGCTAATCCCCTTTCGTAGGACGATCTCTCTACTTATTAGACCGTCTTGATTCTGTTTAAGAATTAAAGGTTTGTAAGATACCCTTTTAGGGACTTTTACTGAACTTAAATAAAAGGGCACTCTGTCCATCTTTACAAATTCGCTGTTCATTTTGAGAATCTATTGAGATGTTTGCAATATTTTGTATTCAGTATGTTACGTTTAAGAAGTAATAAGGGAGTTATTAAGTGGATGATGTTGTACATAAAAAATAATGTCATTAAGAATATGATGGTATTTCTATATAGATGCATTGCAAGATGCATTTTCATTTTTTTAAAGTTCTTGTAGGTATCAGTATTTAACGGTGTAATTGATATATATCTAAATTTGGTAACCTTTGAAGCCATAGTTTAAATTTGCTTAGCAATAACTATAATTATTTTATCACTTTAAAACAACGTATCAATTAATATTATTGCAAAATCGAAGCCGACGAAATTTGAAGTAGTCAACTTATGTCTTGCGGTTGAATAGGAATTCGAACAAAAACGAGCAAGTTGGGCTCGATAGGCCACAATCCGTGAAGCGTAGAGGATCTCTGCCTCAAAGCTATAAAATTACAGATCAAAATTCTATCGACCCGGTGCCCTTTATTCAAAAGCAGCCGAGCGCACTATCAAAGAAACTCTACTTAGGAGTTAGCGTCTTAGGGACGGCAAGTTTGTTCTCAAGGGTTGGGAGATGCGGGTAGGGGTTTCGTTTTTGAATGTAAATAGTGGCGCGAGGATCTCATATGAATTAAATTTAAGTAATTAATGGGCACAAGACGTCACATGAGCGTAGTGATCGACCGAGTTAAGCTACTGTGGGCGCGGTTGGGTGGACACCTATTTTCTTGAGTGAGATGCTTTGGAAGACTTTACTCGTCAGTCCCTTTTGTATATAATATACAATAAATATTTTAGTATATATAGTTTTAACTTTTCAGCTTTAATCTCTATTTATAAATAGAAACATTATAATGTTTCATTGTTTCTGTCCATAATTTCCCCTTCCATATTATCTATTCATTATTGCTATCTATTAGATTTATCTGAAGGATGACTGTTAGAGAATGCTGCTTAGAATTAAGTTCTTAGAGTTAAGTTCTATTTTTGGGTCAATAAAGATTAACTAAATAAATAAAGCAAATAATGGGTGCCCATGGCAGCTGTATTATTCAGCAATTAGATCGTATCTGCTCACTGTTTAAATTGCTACACATAGATTAACTGTAATTTTCGCTAATGAACTATTTGATAATGTTTCTGGTCGTAACCTAATTTGTATTAAATCATAGTAAATGGTTCAATTAATTCCTGTGCTTGATTACAAAATCTATCGATTTGAGATGCATTTGTTATCATGTTAATCCAATTCTAACTCACAAGACATAAAGTGAGTGATTTAAGAAATAGCACTTCACGCTGGCCCAGTGCGAATTGGTAGTATGTACATCAAACACTTTTACGCAGACTATGAAGAGCTTTCAGATATGCAGGTTTTCTAAAGAACACACATTTGAGAATATTGTTTACGACAAATCTCATGACTTCAATACGCGAAAATATCAAGACGACACAGGAGAAGCGATCATAGGACTGCAAGTGCAAGGTGTTTTGTGATGACTACGTTTATTTTAATTATGATACACCGATAATTTCTTCTTGAACTTGACTCAAGGTAAATCGTTGATTTATTTGTGTCCCCAATATTAATTTTGTAATTTTAATATGTGTTTTTTTGACACGTCACTGATCTTACGGAACGCACGTCATTCGTTTCACTTCTTACTCCCCCGCTCCCCGCCTCATCAGAACACAACGCCACCAATCCGCACTGGAGCAGTGTGGTGGAGTATGCCCTAGACCTTCTCAAGAGGAGAGACCCGTGTCCAGTAGTGGGCCATCAATGGGTTGAAGCCAGATACACAACGGAATACTCCACCGTAGTATTCCAGTTATTTTGTGTCAATTCTTAATAAAGCTATACCAAAAGTTAAGAGTTGTAACTTTTAACTTCGACAGCATAGCTAATGTAATTTATATGACTTCATAAACAAGTCAACATGTTACTCCTTATATGGGCTTTAGGGACTGTAAGGTCATTTATTAATTATAATGAACCCTCAAGGGGTGGGAGGGGGTAAGTCAGATGAAGAAAGGGTGGCCATATTTTAAGATGTCGCCGTCATCTGGGCAGGAATGTGTTGTGTGCGGGTCAGCTTAATTATTTATTACTAACATTAGAACTGGGTTTGCGCTGTTAGTTGTGTAAGATTATTCGTATGTAAACACCGCTAAGCGTTCCTTTACAAAGTCGTTCTAGAATCGACAGTGAAATGCTTTTTACACGTTTCGTTAGCAGTATAAGAGAAGTTTATTTATCAGAGAGTTTCGTTTTCGGTCGACAATGCGACGATTCTATTGGTGTCTGATGGCCATGAACGTCAGTGTCCACCTACCATGAGACGACTCAGCTATTTTTTTGTCGAATGTTTACAAAAAATATCAGCACAAAAGAGTACAATAAAAACAATTTATCACATACAAATAGGTATCTTGTGTCCCCGGCAGGCAGATGAATCTTGTATCTTACCTAGTTAATACCACGGGTATTGAAACAACAATATTATTTACCGGATAATTTAGTTAAATCTGTTATTGGTTATTGAGATGCAAAAAATGAATTTATAGATATGACAAATGACATATGTATGTACTAATGATAGCTCTATTTACAGTTTGTTTAACTGATAGTATATTATTGAGATCGGCCGATTATTTTAGCTTCATACACCTGTCACCTGGGTCTCCTGGCAAAGACATTGCAGATATACGTTTCATTATAACTACGTATAATTGCAGACTTTATTTCAGAGGAGATAATAATTTTTGCCCCGTATTTTATTTCCCTCACAATAAATGATATACTATTAGCAACTGATAATCACAAGTATTTATACAAAGATTCTCTAAGAAATATGGTGTCGAGTTTACAAAACAAGTACCTACTAAGACTTCTAACTTCAATCGAAGGCTAAGAGGAGCCGAGAGTCTTGAGATCGGGTTTCACACTGAATAATGGCCGACGATTGCGATATTCAACCTGAAAATATATCAAAACCTTAACAATTAATACCAAATATGATGGTATTATTACTCGTAATTGTTATTATTTAGTTTTTGTTGTTAGTGTTGTTACCCGCCGATTAATGAATGAAAATCTGAAATTCATTTTACTATTATTATGGAAGGATTTCTTTTCCGACGTATTTATTAACGGAATAGATCACCATTAAATAGGTATTTATTTATAACTAGCTTTTACCCGCGGCTTCGCTCGCGGTGGAGTGGTTTTGAAACCAAAATCCAAACATCTTCACAAACTGTCATATTTATAATATTAATAGTATTATTATTATTAAGGATATTTAAGATTATTATAATTAATAGGAATTAGGATTAGGATTTTTTGTATGTACGTGTGTTACCGCTAATATCCAGAACAGAAAAAATTATTTACATGCGATTTTCAAAGACGTGTCAAAATTCGTCAGGAATAATAGTAAAAATGGCTGTACATAAATAATATTAATATGGCTACCAAATAAAAAAAATCCCTGGCAGTTCCTGAGTTTAACGCTTTCAAACAAACCTCTGCTCCATGAAACAAACAAATAAACAGAGTAACTAACTAAAAACTCTTCAACCATGTTTATTTTGATAAAACAACACTCAGCATTCATATGGACTCACACAGCCACCACTTCAAGTCAAACACTCAGGTATCATATTTATGATACGCCGGGAATCAGCCTGGGATCCGTTACTTCACAGGCACAGACTAGACTATAGGGTCGTCAACGTGTCAATATAAAATTCTTGACAGGTATTAAAAGAATCAATGTTATTTGAAAGTCATATCATGAGCCCTAACTCTCTCCTGTGTAAGTGTAACGATGCCTTATACGCCGTTAAATATTCAAAGAATAGGCCAGGGTTGGGACAAGTCTCTCGGGCCGAAAAGTCCCTAAGCCCGAGTGGGGGTTAACCCGCGAGCGCTCATGCGTCCCTAATTTCCGATTTGTCGACCGAAAGGGTTGACTGATTAGCATCTGACTGTGTTAAAACGCATCTACCGCCTTTGTTGTTGATGTGATGATGTCTGTTTGATCCTTGCTCCTTCAATCGTGTAATTATTTATGTTTTGATATTTACCCCTGACTTCGAAGACTTGCGTAGAGTTTGGATTTGATAAGTGTTTTAAGTTTTTATCACACATTTCATAAACCTTAATTTTACCATACTCTTAAAGCTAAGTTGAATCAATTATTTACTATCAATTTTTTCCGTAAAATTGTATACTTATAATAGGTACGGAAGATTATTCAGTTCAGACAAACAATTTAAACGATGTACATAGTAATATCTAAAATCATTACCATTAAATAAAACAAAAGCTACTGTAATGATGTAAACTTCTTGCTTAAAACTATCAGCCATATGCTGATGTCATTGTCAATCTGTTTTGTTAGTGTCTTTGTCAATGTATCTAATGTAACCAGAACAAATTATACTGTTAATTTTAGCTTATTAAAACCTTATATTCAATAAAGGTTTTCTCTTATTTCATGTAACAACACTGCACCTGAATCGGAATAAAAATACTTACAGTGCAGCATGAAATAACGAAATAACTATTTATTCACTCATACTTTTCTTTCCACTAAACTACTCGTAATAAACCATTCAGTATTGTCACCTCTCGCCCCTGTTTCCGCCGCGTTACTCCGTATAATGACATGTGTGATCCTCAGTCGACTCATGTGTCTACCATTAATCATAGAAAGCGTGGGATTTTTTCACCATTACGCCGAAAACATACGGTCCGACTGCTAACTGCAGTTATAGCAGACAATTACGCGAGCGTAGATTTCAGTACTTGAGTATTCTCTTTTACACGTATGTACATACGTACTACGTAATAAAGTGTTACTTGTTTCAATTTAAATTATAAAAACCAACAATATTTTATTTTTTTTATATGTAAATGACGTAAAAGGTTCAGAATTATTCAGTAGGTACTATAAAACATTAGGAAACTCAAGGCTTTAACACAAATAAATCCTTTACACATAATACAATTACTACAACTACTATAGACCAGTGCCGATAATTTTTGAAAACAAAAAAAAATTATAATAGGATGAAACCTATTGCAAAAGGAAGAGAATATAACAAAAAATAAAGGAAAAATAATTTACGGGCGATCTGAGGTCGGGAAGTGGGGGGGAGGGGGGGTTTAAGGGTAAAAAACGGTTTATCTCAATTTCCAGCAAAACTATAAGTCCTATGGAAAAAAGTTAAATGGCAAAGTTATAGGTAATAAAAAGGTCTACAATTTTTGCATTTACACTTTTTTACATAACCTCAAAATTTATGTGAAAAATTCAAATAACCAAGTTTTTGGTTTTTTATTTTAACCTTTTACAAAAATATTTCTTTTTCCACGAAATTTTGTGAAAACTTACCTTTCTATGTCCCAAACATACTGTAATTTTTTTGATTTAAAATATTTATTTTTCCACCTTATTTTGACTTAATATCGAAACAGCACCCTAATTTTTAAACGAAAATTCATCCGTCAAAATATTCGATTTTTTTAAAAAGTCGGTGGGCTTTTTATTTGTTGAAATCTCTACTTTCTGATGGTATATAAAAAAATATACACTGCCATGTTAAATTTTCTCAGAAAATGCAATGAAACGACAACTATTTTCACAAAAATTATTCGAGTTCGAGTTTTTAAATATATATTTTTAATATTTATGTACAATTTTGAGCCATTTATTAAAATTTACACTTTAATTAATCGAAAAACGTCAAAATCCATGTTAAATTAATAAGCAAAAAAATTACAAATCCATAAAGATTGCAAGAAACATGCAAAAATAGTTGTCGTTTCATTGCATTTTCTGAGAAAATTTACCATAGTAGTGTATATCTTTTTTATACCATCAGAAAGTACAGATTTTAGCAAATAAAAAGCTTACAGATTTTTTAAAAATAGCGGATATTTTGACAGGTGAATTTTCGATTGAAAATTAGGGTGATTTTTCGATATTAAGTCAAAATAAGGTGAAAAAATAAATATTTCAAATAAAAAAAATACAGTATATTTGAGAAATAAAAAGGTAAGTTTTCACCAAATTTCGTGAAAAAAGAAATATTTTTGTATAAGATAAAAATAATAAACCAAAAACTTGGTTATTTGAATTTTTCACATAAATTTTGAGGTTATGTAAAAAAGTGTAAATGCAAAAACTGTAGACCTTTTTATTACCTATAACTTTGCCATTTAACTTTTTTCCATAGGACTTATAGTTTTGCTGGAAATTGAGATAAACCGTTTTTTACCCTTAAACCCCCCCTCCCCCCCACTTCCCGACCTCAGATCACCCGTAAATTATTTTTCCTTTATTTTTTGTTATATTCTCTTCCTTTTGCAATAGGTTTCATCCTATTATAATTTTTTTCATTTTTTTACCGTTTTCAGAGGTATCGGCACTGGCCTACTACTACAATAAAGCTACAACGCAAATAAAATTAAGCTTTTACCCAAAATAAATTAAGCTTTAACTCAAATTAAATTCCTTACACAAAATTAAGCTGTATTACAATATGTATTATAATATTTCGACAGGTTCTAAACTTTTAACCGAGTTTATATCTCACACGATCACCACAGACTGTAGTTAAACTGCAATGATATTATCACATCTTTTTCTCACTAAAAGACCCCACTTATTTCATCGTCACATACTCCTCCGTCCGCTGTCTCATGAACTTCTCATTTATCATCACTAGCCACGTCATTGGAATTTTTCAAGACCATTAACTGTGTTATTGTTTTTCTTTTCACAAAGCCTGCTTTTTTGATGCTTATATGTGATTATGTTTGCTTACGTGGTAATCACAGACATAAAAAAAGAACCAGACGGATTGTCAGCAACAAATTCAGTGAAGCGCCCATAGTAATACCAACTCCTCTATTCATACAAGTATACGCACACATTGACACCATGCTGTTATTTATCCGCCGCCTTTACCGCGTCGGACCGCACAAAAAATTACGCACACATGGTAAGCGGGTGGTGTCACTCTCGATAAGACAAGGTGACGTCTGTATTTTTTTACGTCTGTGATGGTAATATAAAAAAAATGTGGGTGAATATCAAATCGGCCAATTTTACGTATCCACGTTGAGAATAGATGTATAAAATGATGGGTTGTTTCAAATTTTTTTATAGTGATTTACGTATTAATCAATGAGAAGTGAATGCAGAACGTAAGTATAGAATGTAAGAAATGTAAGAAAGAAGAAAGTATAGAATTTATTTAAAATTATCATTTATAATAATATAATGAGAAAACTGTGTGAGCGGTATACAAGCAGTATTCAATAGGAGTAGTTTCACATACTAACTTATCCACGACATCAATGGTTATGGTTAAATAAATGAAAATGGCAATTCATCACCAACATTTCGGATAAAGCCTTACTTTACTCACATATTACTTTACATAGTTGCAGCTGGTGGTCAAAATGAAAGGTTGTGAATGTAAATGTCAGGCGACGGTAGCAATGTATCGGCTGTCACATTACCGCCGCCGCTGCTGTTATTATCAAACTTTTTGAAGGGTCTCCGGCGACGCGACGCCGACCGCGCGCCCAGATGAGGGACATGTTAGTGTGGAAAAGGATTTTTCTTTTTTGGGAGTAGGAAAAACAACTCAGTAGCTTCTTGCTGCTTCTTCTCCCGGGTCAACTCACGATAGGACTTAAGGGTAAAGTCAAAAGTGTGTATTTTTTGAGTTGTGCGTCGCGTAAAATGAGTTAATTTCGTACTAAAGTCCAAACTCATTTTGCGTCACTGTGTGGTACAAACAGGATTTTGATATGAAACCGCGACTGACAGCTCAAAAAATACGCTCGTTTGGCATCATAAACATCCATAAACGGACTGAACTAATACTGAAGGACAAAATATTTATCGATCCAATGAATTAAATATCTACCCTGACCTAGAATAGAATCCGGATCACGGATGAATCAGTGGCGATTAAACGGTTTGAAAAACGTTATATTGTAATAATGTAATTACTATTATCTACCCTTACCTACTTACCTTACTACTTACCTTATTGTTAGCTAGATTTTATTAACAGACAGAATACATTGACATAACCATAATGGTCCAAGACGATGATTTATGGAAAAACTATGAATGATCAATTCTCGTAAAGTCACCAACTGATACTTAACTCTATGTTATTGCAGCACATAAATTGAATGAAAAAATTACATTATTATTTTAAAAATAAAATCACATTAAAGAGAAAACTATGTACTTAATATTGTATAACTAAACATAATTTTCATATGTAAAGGAATCCTATTCCATACTAGTGTAGCTTGCGGTCACGCAGTCCAAGAGGCGCGTATGGTAATTCCTTATTCCAATAGGAAATAGAGGCGGTCAGTCGCAATAATCCATCACGGTGGCTGTTTGTTTGTCCCGTGTTTTATGTCGTTTTACGTATTCCTTACAGGTTTTGATAAATATTTGTTGGGCAAGTTCGGACATGTCCAGGAATTGAATATCCGGAGGCAACCCGTTTTGTTCCGTGATTGGCGTGAGCTTAGAATAGAAATGATCTTACGTAACCGAATATTCGTGTTACGTAATGTATGATATTTGAATATTTAAATTTGTAACATTGTTAATAAGTTAATATTAGTCTAATTTGAAACATGCACTACAATAATTAAAAGAATATACCAATATACATACCAGCACCAACACGTGTTTCGCCCCGAAACGGAGCATCCTCAGGCTAAGTTGACTCTACGATGGTCAGTCGGAAAGTAAGACCATCGTTATTAATTAACCGAGCGATATGAAAAACTTCGACAATTGATAACTTCTATTACCGACAGTGAGCTGTCAAAGCGTTATTGAAACACCAGTATTTATTTTTGTATAGACCAACAATATCTACGTTATGAGTAGGCCCTCCAAAAGGTAGGTCAATGTCATCGGTAGATATGTTTTATCCACCAAAGGTTATTAAGACTCAAAAACTAGCAGATATGACAGATGATATCTACTGTTGGTTTAACTGATAGATTATGTACTATTATGTCTTCTGTGCTGATAATATATTATTGAGACCGGCCGTAAGATACAAAATAACACCAAGTAAAAACCACGTTGACAATTCTCAAGGGCGCGCATGTCATTATTCAAGAGCAAAGCTAAGGATCGCATGCATACAGAATGGGGCTTATCAGTTATGCATAATACGGGGCCCCGAAGGTGGGCAAAATATTGCACTGCCCGAGTACAACACTACATGAAGATATACAGGGGACGTTTAAAATTGTAATCATGTTTACAAAATCCTTCATTAAAAAGCCCATTTTATTATATTCGTTATAATGTCTACGACTTATTTTATTAGTTGAATTTTAGTCGCCAACTCTGTCTTAAATTAATTTAATTATTCGTACATTTTGTTTTGTAATGTGTGATTGATTTGCTGATCAAAATACATTCACTATCTGAAGTTTTCAACCTAATTCTCAATATTTTTATGCTTTCACATTTCACCGAATATAGCCTTGGCATATAATCCGATTAATGTAGTAGGATGATTTTGGCTCCTGACCAAACTGCCTGCATTTCATGAAATACTTTAAAGATTATTTAGATGACATTAAAAATGGTACTACTGTTCGCAAACTTGTAACATACTGTTCATAAGTTAAGGAAAATAATTGTGATAATTGCTTTGAAATAAATAATTACTTTTATTTTATTTAAACTATATCGATGAATGAAGAGTTTATAGAATTTATACAAAACGAGTTTATAGAATGTTTATAGAATGAAAATTGATACGTGTCGAATAATTTGATTGATTGTAGAATTGAATTATATTAAATCATATATTATAACTTATTCCAGTGAGAATAACCTTCGATACCTTCTAAATTAAAAAGATAAAAATATCAAATTTTATTTGAATAAATATTGTGTTTATTGTATTTTTAATATTCCAGTGTTAGTATTAAAGTGGCAATTAGAGCACGCTGTATACACGTAGTGACGATAACCTCATGTGTCTGACGTCACATGATGTCAGTCTGATGGATTTTGTTTGCTGATTCTATTACAGTTTTTTATTTGTTGCCAGCGACAGTGTATGACCGGCCTGTGAATATGAATGAGACATGAGAGAAATGTTACATACAGTGGTACGACAAAGTCATATAATCTAACATTTTAACAAAAAAATAACCGACTTCAAATGAAGTACATTGTACTTTTGACATAGATGCCATTGTCAGATCTCGTTCAAATTTATGTGGGACCACACGACAAGCACCAGCTTTCCATTAAAACAAAAATCATCCAAATCGGTTTACCCAGTCCAAAGTTCTGAGGTAACAAACATAAAAAAAAAAAATACAGTCGAATTGAGAACCTCCTCCTTTTTTTGAAGTCGGTTAACAAATAATGTTGTTTGTTATATTTCTTAAAGAAGAGTTTAAGCAGCTAAAGAACTATCACTTATTCTCTAGTATTACCACTACTACGCAGAATATTTTCGCTTAAATATAAAATCCAAAATTTTTAGTATTTAAATTTATTCTGATATCTAGCCTGATTGGTATTAATATTATTTATCAAAATCTTTACTTTAAATTCAGAGTATTAGCACTATAATCTTCATCTTATTCTAAAAAATATCACTATGACATATCAGTTCTACTTAAAATGATGTGGATAGTTTACAGACAGATAGATTTACCTGTGGCATATTATAGTCATTATTGATTTCTTGGAATTTTTTTTTCTTTATGTAAACCAAACATCAAATGCAGCAATAAAACGAATAGTTATATTAACTATATCAAAATTAATTTAACATTTTAAAAATAAACTTGAATTTTTCTCCGTCTGAGTTTAGACACCTAAATACGAGTAAACGCAAACAAGTGAGTGTCACCCAGAGCAACAGTTTAAAGCAAAATGGTCTTAGAAAATGGATCGGTTTCCAATTAACAGGGCCTCAGTTCAGTCTCATTATATTTTTAATTTGGGGGAGGAATCTCAAATTAAAGCGACGTCAAAGGACAAGCCCGTCTGCCATTAAAGCTAAATAATTAAAGAATTTTACCGTCCTCACAATCGTTAGACGGAATTAAGAAACCGCTTTGATTTGGGTAACTATGAAGCAGTTGCGATTTGTATTAAAAATGCATTCTTTAATTTATTATAAAGATATATTATATTATAAAATAACATATAAAGAAAAAGTATTTTGTAATACTCTTCAATGTAGCGTAATTTGAGCTAAACATTATAATATAATGCATGTAGTATTAGAGATACGCCATTATTTATACAGGAAAACTTATAAAGATATCGTGAGTTCTCAAATTTCCTTCGGAAATGGAGAATATTCTCAAATCACCTGACCACCACTCAGGTTTGGCTGTTATTTTTTCAGAGAATAATTATTATTTTGAGTAATTAGTATCCACCCAATCAAGTGGCAAAGAATTTGTTTTATATATTTAAAAGTTTTGTCAAATTCACCAAATTTAAAAATGTTTCATTCAATGGGTGAATTATTTATCTCAACAGAAATAGCTCATAATTTGAATTGGAATGGACGTGAATAAATTTATTCGAATCCAATAGACTTTGTAAGAAAAGGATCGAGATAACAAAATCATTCTTCGTAACTTTGTATCTCATCAGAACTATGTAGTGTTCGACTAACTCTATAAATGTAAATTTCAATTTTGTCTAGACGTGTGAAACGGGCACGTTTACATGCAAACAAGATTCATTACTACCAGTCTAAACTTAGGACCGGCTGGTAAAGTGCACTTTGGTGTGAAGAGATGAAGTGATGAAATAAAATATCAAGTATTTTACGCCGATTGTCATTTTCGTTTGTTGTCATGTAAGCCTGCGTATTTGAATGGTCCTTTTTCAAACTCATAATCTAAATTCAATAATTGAAATGACTATAAACTTATTATTTAGTCAACAACTCAAAACAAACTGATTTCATTATAATTGATTTTAAAAATAAAGGCGGGGCGTAGCGTAGTTAGAGGTACTTATATATTTTGAGCTACGAATTAGAAATTAATATTTTTTTATATTTCTCAAAACAAAACCTTTTGTGCTAAAAAATGATGACGTGCATAAGTGTATCAGTGATACCTATATGAATAAAATATTTTGACTTTGAGTTCACTTTTCCTGTCATTGTCGACCAATAAAAAAAAATTGTAGGTCTGAACACAACAAAACTGAATTCCACGCTTTTTCAAGTTGGCGGAAAATGCACATAAGAAATTTTGGTCGACAATTTGAAGTTAAATTTTTCTAGGCCCTCGACCCCACGCTATATCCAAAATTTTGCCTTCTGGGTTCACATGCATTTCTAACTTGTTTTTTCCGACGTAATGATTGGACTACATTGTCTACGTTTGAACAGCGCCTTAATCTAATCAAAGCCAAAAACATCTTGAAATCGCGTCATAAAACTTTCGTTGTCGCAGAGGTGTCGTTGGCACGATGGTATTCAAATGGAATAAATCCAGATTCCTGGGGTCTAGTAGACCCTTGGGAGCGATTTTGTCGGAGATGACCGCCCTGGAGGTACACGACACTTAGATAAACCCTTTTGTGAAATTAGCAAACGGGCGGTTAAATGCTGCGTTTTTTCTGCCGAAAAGTGTAGTAGGTATATGTAATTAGTGAAAAAAACAATTCACACGTGGTAGAAGTGAAACTTTCCAAAATTTTTGGTTTCAAGATAATGATATGAAAAAGCAATAAATCGAATCTTAAAGCAATAAATCGAAGCGCCATCTATGAATACAACTTAGCACTTTTTAAAAATCTATCTAGCAATAAAACGAATGTTCTATCTTACTCCTCACGCCATCTATGAATACAACTTAGCATTTTTACTGTCTGTATAATCGGCTGGTCGATCGACAGAATGAAAGAATGAAATTCTTATTTTTTGTTGATAAATTCTTTGAAAATATTTAAAAGAGCATTTGAAAGTATTTAAAAACAGTATAAAAATAAAACTAAAAAAAAAGAAATATTGTGAGACGCGAACCTGCGCATTAGGTATTGTGTATCTACGTCCTGACCATTGAGCTACGGACAAGTTAAATTGAATGACGAAATTAGCGGTTATATTATCTTACCTGTCGTTGCATCCGGTTTCAAATCACTAACGATTCTAAAGAAGTTTCACTTCAAAAAAAATATGTATTTCATAAACATTTGAATACACACTTATTTATTGCATGCACCAAAAATATGGAAATAAATAATAGCAGCTAACTGAATCAACCATCAAATTTTTCCATGAGTTCAAGTATTTACATAGAAATGTTAACTCGTGTACTAATAAAAACAAAAATTACTGCTTGGGCAATTTTAAATCATTCAAAGTAAAAAAAAATTCTGTAAACAAAATGGTTTTGTCTAGAACAAAACGGTAACAAACAAGTAACAAATGTTATAATAATGTAGTCTCAGATATGTATAATACTACAAAGTATACAATGTTTTAAAGACACAATAAAAAACTTGTCTATTTAGAACTGACTAATTAATGTGAGTTTATTACAAAAAACGTGTTTGTGTACTTATGCATGTAAGAAATTATATTTCTTTGGCGTAACAGAACAATAATAGCTAAAGAGTTCATCTCGTACGCCATAACTCTATGTTTGTAAAAGATATCTTCATGTCGCTTCGTAACAAGGAAATTTGAGAGACAATAGTCAGTTAACTTAATCATGTCGCTTTTTGGCTGTCGTAGTGCACGCGCATCGTAAAAACTTTACTCTTAATTTTTTCCAAATGCGCTAATAGAAATATAAATTCAAAAAAATTGACTGAAATATATCAAATCAAAAAAATGTAATAGCGTATGAAGTATCGTTTTATACCATATTTAAAGTTCAAATATACATTTTTAGGATTCCGTTCGAAAAAACGAAAAACGGAACCTTTATAGGATCACTCGTGCGTCTGGGCGACCTATAAAAACTCTATGGTCTTAAAAAAACGGCAAAAATAAATAAAATAGAAAAATAACGGTTAATACATAATCAACGAGTTTAGCTCGCACTTGTCAAGTTTATTTTTTTTAATTTACAACCAACCGCCCGTCTGTAGTGTTGTAATGTCGCAGACAAATAACAACCCGGTCCGTAGTCTGTGGCAGTGGCAAGGGGTAATGTTTATATTTTAATGTAAGAACGGTGCAAGTTCGTTAAGGGCACGCCACCGCGACCGCTCCGCCACTTCAAAGCCACTCGAGCATTGCGTATTAATGTACTGAAATTTGATTAAAAACCATCATCTGCTTTAATAATCCGGTTATATTAAAAATTTAAAAAGGTTACCGCAGTTTTTACTTTATTAAGTGAAGCAAGAGAAAAAGCAATATTGTATTTATTGATGAATATAATAATAAATTTCTGGGAACAGTTTGCATATGTCATAAATGTTAAAGTTCAATCGAATAAAGTTATAAATATAGAGAATTACGGGGGTGAAAAATTACCGAGGTTACCTACATAGCTGGAAAAAAATATTTTATTTTTTATTTTTTCACGAATAAAGATTTTACATTAGGTATAATATACGAAAATAATTAAGTATAGTCACTAAGCCAGCCAACCATGCAAAAAAAGCTACTTACTCCTACTTTATACACATACTAGCTGTTGCCCG
This sequence comes from Thymelicus lineola, assembly GCA_963932265.1. Classification (NCBI taxonomy): domain Eukaryota; kingdom Metazoa; phylum Arthropoda; class Insecta; order Lepidoptera; family Hesperiidae; genus Thymelicus; species Thymelicus lineola. The sequence goes on from OZ010686.1 coordinate 14,063,590, forward strand.
CAGCTTCGCACGCGGAAATTATGCTTATTATGAAATTATATTTGTACCCCTCACAGAAGAAAATTTAATAACAGGTTAATTTATATTGAATTTAGGACTTTATAAAGTAAAACCTACGATACAATCACAAATCATTCCTCCGGCAGCGGGTTTTGAAAAATAGACAATAATTATCATATTAATTTGTTTTTTTTTCTTTTTCAAGAAAAATTTCAAAAAATTCGAAAACATGTATTCCATCAATTAAAGGAGAAACGTTTGAAGCAAAAAAGCAAATTGTTGATATTTTAAAAATAATCCATACAAAGTTTCATCTTGTTTCCAGGGAAACCTTTTAATTTTTCTGGATGAAAAGTTTTCTAAAATATGACCAAAAGTATAAGAAACAATTTAACTAATTTCCGTCGAAATCAGTTCAAGGGTTTTGATGTAATGCCCGGACAAACAAACAGACAGAGAGACAAACAATATTTTTAAAACAAATTTTTGGTGCTGTAACATGTTATTTAAGTGTTATTTATTGGTTAAAAATTTCAATATTAATCCCTTCCCTCTTTTTCTCTCTATCCCTCTTCCACTCATAGTCCCTCTCCAGCTTCCTGTACCTCTCCCTCTCCCGCTCCCTCTCCCGCTGCCTGTCCCGTTCCCGGTCCCTCTCCCGCTCCCTTTCCCTCTCCCTCTCCCACACCTGGTCCCTCACCCGCTTCCTGTCCCATTCCCTCTCCCGCTTCCTGCCCCTCTCCCTCTTCAGCTCTCTATCCCTCTCCCTCTCCTGTTGCCTGTCCCGCTCCCTGTCCCTCTCCCTTTCCCGTTTACTGTCCCTCTCCCTCTCCCGCTCCCGGTCCCTCTCCCGCTTTCTGTTCCTCTCCCGCTCCCTGTCCCTCTCGCACTCCCGGTCCCTCTCCCGCTTCCTGTCCCTCTCCCTCTCCCGGTCCTGGTCTCTTTTCTGCTTCCTTTCCCTCTCCCCTCCCACTCCCAACCGTAGATATTCCGTTAATACGATAACCGTCCCCTATACTAAATTTTTGTTTCTCACTATAAGCTTACATATTAATTTTCATAATGACGAAGTTCCTGTAAAACTTGCAACCCTTTTATTTGCCTCTTAGGGGATGAAATTCCTAAAAACCTGTTAAGGTTAATTATTGATTAATTTTCACATTTCTGAGTTCGATACTGATTCGAAAACTGGTGAGGTTGATTTGTATGTAGTTGACTACCAACCCCTATTTTTAGGGGATGAATTTCAAGAAAACCGTGATACAACTATTTTTTGTGTCTAACTATTAGACTTAAATACAAATGTTCACCCTTCTTACTTCAAAACTGACGAAGTTCCCATACTAACTTGCGTCGCCTTAATTAACACTTTAGGGGATGATTTTCCAAAAAAACGTAATACTTAAAAATTTAGTTTCTAATTTTGAGCTAAACTGTAAATTTTCATGTTTTTTACTTCAAAAATGACTGAAGTTGCCTACTGACTGTTGTCCTCTAAATTAACCCTTCAAGGGATGATTTTCCAAAAAAAATGTGTTAAACTTAATTTTTGTTTATTACTATAAACTTACATAAAAAATTTCATATTTATACCGCGAAAACTGGTGAGGTTGATCTGTATGTAACTGACTACCAACCCCTATTTTTAGGGGATGAATTTCGAGAAAACCGTGATACAGTTATTTTTTGTGTCTAAATATAGGCTTAAATACAAATTTTCACCCTTCTTACTTCAAAACTGACGAAGTTCCCATACTAACTTGTGCTGCCTTAATTAACACTTTAGGGGTTGATTTTCCAAAAAAACGTAATACTTCAAAATTTAGTTTCTAATTTTGAGCTAAAATGTAAATTTTCATGTTTTTAACTTCAAAAATGACGAAGTTGAGTACTGACTGTTGTCCTCTAAATTAACCCTTTAAGGGATGATTTTTCAAAAAAATGTGCTAAACTTAATTTTTGTTTATTACTATAAACTTATATAAAAAAATTCATACTTATAACTCTAAAACTGACGAAGTTGGTTTGTATGAAAATGACTTCGGACCCCTATTTTTGCTAGTTAGGGGATGAATTTCCAAAAATCCGTTCTTAGCTGACGTCTCCTTAGCATAATCTATCTCCCTGCCAAATTTCATCATAATCGGTTCGGTAGTGTCTGAGATTTTTTGTTTAATCAGTGGTGTGTCTCTTTTCAATTTTATATATATAGATACCTACATATTATACATAGTCATAAATACCAGAAATAAACCAAGATTATACTATTACAAGACCCTAGAATAGCTTTTATACGAATACAAATAAATCGGAAGCTAATAAAATGGCCCATAAACTTTATTAAGTATAACTATCACGATAATTTCGATAATAAACATTGAAATTTTACGAGTATTGAATTCGGCTCAGGACTCAACTCTTTCGTATAGCGGCAGTAAAAATATGAAATCGTAGCAATAAAGGGGCTACAACAATTTCAGTTAATATTAATCGTTTTTCTTTCTCGACCCTTCCGGGGACCGATTTGGTTTATTTCTCTTCTATTTGCCCCTTGGGGATAACTATGATATATTTATTGTTACGCTAAGACTGCCTGAAGACACCCGCGAGATGTATTAGTTCGTTACTGCAATTATATTTTATTAATACGTTAGCCATTATTTTATATCGCTTTTACACTGATATTTTTCTTATAGGTTATATTATTTCTTGTTCTATCTGAATTTCTAAGCAGTCGGCGTTCCCGCCTGCCTATGATGTGGATGTCTTCAAGAAAAGAGTGAATAGGCTTTTACTAAGTTAATGTGCTCACCACCTTGGACCACATCTCCACTTACCATCAGGTGAGATTATGGTCAAGCATTATTTGTGTAAAAAAAAGTTGTCTAATGCCAGTGTTCCTTCCTATAATTATAATAATAAGTACTTATTATGTACCTAGTCCAGAAATAATCAATGTGGTAATATTTATCAATACCACTTCTTCATTTGAATTAAAAGAAACTATGTATATTAAACCAAGATAGGTTGTACGTGTCAATAAATATCCTTATTTTAAGTATTAAGTGAAAAATGTGATGAAAATGAAATATTTAACCACAAACTAATTTAATATTTAATGCAGTGTATAGATCTTGTCCATCATAATTAAGCCACAGAACATCTAATAATTAGTTAGATGTTCTGTGTAATTAAGCAATGTAAATAGTCAAACCCATTGAAGCATAATGTCGTAGAACAGATATCTTGAACAAAATGTGTGTCCCGCCCGGGAGGTTCCATTTTCAAAATTGAGCCCTGATTCTCCTTTCAAAATGGAACGAATCCATTGAAGATTGAAGTCACGTGGCGCCAATGCATTAGGACATACATGGTGTTCGCGGTGTCTGTTCTATACGCTAGTAATAATACTTCAATGGTCAAACCGGAACATTTTATTGTAGCTCTTCTACTTTAATGTTGTATTTATCGATATTTGTAACTCTTTCACACATAACTACTCAACAGATTTTCATGAAAAGCACAAAGATAGACCATAATCTAGAATAAGACATAGATTATTATCCCGGAAATCGTGGGCAAAGCTGCGGCCAGAGTACTAGTTATAAATATGTCAGGTACTAACAAGAATCGATACGCTAAATGACATTAATATCGCATTTCAGAAGCCGCGCGTCCCCGCTAACGAGCGAACTGCGCGCTAATCAAGAAATGTCAAAAATGCATATCGGGATTTCAATTTTCTGTGTTCCTTTTTCAAATGCAAAGGGCTCTCCATTCAAATGTCCAGATCAACTTCGTTAGCGTCTGTTTCCATGGATTGATTTGATCGTCCTTATGATTTATGAAGAGGACTGATAAATATAAAATAGTTTTATAAATATTTTAATATAAACAATAAAACTACCATTAAAATACAATTACTACAAAATATGCAATACAGATACAAATAAAATACATTTGTATTTTACCTTTATTTGTATACCAAAATAACATAAAAAGAGAAATTCTTAAAAATAATGTGAATTACAAATATGGGTTACTTTAGAATATTTCACACAAAATCTGGGGGTACGGTCGTGCCCCCGCCAAAACGAGGGCACTACCAACATTTTCTCGAAGCAATTCGTCGTTTTTTTTTGAACTCATAACTTGAGTTTAGATTATACCAGATAAACAAAGTTTGCGGGATATGAGATCAATAGTTATCTTATTAAACATATAAAGTTTTAATTGCATAGGTCTTATATAATACTTTAGATTTTATTGATATCTAAAAAATTCCGATTTCGTCACTCACTGATGATCATCATAATTTATTCGTAATTCCTTAAGTCCTAGAAAACTGTATGTGAACTATTATTAGTACACAAACAACGAAAAATCTAAAATTAGAACTTTTACCCCCCAACCCCCTAAAGTAGGGGTTGGAAGTTTGTATTAGACATTCGCAAATTTTGATGCTAGATCAGGCCTGGCGCACTTCACACTTTTGTTATAATGTTACAAGTACGTGGCGCGTTCGACGTGTCCGGCCAATTTCAGAAGGGTTGCCACGCGCCGACGCGCCGCGCCAGCCGTGTCATACAAAAAAAGAAGACAATCCTGAACTTGTCAGAAAGGATAAAGAGTTATGATTAAAAAGAGAGGCAACGTCTAGATCTCAACGCCTGATGATGATTAGCGCTGTACGATCTGAATTACACTTTATTATGTCAGAGCTAGAGTCGCTATTTATTTAAATGATTTTGCGGAGTGACTCTTCTTTACCAATAAATACTATTAAATATTTTGTGGCTAGAGGTCTGAAAATTGATGTATGAACTCCTTGTTATAAATAATAAAATAAGATATATATTTCAGGATTTTTAGTAAATCACCCCCTATCCTTTACACTGAGAATTGGAAGTTTGCATGAGACATTCTCAAATTTTGATGCTAGAGGTCTGAAAATTGATATAAAAACTCCTTGTTATAAATAATACACTGTATATTTCAGGATTTTTAGTAAATCACCCCCTACCCTTTAAATAAGGGGATGGAAGTTTGTATGGGTTTTTCATCTCATCATATGGGGTCATAATGCAACTTACAAAAAGAAGTGACATCCTACCAAAAACCTTTTCATGTAAAATGTTGCCAAGACGAGGCCTGATATGGCTCTACATCAGAAAGTTATCAGATCTCTTAAAGAGCCAAGCTTCTAACTCTACACGCCCTAACTATACAAGTCCTGTCTTCTCAAACGCTACACCTTAGTCAAAAAACGTGGATTGGCCGTTTTGCTACCGTCACATGGTATTAGGGTAAAAAATTTATTCACTGTTTATTACATAACTGTTATACAATAGTTATTTTCGAAAAGAAACGGCTCGTAAAAAAATGAAAAACAATGTTGACATCTGAAGTTTCAAATCAGACACTTTGTAATTAATATCTAAATTACGAGTATGTTGAAGACAGTCTCAATTTAAAGTCCTTACCCTGAAGTCAGAGGTAATTGGTAACATAAAAATAAACTCATGGCAATTAAGGTAACTTTTAACTAGTTTTGCGATGTCGTGGGATTTACTGCTATGGGAGGATTATATATGTTACACTAAAAGACCGAAAACGCTCATTGAGTGAAAAAACAGCTCACAACAGGAAATTCGAGTTGGGGCCCTTAAGAAAACTCTCACGACGCATTATGATATCTGTCAGGGTTCCTTCTACTCTGTGACATAGTCACATTGTCTATATAAGTAATGTATGCGATAGCTATATTATTTCCTGTGATTGTGATCAAAATCTATCGTTATCACGGCTTATCACTAAAGTTTATTTCTTGATAACCTTGTTTTTTGTTCAACGGTTGTTGACTATATATATGTACCTTTATTACAATAACCAAACACGCAATGGACACAGTCCCCAAGGGCATCACGTGTACCCGGAACCCACAAACAGTGCGGGAGCTTTTTTACATTTTTCCGAACGCTATTTACCCTGTGCCGTAAAGGGAAAGGTATTGTGCCCGTCAAACAATGACCAGTTTTTTCTTTTTCCAAATGGTTTTTACTCTTTGCCCGTGAAATGTCGTGCGCGTATTCAATTCGATTTGAACTGATACGGTAGCTGTCAAGTTGTGCGTTTTAGAAGTTTTGTTCTTTTAATCTGGATCGGGTTGGGGAGCGAAGGGGACAGGTGTAGCGTATGACAGGTCCGGGATACGCGGGAAATGATATCACGTCAACGGCGATCAGTGAATAGGGTGAACGTTAATTAATTCGTTCTTTTTTATGTTACTGTTTTTTTGCACTGACTAAAAATACTTTTGAAATGACCCGACACTAAATGGCTAGTAAAAATTATAATTATAGTTTATAACTTCCTTAAGTCATACCTTAGAACATTTAATTTTCATATAAATAATAAAAAATTTAGGGTCCCGTATATCAACAGGAAGAAACGGAACCCTTATAGTGTGACATCGTTATCCGTCTGTCTCTCTGTCAAACGCATTTTTATCATGAACGCGTTGAAATTAAAATCCTAATAATTAGGACTGCAATCCTTTGAATCTGCAATAAAATCAAGCTTCTAAGTCTAAAAATACGGCCGTTAAGGCCGTTATAACAAAAGAGAATCAAAACTTACCCTTCTTCCAGTTGACCTAGAATCATGACATTTGGTGTAATGTTTTTAGAGCACAAGTAAAAAAATGTTGGCATCATGTTTAATCATGCTAATTCGGTTATATTTTTAAAAAAAGACCAGACCACCTGATGCTGATAGTCAGGCTTCTACAGGGCTGGAGCAAATCCATGAATGGCGTAGTCTCGCCGTGATCATGATCCGTGTAACTGTAATAGTTTACCAACTGCTATACGTATTATTTGCCTTTAGATTTTGAACGTTAATTGGCTTTCGAACGTGAACATTAGCTCAGATCCCCTCTCTAAAACCTTTATAGATACAACGTTTCTACACTGTACCTATAAACAGACGGTGTTTCAGAGGCCAGCCGATTTTAACGCGGCTTTAATAATAAAGAAGCAATAAAGAGCTTCGTCCTTACCCGTTTTCAATAAACACCTTTATCGATTATTCAGCACGCCGTCCATACTTACAGCTCTGAAGCCTCCGCCATAGACAGAAAGTTGGCAAACTAATTCACGACACAGGCATAGCTTGCGTCGGGTGGCTGGAGGTGGTCGCCAGGCGATAGCCGGTGGCCGCGGGTGTGGGGCGCCGGGAGGGGGAGGGGGGGCGTGCTCGCGGCTGGGCGGCGCCGACCAATCCTCGCGAACCACCCACCCGACCCCGCCTACCTCACCTGCGCCAAACCATTAACCCCGCTTTTTTCCTACTTTTTTCGCGGACCTCGTAGCCGTTCGTCGGCGCCGTCTTTATTTTATTTTCTCCTTCATGCCTCCTTCCCGGCTCGCCTCCTGATTCACGCCCGTCGTAGGTAAAGAAACCTTTTGTGAATACGAATGCCGAGCAGGTATCCGCGCTCGTTAGCTACGAGCTCTGATATGTAAAGTAAACAAAGGTTCTTCGCTAGGCGTTCCGGTAATGAAGCTAACCTTTAGGTCGTAACAGCAGCGTATAATGATTATACGCTCGTACGGATTAATTACAAAAATCCAAATATTCGGTGACGGCACGAGCAGGACCGAAGTTTTGCGACTCGCGTTACGATGTCGCGAGCGGCGGTAATAAACTTTTAACTTCCATATCGATCTGTAAAAAGTTCTCGACGAAAGTAATCTCCGCCAACCTTGGTCTACATTTTGTTTCAATGGCCCGAGAGGTTGGAGTAATATGCAAGTGTCCCTACCAGGGTGAACGATCCCCACATCGATGAAGTTTAACTGAACTTGGAAAAAAACTTGGCTGAACTTTGTTCGCGCCGCGTGATTAGGAAGACTTAGTTTTGAAGTGAGTTGGGAACTGTTTTTTCAGTTTTGAAAGTGGGTGGCTCAGTTTATGATCCGGGTGAAAGTCGCGGTGGATCGATGAACTCCGGCCGGGGTCAACTCCGCCGATCAAAGTTTGCGAGGCTAATAACCAAATTTAATACGCGAGGGGAGGCCACTGCACTCCGTCTACCAAGTATTCTCAGTAGTAAACACGTTGGGGTATCTTCGCATAGTTTCCGTTGAAGCCTTTCAATTGCTCTGTCTACGAAAATAACCTAAAAACTCTGTTACTTGTAAAATATAGTTTCAGTTCTAAACCCTATAGTATAAATATTTTAAAGTAATAAACTAAGTTACCATTCCACGAGTAGGTAATAAGTCTTAGGCATATTCTTGCGATGTTAAGCTTCGTACCACGTGATAATTCATTACAAGAAGTATGCAAATAAGTTTGAAAAGTTAAACATGCGTAAAGGATGCGAATCGATTCTGGGTTTCCTGAACGTTAAACATACTTATAAACAATCATGTCACTTATTTACTTGATAAATAGTATTGTGTTATTTAACATACATAAGCTAACGTAAACCTACAAGAATACTCTATGACGTAATTCGAACATGTAAAATTAAAAATATTACACCTCCAAACGCCAACAATACAAAATGTAGAGGAAAAGTCTGTTCGAAAATAAAACTAACAAAATCTGATCTATCGGATGACGGTACGCAATAAAATCAAACAAAACGCAATCGCAGTACGATCTGCAGACAAAGACAGTTGTAGTGATGGGTACTCGGCTACACCGGCTACATTCCGTCTGTTGAGGGAACAAAAGAGAAAAGTCAATAGATTATCTGTGACTAGTTGGCCGTTATCGTTTGGTTGGACGAAAATTTACTGGATGCCATGTACAGTGTTGGCTACTGTGATATTTTATGAGGAATTGCATCTGCTTCTTTTGTTAAACGGTTTTAGTTAGCTTGCTCTGTTTGAGTCAAATCTCGCAAGCCTAGGTAATTAGACCACTTGTCTTTAGGAGCTGAAATTTTAGACATCGCTTTAGTTCTGATGACTATGTATTGTTGTGACAAGTGCGACCTGATTGACCCAGGTTTGACTCCAGCCGAGAAAACTCCTTAGTAGGTAACAACACAGTCCTAATTTTTTTCTTCAGTATCTACATTGACAATATAAAACCGTGTATTTAGTTTTTTAAAATATTACTTGTTTTATTTTGAAAATATTGACCTGTAATTTGTTGTTTGTTATAAAAAGTAGTAACGCAAAGGTATAGTTGACTCTGACTGGATATTCCTTAAATATTCCTTAAAAATTTTGTAATTATTTTTCAATTGGGGAAACACAAAACACTGTAAAGTTTTTAAAACAACGCGACACGTAGCTAAAGCCTTGCATTAACTGACGCAGCAGTTACGTTTTTTATCCCTGATACTTATTGAAACAACTGAACGAGGTACCTACATTTATTTGTATGCTTTTGTACAAGCTTGTTTTTGACGCAGGATCAATAGTTGTTTTTTTCCACAGTATCTGTAGGTAGGTACCTATTAAACCTGCTAATTGTCGCATAAAATTTAATAAAACAATATAACACTGCTGCATACAGTTCATCAATCAGTTATCGCCTAATGGAATTGAATTGAATACCCTTCGAGTCTGAGAATCCTGGATTCGAAAGCCACATGCACATATTTTTTTCAAATTCATATAACTTTTATCTTCATCTTATACTTTATTAAACTTCACTGAAATTATTGATCATTTAAGATTACACAAATATTGCAATTATCATTCACTCATTTGACAAACAGTTGAAGTCGCTTACAGGTTAGTTCGTTTAATTTATTTATTTACATCAGCATTGTAAATGTCCATCAGGAACATCAATAGCACAAATTAACCAAAAAAAAAGTTTGACGATGGTCATTTTATGTATCAAAGATCTTTGAACTTCAAATAACACTGAAATGTAATAGAAAACCCATTGTGTTCTTGACAATATGGGCGACGAATGTGAGCTATATTCGACTCATAATTATGTCAACCTGTAATATATCCAGAAGAATCATCACTGCATATTATTGAAACAATCATTGGTATGAAAAGTATGCAAAAAAATGACGTGCAAAAGTGTATCAGTGATTCCTAAATGAATAAAATATTTTGACTTAGACTTTGAATATTATTATGCATACAATATTGCTATCGGCAATACTTAGTAGTAAGACATCTTGTTTGGTACAAGCAACTTATCACTTCAACTGTGTCCCTTTCTTGTAAAACAAACATAGGATTGTTCTCATTTGAATAGAATTTGCTCGGATCGTGCTTGGCCTTGTTGGCTAAGAAAGCTAATCAATTATTTAGAAGCCTCCCAAATGTATTCGGTCGGTTCGTCGGTTCGTCGGGACGGTAATCTTAGATGAATTTTAAGATTTTAATATTTGTACATTCAGCTCTATATTGTAATACGTACTAAGTGTAGATTTACGTCTTTCTAATAATTATGTATGTTTATCTTGAATCATAATTATTTTCTACTAGCTTTTGCCCGCGACTTCACCCGCGGTAGAGTGGTTTCAAAACGAAATTTTTAATTAATGAATTCAGATTTATAGAACCATAGGCTTCCTCTAATATACGCCACTCAGACCAGTTTTGAGCCATGCGAATCCAGCGGACACCCGCTGTCTTGTGTCCTGTGCTCCTTTTACCGAGGCGTTGTCTCCATTCGAGGACCTTTCTTTCCTAACGGTTATTGGTCCTCCGAACTATGTGGCCTGCCCATTGCCATTTCAGCTGGCTAATTCTCTCAGCTATTTCGTTCACCATTGTTTGTCTATGGATTTCATCATATCTGATTAGATCACGTAGAGAAATACCAAGCATAACTCGTTCCATAGCCCGCTGGGCGACTCTGAACTTATACATTAGGCAAATAGTGAAGCACCACGTCTTGGATCCGTATGTTATCACTGGAACACACTGCTCGAACACTTCGACTTCAGGCACTGAGGCAGTGTTTTGGACGATAAGATATGACGCAGTTTCCCGAACAGTCTTTATTGGATCGTGAAGAAAAAATCCTGATCACGTGATCAATCCGGCTGAATCCGGCCAAATTGGTGTAAATCTGGTAAAATCCGGGCGAATTGAAAATGACACCGGATTGCAATCCCTAATTAGGATACAAAGTATTAGATATTAGATGATGCCCATGGCTTCGCGCGCGTGGATATCGATTATTTACAAGCCCCGCGGGAACCCTGAACTTTTCTGGCATAAATAGTAGCCTATGTGTTAATTCAGGGTATACAGGGCTGACATGCAAAGCAAAGCAAAGCAAAGCAACAACTCATAATTGTCCCACTGCTGGGCTCGGGGTCTCCACTCACAATGTGAGGGGTACATGCCATAGTCTACCACGCTGGCCAAGTGCGGATTGGTAGACTTCACACAACTTTTGAAAACTTTATGGAGAACTCTCAGGTGTGCAGGTTTCCTCACGATGTTTTCCTTCACCGAAGCAAGTGATAATTAACTTGTAATACGCACATAATATTTGAAAATTAGAGGTGCGTGCCAGGATTTGAACCCGGGCCCCCGCGTTCGGGAGACCAACGTTCTAACCACTCGGCTATCACATGGCTATCTCAGGGCTGACATGGCTGGCTCATAATATTTGTTTTTTGTTTATATTTTCTTTACCGTACTGTATTTTTAGCATTCGAAGGCGGAATGAACACATCGCAGGGATGTGTTTATATATTTTCATCATTATCCTATATTGTTGCTACCAATTGACTTTAAAACTGCTTCACGTTATACGATAAAGTACGTAGCTATTTATATTAACAAGACTCGACTCCTGCACTGCGATAGAAATTGGTAGTCTGAATAAATTTCAATCAATTATAAGGGAGAGGTGCGCGATAGTTGTATAACATAATGCACAGGCCAATCTCTTTGAATATTCAATCGCCATCTTTGATGTATTCGCTACATGAATTCGTGGCGAACCCCTCGCTAAGTTCTGGACACCTGGTGTCTTGGTGTCTTACTAGCATCCGATGATATTACATTAAATTTGAATTAGGGATAACAAATGAAATTGTAAATCTATTAGTAGTAAAATCGAAATATTATCATATCTCTTGAGATTAATATTATTACATGTATTACTTTCTCCACCCTTTCCAATAGACTACTAATAACTACCTATCGCACAGTTGTTTGTAGTTGGTAATTCATCTAATCTCTTGCGAAACTTGCGAATATGGCTCGATAAATCAAGGGGATAGTGCTGAGGCATCGTTTCTTATTAACCATTGTCTCGAATCGAGTGGGTAATTAAACCTTTGGGGCGATAACCATTATGGCTCCAGCGGCTAGACCCCGCCAACAATATTGATCTAATAAATTACTTCTATCTATATCTATCTTAGGTGGATCACTGAGGTTGGTTAAACGGTTATTGTTGTACTAATCTCTTCGTCTCCTTATCCAGAAGATATTACCTACGATAGTAAATAGATGGTGAAGTTCAATTTCTATAGCTTACTTTGTTATACACTTCATATTTCGAATGTTGGTAATCGTCGTGTTATTGTTAAGAAAAATTGAAGTTATAGCCGCATTGTGGTGGTTTAGAATATTGATCCCAATCCCATGCTGGTATACAAGTGAGTCGTAAGAGTTTCAATGACCTTCATGATTGAAATTGCTGTTAAAACATTATAACTTGTGAGAGAACGACCTGTGACAGAGGTTGACTTGAACTCAAGGATCCACGACGTCAACATATTGGAAAAATGTATCTCAAATAAATTTGTTGATCAACTTTATACTTGCGAAAGAATTGGTTCTCATTAACAAAACCTTAGAAATAAACTTTAACTTGAAGTTACAAAAGAAAGCAAAAATATTTTTACTGCATTCCGTTGTGGATTGAAAAGGGTTTCAGTAAAATTCTATGACTCTACACAGTGCGATCTGATGCCTCAAGATTCTTGGCTATTAAATTTTCAAGACGTTAAACTCTCCAACATTCCGGCATGGAATGCAGTGGGGATGCCGCAGAAATATAATAGTGTAAACGGATTTACGGTTTACGGTTTAAAACATTTATTATCTCAAAAGATTTTACAAAAAATCACTTACTGAGAAATTATAGTTATTATAATACAATAAGTCATAAGCCAATTCAACGAACAACGTTAGTTAGATATGGAGGGTAAGTGTAAAAAATGTTTGCAAGTGATCAGTTCAAGTTATAAAAAACTGGAAGCGGCGTAAATTTACTTGTAGTACATTAAACTATGTAAGAAGCTTTCTTTATTGACACACGTCTGTCTCTCTAGTGGGCTTTTTACTCAACGCCAGGTTTAACTAATGAAAATAATGCGGACTGGATTCTGACACACGTGAATCGAAATTTTCGAAAAAATCAACTTTGCTGGTTTCCTTATCAATGGATAAGGAAAATCATAATTTAATTTTCTTTTATTTAGCTAGCTTTGATGTTACTCATGTCCTTACGGTATTTACATACCGGGGACAATTTACCAGAAAGCTGGTTGGCAAAAAAAAAGATTTAACTGAGAAAATTAAATTTCACCGTAAAGACAAATAGGATATTAGGACGTGCCTGTTATGTTATTTTGTAATAAATTACGAAATAAAAAATAAAATCCAATTTTAACGTCTGTATATTTAGCCGACGTCGACATCAAACCACGGCCGGCTGTGAAGACGTTAATTGTTTTAGGTAAATACGGAATGCTGTCCAACGGTCATTACAACCCCTGTCGGGGTTTGGTTACCTATCTACCGTTTAATCAGTATACACGTTACAAAAGTTTCTGCCAGTGAAAATATAAATTGTATTTATAAAGAGCTACTGAATATAAGTTTGAATTAAGTACGAGTAGGTTTATTATCATTCTAACATCACATTATTATCTTGAATCAACGAAAATGTTTTCAGAAACTTCGCATATTTCGTATCTCATATTCGTATGAAAATTGCGATTCATATACTAACGCGTTCGTTAGAAATTTTGCTATGCGAAGAGCGTGTGGACTAACTCATTTCATTCATCGTCTTATACAGCGCTCTAGATTTGTTGATACTTGATACGTAAGTTTTGTAACTAACTAACTAATAAGTAATAGGGAATTGTATACTAGTAGTTAAGACTCAAATAATGGCTTTAACATTATTGATTGATTTCCTAAAGATAACAACTAAACTCACTTTTAAACGTCCTAGGACGTAATTCAAAATCACGAGAGTCCTAATTTACCAAAAGTTTAACATTACACATATTTTTTTACAATACAAGAATTATATTACATTAAAATTATTAGTATTTGAGTAATATTAGGTAAGTTACTAATATTTCAACAAGAGTGACAAGAGTCTCGCTAATTTCTAGTCACATAATTGCACGTTTGATGCAGGCTTCAGAGTTTTTAAAATTTTTAACGTCTGGTAATAAATACCGTCCACATAAAATAGAGTGTCTGACAGTATTCATTTCCAAATGTTTACAATATTCCTTGCAACATACGTAAGAATCAGTCCTCAGACGGTTAGTAAACTGAATAAGGGAAGGGGGGGCAAAACGGGGTCACGGGGCAAGACGGGGTCACCCAAAAAAACAAGTAACGATGCTTACTACACGTTTGTTGTTTTCACTAATAAATTACCATTTTGTATCAGTATTTAATCCGACAGTGACCGGCGACTAGTCTGCAGTCGTTTGGTTTTTACGAAAATAAATATTTTTTGATGTGATTTCATCTAATTTTGAGTGAATACGGAAACACATTTAAAAAGCTAAGTGTTTTCATTACTATTATTGTTTATTTGTTGTGTTTTTGTAGAGATATTATTTATTGATATGTTTTAAACAAAATCACTCTAACTATAGATTTGTTTTTTTTGTCAATTATTTCACATAATGTTACCAGTGGGGGCATGACGGGGTACCCCTATTATGTATGGTGGCCTAAAGGAATGATGTGAATGTTTGATATTGGAATTTTAATTTTGTTTTAGGTATTAAATATGGTACGAACGTACAAAAAGAAAAGTTCGAGAGGCAATACATACATTGTACAAAACGTAGACGAGGATACTTTATGCCTGTATTGCCTTGATGAGAAACATACATATTTAAAGTCTGCGGAGGTTTGGGTGGCCTGCCAGCTGTACAGACGATGGTGTCATACAGCCTGTGCTGGTATTGACGACGAGAACCCAGAAGAAATTCACATCTGCACATATTGTGAATAAAATAACCATGTACCCCATACTGCCCCTACCACGGGGCACAATGGGGTTTTCATGAGGGTTTCGTAAAATTAAAATTTAAGCAATAATTGATTACTTACTTCGCCAAATTCTATGCCAAATGATAACCCTAATATGTCACCAAAGTGCTATGATTATAATAATTACTTAATATATTTTGTTTATTCTGTTATTGGCTATTTCCCTTAACGTCCCCGTTATGCCCCCCCTTCCCCTACGTTTTTTACGCACCTTTAGAACTTAATGTTTGAGAATTTCCCCATGGTGTAAGTTAGCTGATATTTAAACTTTATCTATACTTGCTATTACTACTCCATTATGTATATTTTGTCCATCAGAAAATAAATGAAGTCTGGTAGCCCTGGTCTCTTGGAATATTGCATTTATCTGACAAACTATAAAATCCAGTAAGGTTGGAAATTGTTTATTCGCGCTAGAAATACAATCAGTCGGCATATTACATAGCAAGATGTCCATGCCGTGCGGCCCTCAAATATGACATATCTGGGGCCGCCGCAAGTGTGCCAGAACTTGGTCTGCGGCCGGCGCAGATGTACTGTGCTGTACGAACTTCTCTACAGGGAAATGCCTCGGGCCTATCCACAGAACTTACATTCGACAGAACTGTCCAGAAGATGGAAACAATCATAGCGCATAGATATCAAACACATTAAAATTATCCTAAGATTAATGATCACTTTGTAAACATTACTAAAATATTATGCATACTGAAAGTCTTAAAATATTTATCTACTATTTCGCCTATATTTACTTACATTTGTCAAAACTGGCCTAAGAACAAAATGAAAGTAATTATAGCGCATAGATCCCAAACAAATTAATGTTATAATAAGATTTATTTTGCTCTCTGCGATTTTATATTTGACAATACCACTATTCGAACGTAATCAATGTTTTTTTACAGCAATGTAGTAAGAGGGCATCGTAGCCCATGCATATCAGTAACACTGTGAGCATATCAGCCAAAAAAAGAGCCAAGAAAAAAGAGAGAAGAATTAAATAAGAATAAAATTAAGAGGCCCATAAAATTATTCAAGCTACGACTTTAGAAATTAATTTTATACGTTTAAGATTCATAAATAATATTTTTATCATACAATTCAGTTAACAGATCTAGTGTTCATAATTTTGTCTCTAATAGGTATGCCTCTTCTAGTTTTAATCATTCTATGGATTTCTCTTCCTTGAAATTATGAGCGGCGATTCAAGACATGACTATTTACTTACGAACGATGTCTCTTGTTGAGGTGTTCGTCCCTCCGGCGCCTCGGAACCTAAAGTAAATCTAAATAACAATTGTTCTCGTATATTAATGAGTTTCACAATGAAATGTAAGCCTAAAGCCTACCGCATGCACACAATTTTAGGATGTACAACTATTTAGTTGTACGGTAAAAGTATATGAAAATGTATGTAGATCCGTATATAATCAACTAGATAGTTGATCAACTAAAAAATCAAAAAACCACAGCGATCACCTTTTGATAAATAATCGAACAAGTATCGACCGATCTTTAAATGTGTATTGCCATGTATTGGATCTGGTTAACATAATTATATAAGATAATTAAATGATTTCATTGAAACTTTTTTACTCATTCTGTAGTATTCATAAACCTTGTCTGGATACTCTTTTCACTTAAAATGTATTGTATGAAAGTTTCCATTATGTAATACTACAATAATACATAATATTTATAGTAATAATACATAATATTTTCTTTTTTTATTTCTCTTATGCTTTTCATAAAGCAAGGGACAAGAGAGTATTTTTTAACCGACTTCAAAAAAAGGATTTTTTTTATGTTTGTTACCTCAGAACTTTGGACTGGTTGAACCGATTTGAATGATTCTTTTTTTAATCGAAAGCTGGTGCTTGTCGTGTGGTCCCACATAATTTGAGCGAGATTTGAAAATGGCATCTATGTCAAAAGCATAATGTCTTAAATTTGCATTAAGTATGTGCGCGATAAATGGACGAATAACTTAATATCGCGCCAACCGACTTCGATGATTCTTTTTATATTGGATATACTTCATTTGAAGTCGGTTATTTTTTTGTTTAAATGTTAAATTATTTATTAAACACTGCAATAAAAGACGTCTGGTCAGTACAAGAAACTAGAAAATTACATAAATTGATAACGACTGAATTGACTGTTTTCTAATCACCGTCGACAAAACAGTTTGATCGGCATGAACTCGTTCAAATACATAACTCGACTATTTTTTTCATGCACATTTACTGCCGAAACAATAATTTATTTTTGTAGATAGACAAATAAATATTATTTAATAGTCGTCTATTACTATTGTATTTACTTTAATATTATGAAGCGTATTTACGGTACCAACGGGTACCTAATCATTCTCTTCAAACATTGAAACTTATTATTTTTCTTATCCACACAAACTTTCAACACACGTTCAGAATGACGCATTGCATTTCTGTCACGTAAGAGCCCCGCTCAATTTTCAATAGCAAACATTTGTCCGCCATCTTCGGTTCTCAAATCAAATTTAAAATATGGATATTTTTATGTAGATGCAACCCTCGGACCATGTGGGTGACAAGTGTGGCGAAGTGTATAGCTTCAGGCATTTTTCATTGTGTTGAGACGGTGGACCTATTCAATATTTCTTTTACCTTTCAACAAACTGAGACGGATTGAAAATGAAAATACTTTATGGGAAGCATGTAGAATTTATTAGAAGGAATTGTTTTGGTTGAATAATATGGAAAAGTATATTTAGTTGTTATTGGTTTACGATATTTGTATTAATATCGTCATTTTTGAATACATGTATAATAAGATAAATCGTTGTGTCGTCATAAAAAAATATTGTAACAATAAATAACAGTCTTAATAAATCTTAATTATTTTAGTGATGTCCCATTATAAATAATTTAATTTATTTTTTATGATTTTACTTGTATAATATAATATTTTCATACGTTTGTCTTTTACAAAATATACCTGGTCTACTTAAAATATTTTGTGGTCGATTTGAGAAGATAAAATTTGTTAAGAAAACGATATTCGTTTAACGTTAGACACAAAAGATACTTGAAGTTTTTGCGATATTTAAAATAATTTTGCTTAAAATTATTAAGTACTTATCTTAATCTGAGTAGAGTTAAGCTAAGTGTTATTACTGCGACCAATTTTATACAGTGTCTTAACAATCATTGAAACTTATTTCTTTGGAACAACAACAAAAGTTTTTGTATATCGGCGCCCTCTAGGAAGGACCAATGATTCGAATTTATGCTTTATGCAGTGGAAAATGATAAATTTATGTGCGTCCAGTTCCTGTCTCAATACATTTCTACGTCTCGGGAGGAAAACTCTTGATTTTTTACGGTTACTGCGGCGCGTTTGCATAATTTATTTTGCGCTTTGAATTTCTCATTTTGCTACAAGGACATCGTTTTGGTTATAATACTTTGCAACGGCACCTTTTGGTCTAATAAATTCGTCTGAATGTTCGAGATTCTTTTCCTCGAATGTTGTATTGTTTTTTATTATTTTATCAAGATGACTTCGAAGTTCTTGGATTATAAATAATATTTTTTTATTTACGGTATTGTTAAATGCCGTATTTACCTACTTATGTGATAATAACACCATTTATTCAAGTAATAAATGATCGAGTTATAATCTGGATTAATAAAATAAGACTGCGAGATTTTTTTTTAATTTTTTTAAGACGTTGCCAATGTTTATTTCACAGTTAGTTACACTTTTGTGAAGAGATGATCTAGAAAAATCAATTTAATATCTACATATTTCTAAGCAACGTAAAGATAAAAAAATTCAGTTCACCGAAGACAGATGGCGAGTGCGATCACGTAGGACGCATGGGCGCGTTTCAACCCTTCTGATAATATCTTTAAAAGTTTCACCCCACACCCCTCTCCCACGAGACAGAGGATCTCTCAAAATTTTGCCACCAATCAACCTATTAGTAGTATTGCTTTACGTGTATTAATAATAACTCAATAATTATCTTATCGTTCCAATTTCAATTTAGCACAGCGATGAAAATATAATAACTCTGGCTATTTATTATAATCGAATTACTCATAGTATGTGAAAAACGTAAGTTTAGAAATTTTTGTCAAACCATTATTTCTACGTTAACACTGAGTTGGTCCTTAATTATGAAAAACGATTTAGATACGTAGTACAATTATTGCGTCCAATAAATCAATAATCTCTACCTACCAATTTAGCTGTATCTCGTCTTCCACAAAACATTTTTGCGTACAATTTCAAAGTATCGTCTCAATTCCTTCAGCGTATTTAAATTCAATTTCACTGAAAAGATTATACACCACGGGGAAGGGATGATTGATTTAATTATTCTTCTCCTTAGACATGTCCTCTCTTATAATTACGCTTCATTACTTAAGCATCGCTTTATGCCGACTAATTACTTAATAGAAGTAACAAGTTATTTCCATCTCAAAGTTGAACCTTGGAATGTAATCAACATTAAACGGGGTCTGGATACGAATTTATAGATGAGAAAGTAAATAATGGGATCGAAAGCGCCGAATCAATAAGATTTCCTTGCTTTTAGCCGCTTTCAGATCCACCGTTTGTTTGAATCGTTCAATCTGGAAAGATGTCTGATTTATGAAAATCAATGTACACATAGTTTTAAACTTGATATCAAAATGAGTAAAAACACACTATGTTAGTAACAATATTAAATACAAGAAGCAAGACAGTCAAAATGCAAGCTGCTTTATCCTTCCTTGAATTTCTCTGGTCGTGTTGCATCCTGTTGATTAACGAAATAGGCTAAGGTGTCAGTTACCTCCTATTATACTAAGCAGGGTTTTATGCTCCAATTCAACACGCTGGTTAGTTGCTCATCCTAAGTTTGTCTTTAATATGAGTTTGTCTAAAATACCTTAAATTATAGTAACCAATAGTGAGCACTTTGTACCAAAGACCAGACGTGTTGTCCTTAACATTTAAGGTCGCCTAATGGTCATAGCACACATATCAACTCGGAAAGGGATCGTCACCGGATCGCCTCGCTGTCAACCTAACGTAAGCGCGTTACCAACCGACCAACAGCTCCAAATCGACTCGGCTACGGCTAGGCGACGCCGCGCTTACGGCTCGAATGACAGCAGTTCGCCGACGCAGCGATAGCCGCGGCGCGGGGCGTGCACGAGGAAAAAGAAAGTCGAAGGATAGCGTACGGTGAGACGTAAGCGCGGGTACGGCAAGTCGTCCACGCACCGTACCGCGGTTCGTGAGCTTGTCTCGAGGGGAGGCGATTACGTTACGAATCCGATAAGTGTGCTTTACAGTAGGGAGTTTCATACAAAGAATACTGACATGCAAGAGTTGATACGTTTACGTTCCGTTTACGAGTTGATATGTGTGCTACGACCATATGTCGTGCCACAATGATATCTGACTCTTCGCTTACGTTAAATAAAATCTATTTGAGTAAGATAGGCATGAGAGTATACAAAATTATCTTTAACACATACATAAGCATTAATGAAAATATAGGTACAAGTTTTAAAATTACACCTCAACAATCGTCTTTGAGCAGAAATTCGTCTTGAATAACGCGGGAAATGAGTTCATTTTCGATGAAAATAATGGGTTCTATTCCGGCGGTGCTTTTTGTTACATTATACGCCTGCGAAGGTGCTCGAAACAAAAGTTTTGTAGAAGTTTTATCAGGGAGTCCCCCACGCACAGGGGTCCTTTGACCTATTTACAGGATGATCCACAGTGCGGGAGAACAGTAGCACTTTTCTGCTGATGACTTTTAAGTTGTTTTAATACATCATCGTTTGCTTTTTGAACTCGGCTTTTTGATTAATTTGACCGTAATATTATTGATATTGCACATCTTATACTTAGCCTCACTTCAAATTACAATTTATTGAAGTTTCAGCCATTATAAAAAAATATTAATTCTTATATTTTTCTGATAAAATAATTAAACTTTGTGGATTAACAACAAAAGAAAAATGATAAAATTAATGGATGTTTATTAATTAGATGATTTCACTAACTGTTAAATCGGATTACGATATACGAGTATACCGATATTAGGCACTCACTAAAATATATTTGCTTTTTATATCGGTTCCGTACAGTAACTGAAAAAGTTCTTTTAGGATTTCCACGCTAAAAGCCAAGGAAAACAGGGTTTGGGTGAACAAATATCACAATTTGTTGCAGGCAATCAGTTACTTTGTATCCAAGCCCAGTGGTCTGCGACCGCAAATAGGGGACATAAATGTGAATAGATGTTAACGCGTTTTTTACGACGCCTCGCCAACGTATCGTTTTGTTTGCGTCCGACGATATCTTTGTCCCTCGGTGCACCCCACAAACTAGAGGTCATTTGTTTTTGGCTATTGAACTTTACTGTCAATATTAAATCTGAGGTTCAACTAAAATTTAATTTCACACTAATTGCTTTTGGTTGCTTTTGGTACGCTGTCTTAGGTTTGATGGAGAAAGTAATTAAATAATTAATTTTAAATAAATAATCAATAGTTATAAACCACAAAGGTTATAAACTTTCTAAACATTGCCTACGAAAATACGAATCTAAATGTTTTCTATTATGTTACTAATATTTCTCCATAATAATGTACCTGTACCTTTGTATTCAATTCAAGGCTCTTTTGAAAAATATAAGTATTTCTCAAGCCTTGCCTGCTTACCTCCGCTTTGTCGTTCACCTTCAGGAAAAATAACTTACTCGAGAAAACAACTTCAGAAACTGAGTTGATGCATTTTCATCTATAAATGTTTTGAATTGTACGTATAAAAGTAAAGAGTAGCTTTAGACCACTGAATATAGGTGAGTGTATATGTGGGTGACCATTCACCAATGATGTTAAAAAAATACAGTACGTTATGCCCTTACAAATCAACCAAAAAATCTGTTCCGAAAAGAGCAACAGCACACACAGGTTTATCTTTTGTTTCACTACACCAATCACACTCCATTAATACACGAAGGCATTTTAAAACGCTTTATGTCAAATATCGAGCATTTCTGACAACAACATAATATTAAGCGTATCGTCTTGTATTGACAGAGCGACTACGAGCAGACGAGGTCAATTGACTGCTCTTACGATCTTCATCGTCGACGCGCCAGTGACACATCTATCTCTATTTTACATTATAATATAATTGCCATTCACTAATATTTTCTGTTAGATTTTCCTTTCTTTGTCAGTAAAAGCAGACAAGCCACCCGATGGCATAACACTAGTGGTCATTCTCGCCTATGAACATCAATAATACTTTACGCATCACTGATGGTTGCTGGCCAAGAAAGAAAACAGAAGTTTATCTATCTATTTCTCTTATCAGGCCCATAAGGTGAATAAATAAGATCAAACTGTATTGTCAAAGCTAATTTATTTACGCAATTTATTGCCGCAACGGAGTCGGGCCGTGTCAACATTGACTCGTGTCGAAGTGTTTGCACAGTATCGGCCGTATTGGCTTGTTCTTTTGAACCCCACAGAAGCCGGTCAAGTGTTTGTTTTGCTTTGATTGAGCAATTAACATTCATGAGGACTTTTTTCTTTTATTTTAGGTTGACGTGGTGTTAAGAAACAATAATTAAGCAATCACTAATTAACATTTGTATTAAATATTGATATAATGATTTAATTTAATACCTGTGATTAAATTAAATCATTATTAAATAAGAAATATGTATTTAACAATGGAAGTGATACTACTTAATATTGACATTGTGAATAATAATAATCTATTATAATTTTACATAACATTAATTGACATTTGCATGCCATAATGTGAATTGCTAATTGTGAGAAGCAATATATTTTAATTAAGATCCTTATGTAACCATAATTATTGCAATTAAACTTTAATTAATTAATTAATTCATTCATTCATTCAGTAACGTGTTAGAATGAACTCTGACACGCACGGTTGTTCTTTTGACACGTTTAAATAGTTAACTCTTTAAGTTACCACATAATAATACTTAAGGCTTTTGCTCATAGTCTCTAATGAGGACTTAGGTATTTGACAACAATTCATCTCACAAACAAGAAAGAAAGAAGAATAGTTTCTTCTTTCTTCTTGTTGGAGTTTGATGGAAAAAACAGAATAATAACATGAACACCCGCAACAAATTTAAAATCAAGTGAAATACGAAAATAAATAATTGAACACAGATGAAAACTTATAAATCCATTACAGTCATGCAACATTCCAGTATCCGATGTTTTACTAGTACACATGGAAATCGATACACGGATTACTGTCAAATCTGTCATGTGGACGCAAGGCAGGATTTATTAGAGGCGATCAAAGCATTCCAGGCAGCAATTATTCGGTTTGCTGATGATATATTGACTCTGTAACATGAACCAGCGCTCTTTTTGTCTATGCGCTTTGAGTGATGCGCCCTCAGGGTGAGGTAAGTAAACATGGAATAGGATTTAATGTTTTTAATATCTGTAAAACGTTTTTGAGTAAATAAATGTGATTATTAATTTTGGTGAAAGTAAGTACATAATTTGTATCCCTTTTCAGTTTATTAAGAATTAAATTAATTTAAGGAGAATTAAATTAATTTCACATACTCATTTTTTTGGTAACATTATGTTCAAAACAAATAGGATTTAAAGCATTTTAAAGGGTACAAAATTTTGTTATGAAATAACATTGATTAAATATCTTCATTAAAAACAGTGACACACAATTTGACACACAATTTTATTAAAAATTTATTGTAACAAACCAATAAACAAACACTTTTCGAATAATCATTTAAAAGATCATTTAAGTAATAATTTGTATAAAAGAAAGAACGTTCTTTCATAATTTATTTGAAATATAAATAAAGTTCCTTATTAAGTACATATTTACTTACTCAATTCATAAAAAAAAACAATTATAAACCTCCATTCTACATATAGACATTCAGGATAAAATATGTAAACATTGGCATACGATCCGTTTCCACGCAAGCCGGCTCGTGCGCCCGCGGCCTATTGTCGTGTCGCATTAACGGGAATCGCATCATAACTCCCGATAATCTACGTTTATTGGCTCCGTTCCCGCTTCCTGCTTTATTACTCATCATATATGTAGATATATGTATGTATATGTACTCGTGTACGATACTTTTTCGTAGCTTCCCGCGTAGGAAGCCTTTGTTTACAAGGTTGAATTGCAAGGAAAAATTTTGTTTTTATCACATTTATTGTAAACGTACTTGTAGTTTTCAATTTTTCAATCAGATAAAAAAAATCCTTCATAACTAAAATGTGCACAACCTAGAATGGAACCCGTCACTCCTTAACTCAGCTAGGAGGGTCATTAGCATAATTTTTAGTTAATTGTGCTTGCTTTTTTTACCATTACGCTATACAAGTTTTCGAGTCATCGACATAACAAGTCATATATTATAGTCGTCGTTTAATATACTCTAAACAAAAATACAATCCGGACATAATAATTTCATTAAATTGATATTATTTCTTCTACATTATTTCACAGCAAATCTGCCAAAACCAATGAGTTAATCTTCCAATCCAATGGCTACAGATCAAACGTTTTTAAATCTCTTATGAGATAGCCAATTACGATAATCCGACCATTATTTTCGAACAAAGAGCTTGTACAATCACGATCGTTATACTGAAGACAATTCATTATTAGAGAGCCGTTCAAGCGCTATAACAGGCAGTTATCGCCCTTTTATTGGACATTACATCACTAACCAAGGAACGTATTCGCGTTCAGCCGCCATCTTTTGTTGCGGGTAATTACATGGCGACAAATAGTGTTTCAAGCTAAGAATTTGTCTTTTTTTATTTAGTTACTAGGAAATCGTCCTCGCTCCGCTTCGAGAAAAATAGTAAAAAAAATAATATATTTAATATAGCCTATGTCACCCGGGGATAGTATAGCTTCCCAACAGTGAAAGAATTTTTCAAATCGGTTCGATAGTTTCGGAGCCTATTCAATGCAAACAATCAAATCTTTCCTCTTTATGATATTAGTATAGATTATTTTGCTAACCGACGAAAAAAAAGGACGAGGTTCTCAATTCGACACGTATGTATATTATATATTTTATGTATGATCATGCAGCAATCGGTACAGAGTGGTCCGATTTTGATGATTATTTTTTTAATGGATATACTTTGAAATTATTCTCATAAAAACACATGGAAACAAAATTTTACTCCTAAAGGTAAGAAAATAAGGGACAATTAATATTTCACTTACTATATTACTATAAATAAAATAAACCATTTACTATTTCAAATAAAGATCCTAAATTAACAGTAAATAAATAATTTTGAGGCGATGCCAAAAACATGAAAAAACAAACGATGAAAAGATGTGCGCCGCGCTGCTGCTGCCGTGTGCATCGCATGCCGCTGCCCTCATTTTACGCTTTATAAATTAATTATATAATTAATTTTGCTTGTTGTTCGGCGTCATCTCAAAATTATTTATTTATAATACTAAATGACTTTTTATTCACATTTCAGTTTTTGCATTGGTTTAAGTTTTTGTTAAATAGTAAATATTATAAATATTTGTTTCAGATTTTTCCGAGAAAAATTAACATTTATGACTATTTAATGTTTATTAAATCAGAAACTCACACACTGCCATCCTTAAAATCCCTATCCTACCTACCAGGCCAGTATGAAGATTTCCTTGTCAATTTAAAAAAATCCCCAATGGTGGTAGGGAATCGAACCCAAGATTTTTGGTAATCAAAATCTATCCAAGAGGGCTACAGAATCTTAAGAACTAAGTGTTTTAGTACACAGCAATAGACTGCAACGCTACCAAATCATCTATTACAACATGTATCTTGTTCCCTATAATATAATACAAAAAGTCGCCCGAAGCAAATCACGGTTTCTTATTAAGCCGTAATAGTTGTTTACAGGCAGCACTCGCTGTGCGTTTACAATATATTACGAGCTTGTTGGCAATAAAAAGGGGTTAGAAAAAATGAATAAGCCGGGAAACGTTAAAATAAAGGCGCCCGCGAATATATACGACTTCCTGGAGGAAATAATAATGCTGTTTGCAATTCATTTGCCTACCTGGTTACCCTTGCAGCAAGAAAACAACGGTTCTTGGTAATTCTTCGTATTCTTTATTCCTTTTCTGTCCCTCCTTAAAGGATTTTTCGCGAGGGCCCGATTTTTATTCTAAACCCTTTGCTTTGCGTTGAAATCAAAGCTTAATGACGGATGACTGGGAAATGGAGAGAAATGAAAATTTATTGCCAACAATAGGATACTTATATTCATTCAACGTCACATGAGTGATATTCAAGTATAAATTAAGTACGTCTATACATTTTATATGAATACAATTTCATATGAAAATAATAAGAATATTAATATTTTTTGTGATGCCTTTGTTATGATGATCATCAGCTCGTTTGCCGGCTATTTCCATAAAAAACCATAAAAGTCGCCCACATATTCAAGAATATACTAAAAAACATAATTCAACAATAGACTATTCAGAAATTTCCTTCTAGAGTCCTGCACTATATCTACATACTATTACCACTAACAAATGTGGATCAGATTTAAAACAATTTATGGGACGTAGATAAATCAACGTACGGAACCCTCTCCACGCGAGTTTAACTCGCACTTGACCGGTTTATTTTTTAAATAATACAATCCAATTTATTTATAAACTAATTTTTATCAACATTTAGAACCCAAAATGTTTAAAATATAACTTTGAATGTTTTTATGTGATAAAATTAAATATCCAAATTCTCAGCTACTCCCGTTTCCGCACGGGCCGTAAACCGACAAATGGCGTGTCGCGAAAGAAAAATCAAAGTGTAACGCGGAGCCGGCTTGCTTACATTTAAACACGTAATTGTAACTAACCGGGGCTTTTATTAATTCAACTCGTTTATTTCTGTCACTCCCCGAATCACGGTCGTGCAGAAACATGGGCTCAAAAAAAAGCCGTAGGCTTCTTATAAAATATTCATGGTGCTACGTTGCCGTAGCGGTTTACGCGGGAGATTTATGCGAGCATTTTCATTGTTATTACTGTAAAATTTGTTAAAGTAATGACTTAGTACTTAATACAACAGGTAAATCTTGTCTTTAAAGTAGTTTCTAGAAGTAGGTTCTGTTAGTAGAATGGTAGATAACGTGGCAGGTAACAGATGGTACTCGTTGGACTCGTCTAAAGATAATTAGAATTATTTTATCTTATTGTTGTACGCCCCAACTCAGAGTCAACTAATGGTTACGTAAATCGCTCCTTAAAAAATCACCATAAAAATTCTGTACTAAGGAACGATTTAAATAACCGTTAGTGACTCTGAGTTGGGTCGTTAGATTAGGTAAAGCCAATTAATTTCAATAAAATACACCTGAAGGCATAACATCGTTAACTGAAGGTTGTGTCTGCCACGACTTTAAGAAAATTACTTTAAAATAAACTTCCAAAACAGAATGTTGTTAGCTTTTAAAAACTCAATGTACTAACAAGATTAGTTTGTACTGCAAACAAATTCAAAACGATATCGAAACAAAGACATAATATTTCAATCAATAAGTTTTCAAATGTTTCAGAAACTGAAAGACACGATCGAGTGTTACGCTCCGTGAATATTTAAGAAGTCTCTAAAGTGAGTCTCGAGAATCTCTGAGAGTCACTTAAAATCCCTGATGAGCAATCTAGTTAGGGACCGAAAGCAAACGACTCTCGATCTAAATCAAAGGGACTGTAAATTTTGTTTCTTGCACATTTACCTACCTCGCCACATAATCTCATTAGTTCTAACGTAAAACGAAAATTTTAAGGATGTACATCTTGAAGACCAACCGCATAAACCGCATAAAGACAACCCAATGGGAATAAAATTTACAGTTATAGGGTCCCCATCTATTTATAGACACAAAAAGCGATTCTAAATACCTTTATTTCTTAGGCAATAAGTTCGAAAACTACTTTTTGCAATGGGCAAAAGCGAATTCTGCGTTGATAAATGTGGTGATGCCTTAAAATATTTTTTTCTCAGTGAGTAGGTAATTTATTTTGTTCGAGATATGGAAAGTTTTCAGTTACATTGTTTTGGTTCTATGTGACGGATTAAATCTTTTTATGTAAGTTCTCATATTTATAATCTAGTTTTCAACAACTTTACGGCATATAATTTATGTTAAAAAAATTAACCAAAAAAATACAAATAGAAAATAAAATGTACCAGAGAGGCAAATGAAATATTTCAAACGATTCTCAACTCACGAAAATGGTAATCAAAATCGGAACGATTACAAAAATGAACATCAGAC
Source organism: Thymelicus lineola (assembly GCA_963932265.1). NCBI lineage: Eukaryota > Metazoa > Arthropoda > Insecta > Lepidoptera > Hesperiidae > Thymelicus > Thymelicus lineola. Next base: position 14,092,214 of record OZ010686.1, read on the forward strand.
CAAGTGGCCCTTTCGACAAGCATCAAAAACGCCGGGGCGGGCTGCATTCCAACGTTCCGTCTACGTTCCTTTTTTAAATCCCGGTAACAAGCCAATAAATCCTGGCGAATTTTTTCTCAACCCCGTGCCACAGACTCGGCCCGGAAAAGCTGAAAGGGCTTAGGCGATTACACCCAAATTTACTTAACACCTACACATTAAACGCCCTAATGACAATCTTTTGTGTAATTTTCTTATCTTGGACACATTGGAGTTGTGTGGTCGGTTTTAATTTAATAATTGCGCCAAATTGGGTCGTGTGTTAATTGTGTTATGTAAATTGTATCCTGAATATGATTAATTTTACGTTAGGACAAAGGATATCACGGAACTGAGGAGCGGGTGTGCACATTAGTTGATTGGGTATAATAAATTATATATACAAAGTAATTATGTATCTATCCTGCGAAGTAATTTCATCAATCCCACCCGCCAAATCGAGCAAAAAAGCGGCACCATCTTTTTCTCGAAGCAGTTCAGGCCATTTTTGAACCCCTAAAACTTCGTTGTGGATAAAGCTAGAAGCCTGAATTTTCAATAACCAAGCAGGCATTGTATAGACACGTTATATAATTGTTTTTCAAATAAGATCATTTTCATGAACTTCAACACATCTAAAGTTGTTTTAGTAGATATACATTATATTTATACTTACTCTATATTTATTAAATACTACTTCACATTATGCCCCATCTTACCTTACTTGTTGCCTTATTCGATTTTAATATAATAACTTATTTAAAATGACATTTATTCACATTTAATCGAAATTCATTACAGTAATTCCACTTCAATAATTGTAATTAATTCGTTCGTTAGCTACACAAACATAGAACAGGTAAACGAATGAAGCTGGATTGGAGTTGGCTTCGAGGCAGCTCGAGTACTCTTTTAATTAATTAAGTACCCATGCGAAGTGAGTTGAGCAATCACTCACACACGTACATATGTATTGGTCGATATAATTATGATGTAACAGATGAATTGTAACAATTGTAACAAATGAATGAGTACATACAGGATGTGATCTTTAATTGACGTCACGTAAATATTCTTTTCTTTATTAGGTTAAAGCAAATATTAATTTAAAAAACTTAAAAAAAATTATATTATACCTGAGTTTTGAGTCTGAACTTTTCACAAATACTAATTTCTCAACCACGTGAACTTTATAAATTTTTAACTATATTACCTAGTCTAAGCCTTTTAAAAATAATTAACAAATGTGATTTCAATACCTAAGAGCTTAGATTTTTTCTATATATTTTAAATTTACAAAAACTATATACGTTCAAGCTATATTTAAACATTAAAATAATTATAGAACCCAATACCTATCGTCTTCTAAAATCAATTACGAAATCAGTTTCCGTAACTGTTTCCGAATTCCCGTCTATTAGTAAAATCTGCACACTCCAGCATTTCCTAATTACATTCGATAGTAAACACCTGTCATTGGTCAGAGGAATTCGGTCAGAGCGTTTCGTTCGGAGTGACCGGAGTTTATTCGGTTCGTTTGACCGACAACATCGGTCGATTGATTTAACCGTATCGTGATGAAAAGCCTTGTATCGGGTTGAATGTTTGTGATAGGTCTTTCAATTAGCGTGTCAAAGCAAGATAAATTTAAGTTAGTATTAAAATATTAAATTAAATTTACATTGAAGAAATAGGTGTATTACAGGTTGCGTGTCGCGAAGCTAAGTTGATATAAAATTAAATTACTCAATAGTACCTTTAGTACCACGCTGTTACAGAATTATTACAATTTGTATAACAAGTTGACAAGCAATTTTGGTTATGTAAATAAATATGGATTTAAACCCATTAAAGGGTCAATTTGAGAAAACGAGTAAACCGGCCGGCTTACTGTATTACGCTGCATCAGTGCAGATTGGTGCACATCCTTAACTGTATCAATCAGCAAAAATTGTGTACTACCACAGAAGACATAATATAATAGTACATGTAATACTTAAGTCCTTTCTAGCCTGCCTAGTTCCGTCATTCAAACCTTAACTTGACATATGTGTACGTCACTCGATCTCCACCTCACCGCAATAAATTTTGAGCATAAATTATTCAGACTCGTCAGTAGATTCTCGGATTAATAATTACTATTCACGAGACACAACTGGCGAGCGCAGACGGTACCCCGATTAGCAATACGTCACCGGTAAATATAGCAACACTTATTTTACGATTTATATGGAGGGAGAGTGGGGTAACGGGGACACTTAGTAATAAATCTACGAAGTGATTTGGTACAAAGCACTCGGGCCGCAGTGTAAGCTCGCCCGGCCAAGAACATCCATTGTGGAAGACCCACGGAATCCGATAATTCCGGAGATTGTCCCGTCTTTCCTTTAACACCTCTCAATACTGTGCAGTCCTATGCTTAGGTGTTTGAATTGATAATGCATTGTAAATTACACTAGGAGCTACAAATTGTTTAGAGTTAGTAAGCTCTCAGCTTTAGGTTGGTAAGTGATTCATTTAAATATATTTACAGGTAAGACATCATTGAATTTTACTTTGTTAAGTGATTTTATATATGTATGGCTGCGAAGCATCATTCATTGCAGCGTGTGACGTTATTCAAGACACCATCACCGTTTTGAGCATTTTTGAGTCAATTTTGCATTGGGTACTAAAAATGCAAAATATATAACGTACTTAATTTAATTAATTATTAAAACAAAAATAACATATGATTTAATATTTTTAACCAAATAGCACTTGGATTAACCAATTCTTCTTTAGTAATTTTTCTTTCATAACAATATAATATGTGTACTATATAAATGAACGTGTTTATCTGTCACGATTTAAGGTACAAGGATTTTAACACAGGATTTTAATAATACAATGGCACACCGCACAGCCGCGCCGCGTGCGCGACCCGTTCCCGAACTTAATCTATAAATCAAGAAGTGAAACTATTTCGTAATTAGATCGCATTTAGGGGTACAACACCTTACAGCTCCTTGAAAGCCTCCCCGAGGGTCCGAAGGTAGGTTCGATGCCTTTCAAGCACCTCTTTAACGCTTAATATCCTTCGTAAATGGATCTCAAATATTTTGTGCCATAATCGTTATAGCAAAACGATTTTGTCATGTTTATTGCTGTTTGGTACACTATCAGAGGGCTCTTGAATATGTTGTACGAAATTGGATAGAAATGGGATAATATTTAGTTATGCCAATATTCCTTGCCGTGTAACTTTTTTATAGAAAAGAAGATAAACTTATGTTGATTGCTTTGATGCCATATTATATTGATGACAGAAATATATAGGTATTATAGAAATGTCACACACCATTACAAATTGAGCAGTGATGGCCTAGCGGTTAGAAGGTTGGTTTCCCGATTCCAGGGGCCCGAGTTCAAATCCTGCCACCCACCTCTAATTTTCAAACATTATTTGCGTATTATAAGTTGATTATCACTTGCTTCGGTGAAGGAAAACATCGCGCACCGGAAACAAAGCACTCCAGAGAGTTCTCCATAAAGTTCTCAAAGGTGTGTGAAGTCTACCAATCCGCACTTGGCCAGCGTGGTAGACTATGGCCTGTACGCCTCACATTGTGAGAAGAGACCCCGAGCCCAGCAGTGGGACAATTATGGGTTCTTGCTTTGCTTTGCTTTGCACACACCATTACACTTTGAAGGCAAAGATTAAAAATTTAAAAATAATGATAAGTACCTAATGTATTTAGGCCATCAAGCAAACATTGTCGCATTCACTAATAAGTAGGGAAAAAATAAAAAATTAAATCGAAAACGAGTGAAACACAAAAGCCTCTTAACATAAGCGCTATTCTTTCATTACGCACAATGCTTTTGATGTTTCGGTACTTAATGTTTAATAAGTTGATCCTATTACAATGTCCAGGTAAGTAACGTCATAATGGAAGCGGGACGCTAACAAGATTATAACTTTATTTGGTAAATTAATAAAAAGTAGCCGTGTGTTCGTACACTCCCCTCGGTCCCCTACCTACACGGTGATGATATTATATTAACTGTTCATGAGACCATTATTTTCTTTTTTTATTGGTTTTGAGCTTTGATTATTTTATCATTAAATATAATACATAATATTATATTATTATAAAATTGAATAAACACTTTCATGTTGTCATTTTTCATACAAAAAATAAAGGATTCTTTGGATTAAAAAAACATGAGAGGTGTCAAGGGACACCCGGATGGAACGAAGTACCTTTCGATTTAAGTATTGTTGAATCACGCTAGTAGCGCCATCTCTGTAAAACTCTCTGAATCACTTCAAAAAAAGTGTCGTCATTCGTAAGAATCAAAAAGTGTCGTATTTTTCCGTCTAGCCCCCTTTCACAACGCGCGATAAGGAACTTCGTTCCAATAACATGATTTCTTACTGAGGCTAATCAAATGTGAAAATTGTAGTGAAAAAACATTTGAGAAGGTTTGAATTTCACAGGATTAATTGACACAACCGGTTTAATTCAATTTACTTATTGGCCTACCACTGTGACATAGGATGTTATGTCAACATAGTGACATAACAACACAAGCACACGTGTCACACAATCCCTTGTTAATGAAACAATAAATTCGTATTCTCAAGCACTCGTCCAACGCCCCCGCGTGATGTCGCTCATTAACTTAATACGTCACGTTGTACTTAGCAATATGTGCGATATGAAATACTTCTCATATACAGTATGTTTCAAAAATAGCCTCAATATAAAGGCATAGGCATTTATTTGGCACTGAAGTTCATGTTTATAGCCTAAACTGGTCGGAAAAATGCTCTGCTATTTTTCCACCACGAAATAAATTTTATAAACGTAACTCTTTACTTTCTGAATTTGATTCTTATTGGTCATGTTGGGCCACTAACAAAGTATATTATTTATTTTATTGCAACATGTGATGATTTGACTCCAGAAAACAGAAACCTATGAGTACGTATATGAGTTCCAAAAATCTAGTCTATATTCACCATAGATACAAAATAAATCTTATTTAAATATTGAATATAATATTTACTTAAAAATTTGTTATTGTAGTAGAGTCGTGCACTAATAGAAAAGATAGTTAATAATAATAACGGTGACAATTTTCAGATTTTCATTCCCTTTCATATAGGCAAGATGCTATAAAAGTTTCGCATGAAAACACCCTGTATCCTGATATACTATATGTTGATGGTCAATCGAGTTGACGCAACTCTCATCAACAGTGGACATTTGGTGTAATTTTATGAAGATCCGACAAAAGCCTCTGTACGAGCGTGGATAATATTTTTAGGAAATGTATTTCCCTCGACAATTCTGTTTTTAAACCACTAAGTTCATTACTTAAGCCAATGTATTTTAAAATATCAATTAATTAATTAATTAATTGTGTTATCAAATTCATTAAGATCTATAAGATATTTCTAAAAGTTTTTTACCTGTAAAGTTATTGACATTAGTGACAATTATTATCTCAACATTTAATTAATTTATTCATACCAATTATTTATATTTAAGTATTATATAATATGTACTAGAAAATCGCCCTCGCTTCGCTTCAGGAAAAATAGTAAAAAAAAATATAATATAGCCTACTCGTATGTCACTCGGGGATAGTGTAGCTTCCAAACAGTGAAAGAATTTTTCAAATCGGTTCGGTAGTTTTGGAGCCTATTCAATGCAAACAAACAATCAAATCTTTCCTCTTTATAATATTAGTAAGTATAGATTACTAGTGTGTTTAGCGTCGTCTTAGTATGCTCTGCCTCCATGATAGTAGGTCAGAAACAGGTTTAAAGAACATAATTGCGAACACGACATCGCAAAAAATTATTGAAGCAAAAATTAAAATTATAAGAAATTAAAAAAAAATACAATAATCTTGATCTTGTCGTGATTCCCCAAACGCTCTTAGAGTTTCGGGAATGTCCCTGTGCCCAAAACTCCTCACACATCGAACGATTATTCCTATGTCCGTTGGCCGACTGTATGAACGAGACTTTGCTACGTCACGATACACAGTTCTACGAGTATGATAAATGCGATGAGACAGACCCACTCACGGATTAGCCGTGTTCCTTCATTCCGATAAGCTTTATTTTATCAATCCTATTCCCCGCTTGCAATATTTCCCCTAACAAGAGTACATTAAGAAATTTATTAATGTAACTGCGAATATTAGCTTATCCTTAACCTTATAGGAAGGAAATCTTTGGGGATACTAGTAAACAAGTACGCGTCATGTTAGTTAACACACCGTTTGTGATAAATGTTAAAATAGTGCAGTATATTGATATAAAATATCTAATACACTTGGATACTTATTTTCAAGTTTTTAGATATTTAACAATTCATATTTGTTTAGAACCTCTTAGTTAGCAGTCTTCTGTTAGATACTCACAATTGTCTCAATGAGTTGTTGAACCACTAATTTATTAACAATGTTTATTTGTAATTAATATTATTTGACTTATATTTTACAAGCGTGACTTTAGAAACCTTTATTACATCGACTAATGCAAAATGCGCCTCGCTATAACGTTTCCAACCCACATACCAAAGGCCACACAAGGCCAAAAGTTTGTTTCCTCAACATGAATATCCATTAATTAACATGGTTAGGAACTAGGTTTAATTGTAGTTTTGTTTATTTAATTTAACGTACTGACTTCCTTAATAGTCTTTCTGAAAAATTATTATTAACTGCATTACGTAATATACCTAAATCTATTAATTTATTCCAATTTTAATGTAATTTATTGATTAATCCTTTACTGACCTAAAAGTATAATATGATAGAACATCTATTTGCATTAAAAATGGTTCCTTTAAAATAAAATTCATATTGAAACAAAATAATAATGGATTAGATTGCAAGTAATTCACGACGAAGAAAATATATGTAGTCATCTTATTCTTTTACCGCGAAACATTTTTGTTTTATACTGTGTATTTTTAAATGTATCATTATAGCTCAGAAGATACGACAGGGGGATAATGCCTGGCAAAGGTTCTTGCCTCACATATCTCGGTTACAATAAGTATAGTATACAGAAGAATTTGGAACCACGAATAGGCCTTAATGACCGGCTGGACGAGAGGACGAGACATACGATGGTCGAGGCCGCCACGAATGCGCGCCTGATTTCGGTTCCCATGGGAAGAGCGTAGGGAACATTATAAGGAGTTATGATGAGTTTACGGGTGAATTTTGGGATTATAGAAATAGTGTATATGTATATAGATATATGGTATTATCTTGCAACATTTTTTCGTCTATAGCACATTTTACGTCAGCAGATAAATAACGGGTTAACCATTTTTGGGGTGGAAATCTTAGAAAAAAACCCGAACTAGAGACTAAACTTAATCCTAAACAAAAAATAATAACTATTAACAGAACAATACCTGGAACCGTGTCTTTCCAAAACTAATTGGCTTAAAAAGCACTGGTCAGCACACCTGTGAAGCTCGCCCGTATGCTGACCGGCATCCTATTAGCAACCCTTGCTCACCTATAGTTATGATTCTGCCAAATCGGCAAGATAATACTGTGTATTTACTTTGATTCTCATCGTTAAAAGTTTGGGGGCTGACGAGGGCCGTCGTTAGGCCTCTAATGGCTACCATTTGTCTTGTCCGGCCTCTAGTTGTGCCCCGCTAATGAAATTATTGCCGCAACTATAGTAAAGGTTATAAATACCCGTGAAAGGCCCGCCGGACGCCACCTTGTTTCGTACTAATGGACCGGTCAAACTGTAAACTGTGTTACCAATGAAATTACAATTAGAAAGGGGTAAAAATGATTGAGGGGAGGAAGTTGCATTTGCCCACAGTAGATATAAGTACGTTTATGTAAATTGATAAACAAACTATGGTATATCTTGCGATAAGCATAAGCAATAAAAAATGAATTTCAATGTATCTGTCTCATTATTCTAATAATCTTTATTATACAATGAGACAGATACATTGAAATTCATTTTTTATTGCTTATGCTTATCGCAAGATATAATTCTTTTGATTACATTAGCGTGCATAATTTATATAAAATTATAGGTAGATCTGATTAAATCTAAAAAATATTCTGTTTCTGTACTCGCAAAAGTTACGTTAAAGTAAGTCTGTAAAATTAGGGCAATCAGTCTTCACACAAAAATCAAAATAATATATCTTATTTTTATAGGCACACCTTATTTATTGTTCTTATACCGTTTTAGAAAGACCAAACAATGATTGTATTTGAAGGCTTGTAGTATAAGTAGATACGGAGAACACAAAACATATAATAACATTACCGATAATAAAATACACATAATTTAATAAGCGTTATTTTTACATATTCCACAAGTATACTTGATACGTGGCACATACAGATCATGTACTATAGATACTTACCTATAACAAAACACGCCCGTCACATCACGTCTCGTCGTCTCCCAAATGACACTTGGTGATGACTTTACGAAAGTGAAGTTAGGCGATATGAACACAATAAAACGCGGTATTCTCTGTGTTTCGCCAAATGTGTTGGCCAAGAATGCCATCTGGCTCGGACAATCAAAACTTTGCGAAGCGGAATTTTCTGCTTAGTGTCCGTCCGTCGTATTGCGAAAGACAGCTACGGTACATGCCTAAGACTGGTCAAGACACTCGGTAATATTATGTTTGCGGGATGCTTTATTCTAAATTAGAAATTTGTCTCGTCAATTAAATAATAGTGTAATTATAGCCCCTATTTTCATAGTCTTGGGTTCTCATTCCGTTATAGTAAAACCGGAAAGCTAACTATGTATATTAAAATCGAAAGGATAAACGCCGCTGATAAAACAAATAACCACAAAAAAATATTAGTAAATAATAAATAAAAATTATTAGTAATAAAAAATATTAGAACTAGTGGGAATGTTTTTTCTCACTAGTTCTACCGTCGGAGTAGTGGGAAAAAAGCCGTATACCACTAGTTGTGAGTATGTGGTCTATCAATCGGGAAACCGTGACGTGAATTTTGTCTTAGTAAGAAGGTGCCCAGCCCATACTTGAAAATAAATTCTACAGAGAATTCCTAAAAACTTCATTTTCCAATAATATTTTTTTAATATCTAAAAAATTACACGTATAGGAAATAATTTCTTACAATTTCAGGGAATTATTATTCCAATAATTTATTGTTAAGTGGATGAATTAACGATATTAATACATACTATACAGGGTGGATTTTTGAGACGGGTCAGTAAGGGCAGGTACCTTAACCGTTATAGTTACAGGAAAACGTTCCTAGGAGACTATCCACAACTTTTTAAGATATTCTGAACTGCATTCACAGATTTTTGAGGAAATGTATAGTCAGCGAAAAAAGTGCAATAATCCAAAAAAAAATATTTTTATGCATATTGATCCTACTTCGTATGGGGATCAAAATACTCTATGGGACCATTTAAGGTATGAGTACTAGAAATGTCAGAAATCACAAAAAACATTTTCCATACATTTTGTACTGAAAAACGATAAATCAACTCGTTATATTCTTTATCGCCAAACAATCTTATTTGTTCCTAAAAAGTAAGTAAAAAAATTATAAAAAAGAAGTTTGAAAGTAAATTTTGAATTTTGAATTGCGAAAAGTTTATTTTCAACAAGCAGCCGTCTTACGCGTTCTAATTTGAACAAACAATTCGGAACATAGTGGATAGGAACACATGGTCCAATTAAGTGGCCACCTCGCAGCCCAGAAGCATTAGCGTCTCGATTTTTTTTGTGGGGCCACCTAAAAAATGAAGTCTACAAAAGAAAGTACGACAGTTTTCAGGAGCTGAAAGAGGCATTAACGGGGATTTTAAATAATATCCATCAAAGAAAACTTTCCGCTGTTACTTGCTCAGTACAAAAACGAGTAAACTTATGTATCGTGAAAACAGCGGTCATTTTGAACAATTTATTTCGTAGATAACCTATTTTTAAGTTTGTGTGATGTGTTGTGTCTTACCGTGGTTTTTGTATTTAAATTTCAATAGGCCTTTTAATCGTAGTAAGAAATAAGATTGTTTGGCAATAAAGAATATTACGAGTTGATTTATCGTTTTTCAATATAAAATGTATGGAAAATGTTTTTAGCGTTTTCTGACATTTCTAGTACTCATACCTTAAATGGTCCCATAGAGTATTTTGATCCCCATACGAAGTAGGATCGATAGGCATAAAAATATTTTTTTTTGGATTTTAGCACTTTTTTCGCTGATCGTACATTTTCTCAAAAATCTGTGAATGCAGTTCAGAATATCTTAAAAAGTTATGGATAGTCTCCTAGGAATGTTTTCCTGTAACTATAACGGTTAAGGTACCTGCCCTTACTGACCCGTCTCAAAAATCCACCCTGTACATATACATCGTAACTACAACAATTGTATTATTCTTTTGTCGACCGACTTTGTGCCTTTATATTACTGAAGCACTTTCCATAAATGACAGTAGGTATGGCTCGCATCACGACACAACAGTTAAGTCTCAAAGCAACATACGCCGCTCGTTGCCACAAAAGAGTTCAGAAAGCGTTGAATCGCTTTATTGTTCCCTATGCGAGTGAAAAATACAAAGTGCTCATCCACAAACACCCTAATCTTTTACATCAAACGACGAATTCAAACCTGGATATTACACGCATCATTTGAACAGTTTCAAAGACATTCCTACGAGAAGGGAAAAAATTAAAATAACAAAGCCACAATGGATTGACGGCATGTTCTGTCGCGACTGATTTGCGGTGGAGGATGAAGGAGCTGTTGAAATTAAAAATTCTTCGCCGGATACCAGCTATCTGACTCATGCGTCACCTTTGTTTCATGTGTAGGTATTTATATGGGAATAGTCTATTTCATTATGATTTTTATCGGCTTAAATTTTATTAATTTATTTTTCAAATTTAGTCTGGTTGAAATGTATTCTGTTTAGCATGTTTTTAACATTTTCCTTAAAACCAAGTAAATAGTCTATAAAGTCACCTGTATAATAAAATTTAATAATGACTGCATTTTAATGTCACATTTAATGTTGAAATTTTTGCAAGAAGTTAATAATATCTGTTAATTTTTAAAACTTAACATTTTATACCTTTCTAGAAGCTACCCTGTTTGTGTTGGTCAAGTCTTGCAACTTTAATTGGACCTACTCCTTCTTATCCTAAGTAGTTAATTGCTTATAACAATGCCTTTGTTGTGTCAGGTTGTGATAAGCACAACCTGACTCTACACTACAGATTTGGTTCCAGGCGAGGTTAACGCTAACAGGTTCTTAAAGGATAACAGTAAAAGCCCAAGTACAGTTAGGTACTTTTTAGTACATTTACAATATAAAATCGTGTTTTTTAACTAAAATAATGTTAAACTAATGTAAAACTTAATGTATGAAGGGGCCAAAATATATAACAGTTTACCAAAAACTATAACAAATCATAAAACTATGTACAAATTTAAAAAGGAGGCACTAGCATACGTAGTGTAAAATATCGATATATAAGTTAAATTAATAATAGTTTTTACAATAGTTGCTATATATTATTGTTAATCTTTAGATTTCTAGCACGCACGCTCACTGTAATTATTTTGTAATTTTAGCTTAAGTTTGTGTAATAAGTAAGTGAAATTGTACAATAAAGTTCTTTAAACCGAACCGAACCGAAACTTTGTAAATAATAATAATGTTAGTTTTGTATAAAAAGAAAATCTTCAATCTTCATAGTTTTGGGGTCGGATGGAATTCGAATTCAATGTTTTCCGTCGCTCAATTGTCTGTTGGTACTACGTGGTTTCGTTCAAAAACGGCCGTATTTCACGCGACCGCAGAGACACATGATGGATCAGGCGGTGCCTCCTTTGTGCACAATTTCCGAACGGTTAGCTCCTAATACACAGTTCCCTGGAGCACTCGCAGATTTTAAACGCATTCCGCCATTTTGTGGGCCATTAGTCGAGGTGAAAGAGCCGTGATTATGATTGATCGCACCTCTCACAATGCCGGCTGACTTGTTGAATGAGATGTGTGCTGGCCTTATTTGTTACAAACTTTGCGTTACTTTGTTTGATTACTTCGTGCTTGGGCGCATGTGTTTGGGTTTAAAAGCAATAGTCTTAATTGCAGCACATTGTTGAAAATAATAGCAATATTTTTTTTGATATGAATGTTATTATGAATTAGTTTTATGAGTTTTAGTATTATGAGTTGCAATAAATGTTTGAAAATAATTAAAATAGGTAGTTTTAAAATTAGAGAAGACCGAAGACACCGAAGACTAAATCGCCACTTACCATAAGGAGGGATTGTAACCAAGCATTAACATAAATTAGCATTAATTTAAAAAAATTGTTACATCTCTATTCATCGTATAACTGCTATGTCAAGTTTATACTTTTTTTTTATGTATTGAATGGTTCGCAAGTTTATTGTATTGATATTTCTTTCCTGTACCTTTTCTTTCGTGATGTAATTCAGAGTTCACTATGAAATCGGGTCTATCCCAATAGTCTCATTGAGTTGTTACATGCAACATCGTACAGATCTGAATGTAATAATATAAATATTATTATAAAAATCAATAGAACTTCATCAAATATTACTTCTCCAAATGAACGTGGAGAAGTTCATTTATTCAATTCAATTATAGCACAGTCGATTGTTTCTGTATAAAATATGAGTCGATGTTGAGTGCCGGCTCAATGCACCCATTGTGACTGCAAGCGGTCGCTGCATTCGGAGCAAATCGAGAATGAACACAGATTACCAATTTAAACTTCGCCTTTAAGATATTTGTACGGGTTCAAAATATTTGCCTTTGTTATTTTCGAAAGCGTTATAATAATATAAAATATCTATCGAAGTTTTACCACGTAGTTGTGTGTAGCACTGTGTGACTATACTGACAGTGAAGGCAATGGCCTGGTGGTTTGAAACAGGGATGTTGCGAAAATTTGCATCCGAATCCGCAAATGCGGAACTTTCGCATAAAGGACATCTGCATCCGCATCCGCATCCACATCAATAATCAATGTTGATGAGGATGCGAATGTAATAAAGGTTGCGACAAGAAAGAAATTGGACGGGGCCCATTTTAACTTAATTTACTAATATGAAAATTAGTAAGTGAACTTATAAAAGTTGTTAAGTTTTACATATTCCTAATTTTAATTAATAAAAATGTTAATAATTATTTTATCATTGTTTCAATTCTTCATTCATATACTATATTTAAGATCTTAAACATCCGCATCCGCATCCTCGGATGTGAGCCTTCAAAAATCCGCATCCGCATTCACATCTGCGCATGTGAAAAAATCGGCAACTGCAACATGCCTGGTTTGAAAGTTGGTTGGTGACAAAAGGGAATGGTCTAGACACCAGTCTTGCTTTAGTGAAGTACTCGTAAAACGTCATGACCTGCGCACCTAAGTCTTCTCGCTAACGAGATGTCTGCCAATCCACACTTGTACTCCTCAAATAAGATAGTTATATTATAATAAAAGACTTGAACTCGATATTGGATCAGTTATGTTTGTAATGTTGTTGTTGGACAAAAAATGGTCAACACAAAAAAAAACAGTTGTTTTTCCAAAAGACCTGTGATTTTCTATTGTAATTCAGGGTGACGGAAGCAATTATTGAGTATCGACACGCACGAACGACGGGAGACAACGGGACTCGACGCATTGCACCCCCGGGAACAGTGGAAACAAAAATAAGGAGCAAAATAAACAGTAAAAGATTTCGATTTCATGTTTGCTTCTTCGAACATTTGGAAAAAAACTTTGAAGCTAAAAGCAAAGTGCGGTTAAATATTTTATACGAATGATTATAACTATAACTCGCTCAGTGGTCGAATGTACCTACTAAGTTTAAAATGGAAGTGTTGTTTTGTCAAAAAGTATACTTACTCACCATCCATCCATCAGCCCTTGGAGGTTCACTGCTGGACATAGGCCTTCCCTAACTTGCGCCACGCTGACCAGTCCAGAACCTTCTGAGTCCAGCGGAGGCCCACTGCCTTCTTCTGGTCATCAGTCCACAACAGCTTACTTACCATGGATACATGATTTTAAACTTAACTCATCATGGACTGAAAACATTTTTAGTACAATACTAAAAATGTTACCATGTATTTTGTTTTACAGGTAGACAGAGACTTTGTTTTTATTGTGCAGGGATTATTAAACTAAAACATATCAAAATAATTTCTTCCGTAAATGCAATTTTCACACATGTCCTGCGCCCAAATGTTGTTTAAAAGAAATCTCTCTAAGCCCTCCAATGTCATTATTATCTATCCAAAGCAAAGTGTGCGAGTGATAGACACTCTATATACTCTATTCTATGTTTTCCCATAAAAACTTGCAATTTACTAAAAATAAGAAACGTTTAGGATTTATTTGGAGTTAATAATCGATATTCTGCAAATATAAAGACTCAATACATTATCATCCTAAGATATGATAGCCGATAATGAGTGTAATAAATGCATAGTGGCCCATATTTCTCTTTGTAACGGAGACAACGTTAAGAATATCCCTATCCTATGAATAAGAGTATATCGCCGGAGGGTTCGCGGAGACCAAACGTCTTTTTTATAATCTGTTTACTTGTTTCCACCCTCGCGGATAATCTCCTTACCACACTGATGTGTTTGAAGATGGTTTTTATACAGAACACCCGTATTTGCATCTCACAAACTCTCAAAAATTCCCATGTCAATTTTAAGTGTAATTTTTATGGTTACACAAATATATTTTTATTAATTTGGGACTGGTAGCTATGATGTCTATAGGTGTTAATTTTCTTGAAAGTCATGCGTTATTGTTTTTTTATAATATAACTTGGGATTCTGAAACACCAAAGACATCGCCTATAAAATATTGGGCGGAAACTAGAATGCTACTATTAATTCCTATTAAATACATAAAGACCCTGCACTGTTATAAATATTGATAGCTTTCAAAAAGTAGCATCATGGCAGTAGCAAAAATGGCATCTTGGGATCGATTCTCGGTTCAATGAAACAAATGATTTATAATAAAGATGTATTTCATATTTGGAACTCAGGCCCCTACTTTTGGCACACAACATCAGTACAAATTAACCTAAAGTATTATTCAGGCACAATAATAAAAACTTATTTATCGATAAATAAAGACACAATGCCTTTAAAAACAAAGTTATTATCACCAGATAACATTCGCGGAAAGGTAAACTAAGCACTAAACAGATAGAGGGAGCTAATTTCACCGTGAACGAACCGTTTAACCAAGTTTAACTGTACATAAAATTTTATTGACCCATATATGAAATAGTGAGACAATCTGAGCTGGATCCGCGGAGTTTCCCGAGTCATTAGACGCATTTTTATTGCCCAATGACGATAAACATGTCGTAAGCTATCGACTGAAAACATTCATAGAATTAGTTCCCTATCTCATCCCCAATCCTGTTATTACGATTATGTTTCTGCTTTAGTTAATAGAAAGTCTATGTGTATCTCGTATTGTTTTTGCCAGTTATTTTGATAGTCATTTATTTATAATATAATAAAATTTGTAGACTTAATGTCAAGATGTCTATAGGTCTTATGTACGTAGGGAATATGAAATGTTTCATTGGAAATTATGTGTTAAAATCTGATTTCAGTTTCATGTCGTCTAAGGCCTTAGCATTAGGTGGCTCATCTGCTACTTTTTCGACTACTGAAAGAAAAATATAATATTATTCAAAAGGCTAATTGTGAATCACTTTATTTAAAACTTAAATAGGGCATGACTATTACAATCATTTGAATTATAAGCCCTAAATAAGCAACGATACAAAATGTAACACAACAACTGAATTAAAAAGTTCACTGCTTATACCATGAAGCATTTCGGTGCGGACTAGAGGCGGGTATTATTTATTGCTTACAATTTTACTTACAGCAGAAAATATCGCTGTACATTTTTCCGTCGCTGCGTCGAGGAACTTCTAATTTCTAATGGGCCATTTGCCACTTTGTCAATTGCTCCAATAAATCTGAACGGGACTCCGGTACGGTGAGTAACGACCCCGTCTTGAGATAAACGTCGTGACATTCTTTTGTTTTAGCGTGCACCAAGCAAAGTAGATTATTGTCGGACGAATAGTTCTTCATTATAACTCGGTCTAGTAATGTTGAACGCACATATATTCGCATCGTCCGCCCCGGACGCTCCGTATGCGGATACCCTCGCACATATGTCCGGATTCGCCATACGGATTTTTTTGTATTGCCAACAATTTTTGCAGTTTCTTCCAACCTCTAGTGAAAAACGGTGAAGACGGTTAAGATTGATTCAGCTATGGAAAAATTGTTGTAGTAGCCTGCTTATTGGCCGAAGAAAGTCAAATTCGAAAAAAAAGAAGATTTTAGATTCATAATATCAATTTGAAAAGGCAGTTAGTTGAACGGCAAATTCTATACGTTATTTCCCGGCTTGGTGGATGATGGTCAATAAACCTAGATAATTGAAAACTTTAATTTGTAACTTGAATTTGAGGGAAATTTAATTTCCACACACACACACACACACGATACTTATTATTTTTTATTAGTTTTCGACTTTGTCTCATATTTCAATAACGTAGTTAGTTATCGCAGTTTGAGGAACACCATTCGGAATCTCGAATGTCCGAAAACAATGATGTATAGGTATAAACACGAAGGCGAGATCTCCTCACAGGATTCGTTTACTATGAAACGTTTCTCCTTATGCGTTGTCAAAAGCATCGTGGCATGGCAACACTGAGTACCAGCACACGCCCTACGTATGACGTCATCCGCATTTTGGATACCTTCCGCATTTTCAAAAATGCGATGCGGACGATGCGGATGACAGATGCGTCGGTATATGTCATCCGCACCGTCCGCACGCATTTCTGAAAATACGGAAGGTATCCGAAATACCGATAGTGTTGCCATGCCACGATGCTTTTGACAACGCATTAGGAGAAACGTTTCATAGTAAACGAATCCTGTGAGGAGATGTCGCCTTCGTTTATGCCTATATATAATTGTTTTCGGACATTCGAGATTCCGAATGGTGTTCCTCAAACTGCGATAACTAACTACGTTATTGAAATATCAGTGCTGTGGTTCTCCACAGCAATTACTGAGTGCGATCCTTTTCCATAGTGCTTACAGCAGCTTAATTATAATCTTATTGTTTTAGTTTTTTTTTTTATACCCATATCTGCTTGTAACTTGGAATAAAGTATTTCTTTCTTTCTTTCTTTCTTTCTTTCAAATATGAGACAAAGTCGAAAACTAAAAAGAAATAATGAGTATTATGTGTTTTAATTTCCCTCAAATTAAAGTTACAAATAAAGTTTTCAATTATCTAGGTTCATTGATCATCATCCACAAAGCCGGGAAATAACGTATAGTATTTGCCGTTCAACTAACTGCCTTTTCAAATTGATGTCATGAGCCCAGAATCTTCTTTTTTAAACGCTTTTATTTAGCTTCACTTCGGAGCATCAACGCATCAAATCTTCAATATTATGATCAAAATGCTACTCTATTTACACGGCAATAAGGTTATTAATCGCTTTTATATTTAGCTTCACTTCGGAGGATCAAAGGATCAAATCTTGTAACGTTAATTTGAATGACTTCCCTTTAATGAAAATTGATGAAATTTGGCAGACATGTGTATTTCCGATGACAATACACGAAAATCATATTTTAAACTAATTTTCATTGTTTATTTGTTGTTAAATTAAAAAAAACGATTTTCAGACTTTAGACGCATAATTCTCTATGTTCTATTTTACGTAGAGACTTGAAATTTTCACAACTTGTAGCTAATTTTATAAACTAAACATTGAAATAAAAGCGTTTAAAAAAAAAATTTTTTTTGGATTCAACTTATTTCGAATTTCATATTCTTCTTCCTCTTCCAATGTGCACGTTATTATAACAGTTTTTTCCATAGCTGCATCAGTCTTAATATTTTGCTTTTGCAATCTGAGAATCTGAGTCTGACAACTGTTAGTTGAATAAAGGAATATATTATTATGAAGTTTATGACAAACTATGAAATAATATACATTTAATGGCCAATACTTTGACGATTGATGGCAAACTATACAATACAATACAATACAAAAATCTTTATTTCATCTCATCCTCAAATTACATTCAGGTAACATTTTAAAATATGAATAAAAGGAAAAGATATGTAAGTGCTAAGTAATCTGTGGAATATCTGGTGTCTAAATTAAGCCTTGTCCTGTATCTTAGTACACCATACCTAAACTATACCTATACACGGAAATAAATTGACACAGAACTAGTGGGATTTTTTCCTACTAGTATTGTCAACAGGACTACTCACCAAGACGAGTGGGAATAAACGAATGACAGAGCACCGTTTTTCACTAGAGGTTGGAAAAAACTGCTAAACTTGTTGGCAATACTAAAAAATCCGTACGGCGAATCCGGACATATGTGCGAGGGTATCCGCATACGGAGCGTCCGGGGCGGACGATGCGGATATAATTATGTGCGTTCAGCTTTATACGACATTACTTTGCTACGGGACTTCAGTCCTTAAATTTGCATGCAGTAACTATGGTCGATTTATTTTTGTATTTTTTTTTTATAGAAATAGCCGGCAAACGAGCTGACGATCTACCTGATGGTAAGTGGCTGTCGCCGCCCATGAACATCAGCAACAAAAAAGGCATCACTGATGCGTTGCCGGCCAAGAAAGAGAGAAGAAAAAGAAAGAAAGATCTGGCTCTCAAGCCCCCATCCGGAACACGACGAGTCGTTTAGCGGATGACTCATGCTAAAGGGTGGTAGCTATCCAGTCGAACCCCATGGAGAAATAATAATAGTAATAATGATATTAATAAAGAAATAAAATCAATATTACCAGTATAATCCCTCGAGGGGCCCTACCACCAGCAGGCCGGATTTAGTCGCCTCTTACGACACCCATCCGGCGTGGGATTGGGGTTAGTATTCTATGCTGCCCCAATACGGCTATATTTTCATATGTACTACTCACATGTGCCTTTATAGAAAAGCAATCTGGTAAAAATTGCATTGAATTTAATACACTAGTTTTTAAAATTATTGCGTTCAAACAAACAGACACACAAATTAATAATTTATTGCGATATTATTGCATTTACTTTCATATAGCCTATAGCAGTACTCAAGTTGATTTAAGTTAAAACGTTGAGATCGCATGAAAACATTTAAAAAAATTACTCGAATAAACAAACAAACCAGTAAAATTTTACACAGTTTTACAACAAAATTTTAAGAAACCAGTAAAATACTCTTTTGCTCATTTTAGTCTTTACTAGAAAGCGACATCAGATAATTAGTACAACGGTATATCGAGAATAATATAAATAGAACTGGAAAACCAGTACATGTGTGTGGAACACTTCGTGGTGAAACTTCAGCTGACTTCCTTATTTATTCACCATTCAATACCCTACCGGACGGCTGATTTGTATTGAGCTCCCTAGAATTATGAACAAATGTAAAGGTTCTCAGAAGTGTTTAATATACACTGTATACTATAACGAATACAAAGTTATAGTTGAAAGTCTTAAAGAAAATTAAGGTCTTACCTAGTTATTTAATTCGAGATTTTGGAATTGGTAAAAAGCTTTTAATTAATAATACATTTTAGAAGTTTTTAATTAAATTGCTCTGGTGTTTTGTCTGCATATCTATGCAGACACTATGTATTTTATGTGTAATCCCATCAGAATTATTTCGTATAAAGTAGATTACCAATACTCAAAAGCTTATAATGTTTCCATTGTTCAAAAGTCATCAGTTCTCATGAGAAGTCAAGCCTGACTCTACATGTTTAGACTAGGTATACAAGAGCCTATTTATTGTTGAAAAAATAAGGTTTGGCTGTTACTCAAACGTTGCAAATCCATTAATTCTTTATTATATCAAATAATAGATTTACGAAAATGTTGAAATGTAATAGCAAATAAAAAAAGTAAATTTCAATTAAAGCAAAATTGAATCGAACGCATCGATTGAAATCATTTTATTGCAACGTTCCATTTTCATCCTTTCTGGCAAATGGGGCTTACTCCGGCGGGCTGAAAGCAAAGTTTGAATATCGCATTCTCTTTTTGGATTCCATCCTAAAATCTAACTTTTCAACAATTTTTATGTGAATATTGCTGTGACGAACAACATATTGTTTTTAGAATGATAATGAAAATCTGTCATCGGTACAAGTACAAACACATCAGATACCTCAGAACTTTCGATTGGGTGAACCGAGTTTGATGATTCTTTTTTTAATCTAAAGCTGGTGCTTGTCATGTGGTTGGGACGACTTAAAGAACAAGATCTGACGAGTAGTTTTTGAGTTATTCCTAATTTTGAAGTCGGTTATTTTTTGTTGAGAATTATAATTATTCTCGTCATGCATCTTAAAGCATTTTTATTATAGCAAAAGTTGTTATGACATAAACACCCAAAACACTAAATGCAGAAATAATTACGTGCAGTATAATAGACACAATGTAACAACTTTACTGGAGAGCGAATAAAACGGGCAGGGCACACTCAAAGATGGCCGCACATCGTTCTGTTTATTTAAAGACCAAGCGTCGGTAATCCCGCTCTGTAATTTGGAAGCTAAATTCGCTACGTAGTTCACACTTCACACAGGAGCAGCACATTGATTTCCAACTTGTCTTTATTTCTTGAATTTTGAATGCAAATGTCAGAGTTAGTCGGTGGTAATTCGGACAGCCCGTACATCTAAAGTGGACCGTAAAGTTGCATGGTCGACTAAACGCTGGGCTACGTGATTGACAGACGTCGCAGACATTCGCTTGAACTTCCACGTTACAAATCCAATTTAGGAAAACACTATTACAGTTCATAGAAAGTCCACCAGCATCGAATTCTAATAGCAGGATATACAAACGATTTTTGGGCTGCAAATATTTAATTTGGACCAATACTTAGAAGGCCTTAAAATTTAATTAAGGCAAGTCATCAGTCACTACGCGGACTGGGGTCGTGTCACTGCTTCGGCAAGATAACGTAGGGTCAGACATTGCACTAACTAACCGCCGTGATGAATGTACACTTAACAGACCTCAAATATGCTTCCGTTGACAGCAGCCGACGATTGTTTGTCTTACAGATGCAGCCGAAAAGGACCACTATTTTCGGTTCGGGATCGAAATGTAAGTTGTTTTGAGGCAGCCAACTTATCACTCAGACCTATTTAAAGAGCACCGTATTATTCATAGATAAGTTTGTTAGCTATCCCACGGAAGGTCCAAATGCAAACAAACCGATTCGCGTTATTAATCATTCAGTACGGCTCCTTGTTATCAAATAGAGGAGTCGTGACGAAGTAGCGGTTTACCTAATTGTGATTATCGCTAACTAGGTGCGAGTCCGCACAACTGACCGGTGGTCATCTATAATGCAGATACCAAAGGTTGTTGTCAGGAAAATTTAATTTGAGGTAAACCCTTAAAAGCTGACCTCATCCGGATGAAACACGACGGAAATGTGGTTTTTAATGTGAATATCATATTAATTATTCGTGGAAATATGCTCCAGGATTATGCTCCGTATAAGAACAGTTTTTGGTTTGGGAAATAATTTTATGGATTTTTTTGGATAAAGATATTGCTACGAATATGTCCATAGAATTGTGGAACTCGTTACATGAAACAGTATTCACCTTCTCATTCCTCATTAAAATTTGTACGACAGCTCCTAAATTCTACTCTTTTCTCCGCACCTCCATTTCAATATACAGGAAAAAGTGGAAGAGCGCTGTGTACTCCGTGTACGGAGCCGGGCTGGCAAAACTTTTGCCTTCCCACCCCACAGTGGGGGGCAAAAAGTGTTGCCGACGGGTGAGCGCTTGTATTTATACCTATGTCAGGGAAAAGTTTTCCGTGTTGCGGGTTGGGGGGAGGGGGGCAGGGTGGACGCATGCGCGCTATGTTCACCGCAGAGCTGACGTGACAGTCCGCTCCAGGACTTTCCGTGGAAAGCAGGGATGCTACTGAATTTTCACCACAATTCCGTAAATTACGTAATATTAAGGAATTTTTGGTAAAATCTAGAATGCTTTATGATCAGACCATAGTCATGCAATGCTGTTCCTGAGACCACGTTTCTTGAGAAACTTTAATAGATATGCTAATTTAGGTCATTATTGTCAGTCTTCAAACTTTGACATGGAGGGCTGTCAAAGTCTGTTTATTTAATAATCCGCACAAGTCCTTATTTTCTGTGTGGTTTCTTTCTATTATTATTTTCTCTGTGGTAGGAGGAGGTCACAAACTTGTTCGGTCATTCTGAGGACAGAGTGCGGGTAATCAATACGATCTGCCCCCCGTTCTACCCGGCATGGCAAGTAGCGGCTAACTTTGGCACCGCCTACGAACAGCCTCTACGTACCACGAGAGACGTTGATATGAGGACGTGTTACAAATATTGCGCTATTCAAGGAAATTTTGTCCTTTATATCGCAGAAACTTATAACTGCAAATGCTGAGAGACAAATATCAGTCGTGTTTATTGTACAAGGGGTAAATTAAAGTGAACTGTTCACTTATATTAGTCTTGGGAAATAAGGTTTTAAAACGAGGCATTTAAGAATTATTTAGGATCATAACTTATAATAGCAAGCCTTGTAAATAATGTGTAAAAGTAATTTTACCGTCAATATAGATTATATCCTCAAATACAATTTAACAAAATTATGTACTTACATCTATTGTATATTGTGAGTAACAGTAAAATCCCGTGGAAAAATCTTGACAATAATACTTCGAAATTTTTGGCACCGAAAGGTTATAGCATATATCACTTATACGCAACTTGTTGGCAAAACTCAGTGCTCTTAGGATAATAAAATAACAATTTTATAGGATGCAGTAGTATGTTGCAGGGTATTATAACTACTTATATTGAAATGGAAGATAATTTATCAAACAATTGTAAAAATAATGATTTTCAATTTCTTAGTTATAAATGTCACAAAAAATTATATGTGATGAGGAGGTAAATGCAATATTTACCTTATATAAGTAAACATGCAAGCTGAAGTAAACAGTGACGTCACAAGCTATAGTAGGCCCAGCACCGCCCATCGCGTCAGCGAGTCCCCGATGAACTTGAAAACGACTCGCGCGCCACTTTCCTACGGATCTGTTGCGACTTGTTGTTGCTCCGTTTGTTACCGAACTAAATTTGAGTTGCTAAACTAAAGTTGTGGATATTTAAAGAGAACTTTTTCTCGGAGTCAACGGCCGGTTAGACCGTCACCCAGTTTCAGAGTACCTACGGAGTTATGGCAGTTGTTCGCAAACTACTTGGACCAACGGGTAGAGGGCTGCAGTCGGAAGGTCATGGCGCTAATTCGACCTTGCCCACAACTTCTGCATGGTTGCTCAGCTAGTTCCAACTTGATATTCAATTGCGAGTAATTATAACATATGCGGGAGTTTATGATTTCCCCTACTCCTCCGCCAACAACAACTCAACGAGTTTTAGAAACAAAACAAGTCGATAAAATGCTTATATGATTTTTTATAACTTTCATGTTTTTCTATAAAATACGTACCTAGACGTTTTACGTATTTTACAGGATGGAAATAAAAGATGGTAGTTGGAGGAAAAGTACTCTGGATATTGATGATGGCAAACTTTACTGAAAGGAAATATTAATTTACTCTCAAAAATAAGTAAAACTACATTCAAAGATTTTTGAAAAATTACCTGCTTGAGCCGGGAATCGAGCCGGTAAAATGTGAAAAATAAAACATCCTGTATTTTATGATACCGACCGAAAGAGATGGAACCGAAGAGCATTGATAAGGATCAATTTCTTTTAAGCAATATATTCCTTAAATTAAAGGAAGACCAAGAATAAAAAAATTAAAAAACCAAAATACCTTATAAATATTTAAAAAATATATTCATTTTTGAGTAGACAGTAATTTTGCTATTGCTAATTTAAATTTATACCCTAATTCAATGTAATTATGGTATGCAATGATATCCGCCATGTTTGCAAACATAATCTAATTTTGATAAATATCCGTTGGCAAAATACAAAATCGGGATAAAGTCAAAATAACCCGTCGGACGTCGAATCAAGACAACTTAATTAACTGAATCTTCATCTCGGCCGTCAAAGGCTTCAAACAAATTGGCCAGGACAAAATAATGCGGCAGATAATGGTCGTTTAGACAGCGCCCAAATAACCGCCGTGGGCGTCGCACCTGACTAACAAAATTAATTACAGCCCAATAAGGAAATATTAACCGGTCGCTTAATAAGCTATTCTCGAGGATACACCGCAATTAAATTGGGAGGGTCGCGGAGTCATTATTTATAAACAATAATATATCAAAGAGATATTTTCAATATGGCGCCTGCCGCAAACCGAACGATGCGTCACGCGATCTGGTTGGAGAAATTGATGACGCGCTCGTAATATGTCTTGCCAACTAATGTCTAGATTAGACGTTTATTACGTTATATCCATATGGAAATCCAATGTTTGTGAAGGCTTGGAAAGTATTGTCAGATTATTCGCAGTTATTGTTGATTAATTTTTATTGGTACCTTTTCCTTTGTGATTGGAGACAGCTAAGTTCTGTGATGAACGTACATTTTCTAAACGTTTTTCAGATTGAGGCCTTAAGAGCTTTAAAAATAATTAATCATATCGTGAAGAAAAATGTAGGTATAGCTTAAAATATACGTACATAGTTTTAAAAATTTTGTAAGTTTACTTTCTAATAGTAGGTAGTTGATAGGGTGGCAGACTACTAGATACCTCATATCGAGAGAAACCCCGAATCCAGCAAGTAATCAATTGTTATTTCTAATAATAATTAATAAAAGTGAAGCTATTCAAGTTATTAAAAACAAAGTAAGTACTACCACTCTCACACCTATCGCATCACTTTTCAAATTCATTAAAAACATTCACAATTCAAAAACACAGCTCGAATAAAACGCAGATTTGTAGTCCGAAATATAATACGAAATTTCTAGCTTCATGATGTCTATGGTGGAGCAAAACACGGCGCGGGCGAGAGCGTATTTATGGCTATATGACGGAAAAGTTTTGGAGCGTAGAAGCTGAAGCCATCGATTTTCAAAACTTTTTCATGGAAATAAACCTACTTTCGTTGTGTACGCGGGTGTGGCGATGTGTGAGTGCCGACCTACTCACACAGCTGCGTAGAGGTAATACAATCCGATGTATTTTATAATAAATCTTTAAGACGAGAAAGTATGCCAACAATGTTTTTAAAGATGGTATTATATTTCAGTTTAATTATAAGTAAACTAACATGAAGAAATAATTTTTGAGCCTCGTAATATTATCGTAATAATCAACCATAACTAAATTAAATTTAAACAAATTTACACGTGGAATTAAAACCACATGTTATAATGTTTGTTGACAAAACGTATTTCGTAAAGAAAAATTTTAGCATCGTTTTTATTATCGTTTTTAATTTTTGTCATTGTTGATTTTAGGTAGATTTTAGATTATATTATATGACTATATTAACTAAGATATACGTATAATCGTAATGATTCACATCACACTCGTCACGATAATATCGACCACACGTATTGAGCGAACCTTCACACACACGCGCGTGCAAAACCAGCGTACTCGTAATGGGTCCGCAAAGAAAACTTTTTAAAACTTTTCCAGCGAGGCAATATGGCTCGTATTCTCAGCCGTTATGTTTTATTTAGGCAACGTTTAACCGTCTCTCTCTAAACCACGGGTGGTTTGATGGAATAGAACGGAACAGTTATATTTTTCTCTGACCGTCGACGGAGCAGAGCGATACGGCTGCCTTGCCCGGGATACGAAGTAATTATTTCTATTCTGTCATTGCCGTGTATTTTTTACACGCTGTCATTTTGTTGGTTGCAAAAGCTCACACAAAATCCGCTTGCATGAAAGGGTTAAAATAAAACAACGATTTCTATAAAGTTAGCTATTCTCTCACTTTACCTAATATTGCTGGCAGGATTTCTGCTAGCTCGAAATACCAATGTTTACGTATGTGTACAGTTTTGTCAGAATGAAATATTTTCCTAATATTGTCAAGCAATCTTTGAGGCAATGGAGGCATTACAAAACATTTACGTAAATTGAAATCTCTTCGTAGTTTATACTTAGTTTGTACATCGTCTTTAACTGAATTACCTTTATTCTTGGACTGTAACAAACATTTTTTTCCACAGTATTCTAGTCCACCAGTATCTTTGAGAATAGTAAAACTTGTCTAAGAAGATATCACAATCTTACGAAATCTTTTATAGTCACATTGTATTACTGAAGTCTCGTAATCTTATTGTATCTAAGTTAGTCGATATTGAATTAGTACCTATTTTTCAGTTACGTTCAGAATCAGTCATGTTAAGTGAAGCTTACAATAACTACGTAAACAGTTACTTTGGCTTATTAATTATGTTTCTATTTTTACCCGACTGCTGGGAAGGGTTATGTTCATGATATCTTAATACGTGTTTGTACAGAAGTCAATACTTGGAGTCACTATAAAAACGTTCCAGGTAAGGATTTATTATTTTACTTACAAACGAAGTATAGAAAGAGGTACGAGTAATTAAGAGTTAAAAGGAATTCGTTGGTTAATGGGCGATCTATAATAATACATTAAACTAAGAATAAAATAATAAAATATGGGTATCGACATTTATTTTGAATTTCGAAAGTATGGTATGCACACGTTCCCGTCGGCTGAAAAGTTGATGAATTCAAGAACAATAAATTTCCCGTTCACTTCACCTCTAAACCGTGCTGGCGAACATGCTTCAAGAGTGCAGTCTCACGGTGGTCGTTTATCAAGATCGCCTTGCGATAGGGCGCGCTCAGCTGCGTTTTATTGTCGAATTACAGCCCGCCCATTCAAATTTTAATTTATATTTCCTTACAATACTCGGAAATTGGAATTTTGCAATACTCGGATACTGTATTGTGTTTGCTAAGTTATTGTTTTTAATTTTGACAGTCGTTTCGTTAGACACGATTTTGACAAATTACGTTTCGCTCATTAATGAACAATTCAAATAAATACAATATTAGCAATATAATCCCTGCGAAGTCCGGAGGGCCTACTACGAGCGGGCTGAATGAAGTCGCCACTTACGACACCCATCCGGCGTGGAATTGGGGTTAGTAATCTAAGCCACATCCAGACGGCTAAAGTTACAATTATCATCTCATATTATAATTATATGTGCAGAATCTTATAAAATGCAAATCAGAGGAAAACTCGCATCAAAAGGAATCTAAATAAACCTTAAAAGTTCAGTACCGAGTAAATACGAAAGCTATTGCTCATCTAGTCCTATTACGTCTAGTTTTAATTTACCGGTCCCATAAAAGAATCCAAAGTAAAGAATTTCCTTGTAAGATACTCGTAGTCAGCAACTTACAGTAAAATAATATTGCAGCTACTTCTAACCACATATTACAAGCTATCAGCAAGGCTATTCTGTTTTGTAACTCGACAGCGGAATCCGCGATAAGTTTCAAAATTGAAGTTAGAGTTCGAGAGTCACTTCACTTCGCAAGTGCTTACTAGATGATTAGACAATGACATATTTATTTGTCATATTTTTAGTCGTTTGATGTTCAAGTTCGAGACTCACTTCACTTCGCAAGTGCGTAATAGATAATTAGAGAATGACATATCAAGATCTCGAACTCGAACTTCAATTTTGAAACTTATCGCGGATTCCGCTGTCGAGTTACAAAACAGAATAGCCTTGCAGATCTTATATCTGAATCAATTAGCGACCGTAAACCGGTGCCAGGCGCGTGCTGCTCGCGTCATGGAGTCAACCCGTCCGTGAGTTCGGGTCCGTAGTGAGCGTTTGTCACGGATGTGGCATCTACCCGTCCGTACTGTTATAACCCTGAAATGAAAGAGATATGCTTTGTAAGGGCCGGAAGATGCTGACTCGCACCTTCCAGCCCTAAGCTTCTGTCTCCAAGAGAGTCAGTCTGATCCCATCTCTCGCGAGAGCCACACCTCTTCTACCGTAATCACTGTATCCCTATTTTATCGCTGTTTCTTAATTTTGTCACTGTTTTTACTATTTCGCGAATAAATCCCTGTTCCTGTAAAAATTATTTTTTTAAAAAAAACAAAACCCAGACCCCGTATAAAAGTACGTTCGGGTCCGTTTGTCACGGATGTTGCATTTACCCATCCAGGAGTCCGCGTCCGTTTAAACGTACACTTCCGTTTGCCGTGCCTTCAGGAGAATAGTTATCTTGGTTCGTTTTGTCAGATAATTTCAAGATTTTGAATGATATTTCGCGATAATCAAAAATTTTATTGAATCTGAGAAAATCGTTGGCCTTCTGTCAATTTGTTTATTATTAAATTTAACTTCTTCTACATTTTTATAGTGGTAGCCGTAATCGGCATTTGTGATGAGAAATCTTATAAAATACCTTCCATTTCGCAAGCCTTCGGAAGGTTGGGTTAGTTGTTATTTTAAAGATGTAACAAAGAAGTGCCGACTAAAGAAAGTGGATTCTACTTTCTATTCTATTTTTGTAAGATTTTACATTAAATTAAAATTCAAATTATATTTATTTGTTACAGGTAATTATCAGCAGCTTTCCAGCAAAAATCTCTACGCATACGTATGTGTTATACCGGGACATATTGTCTTGATACAAATGTCTGTGTTTTCTACTAAAGGACAAAGAGATGACATTTGATAAAAACGAAATGCATTTCAAAATGTGCGAACCTTGACACGCGGTTGTTCGTTTTATCCGAAACATTTCTGCCATTTATTAGGGATCTAATAAAGCTCTATAGTCTGTTTCATTTTGTACTGTAAAACGTAACGGCGCTCCATAAAGTTAATCACAGTATATCAAATATGAAATCCGAGCCACTGCGGCATTGTCACGTGCGAGCTACAAACCGAACGCTGCATACTGAATTTACTACTATAAAGGATAAAGCATTTGATACTGAACATATACTATTTTAAATTATGTTTGTGGCGGTGGCTTCTACACAAAATTTTTGGAATGAGACTCTTTTCTGTCAGGTTGGTACTTCTGCGATTGTTACGTTGAAAGTAAGATTTCTGTAACGGTTCAGTTCCAAAATGTTTAACAGATGAGCCACAGATATTTATAATATTACGTAACGTATACATCAGTAGCATAATATATATAGAGGAAAGCAGCATGTTTGAAAGTACTTGCTTTTTACTTGCTTCTCTACAACTATCACCACGCAAGACTACCGCCATTATAATCTGGAGAATACGTAAATAAGAGTCCAGCAATCTTCAGCAGAAAAAAAATTAAAAAAGAACGCTTTCCTTATACCTGAAACATGAAATGAATGTTATTTTATTTCAAACCAGTTACTCAGCAGTACCACGTAAACATTATCGCGAAAACAAGGTTAAACCGATTTATAACGTCACGGAAGCAGCCGCTGCAGTCGCATAAATACGAACGGTAATTAGCGTTCGCTGTCGCGGGCCTTGTTTGTCGCAGAGCTTGATATCGCGAACATGGGGAAACGTAAACAAAAAGAATTTACTGTGAAATTTGTTCTCACTATATGCGATATGCACATTGAAGTATTACTAGCGTATAGAACAGATACCGCGAACACCATGTATGCCCCAATGCATTGGCGCCACGTGGCTTCAATCTTCAATGGATTCGTTCGATTTTGAAAGGAGAACGGAGGCTCAGTTTTGAAAATCGAACCTCCTGGCGGGACACACATTTTGTTCGAGATGTCTGTTCTATGACATTATACTTCAATGGATATGCATGGTTTTTTTCGAAATATGCCTTGTTAAACATTGTTGAAATTAAATGACACTTCAGGACACTTACTAACTAACACATCTTTTATTTACAATTAGGAAAGTGAAGACTAAATTAAGTTCGCGTGAATATGAAATATAAAAAAGATTAAAAGATCATGAAATTCGTTGTAATAGAAAAAAACGAAGACATTATTAATGACGTCGCATTAGAATTGTTTGTTGATTGCGATAGAGCCATAATTCTCCTTACATGACAAATACGCACAAATTGCTGTAAAATTACTTCAGGAAGCGAAGCGACATTAGGGTCTCGTGCGTTGTGTAACTGTTGTTCATTAGGGTAGTGTTGACAGTACATGCGTGCGCGCCGCTCGCGCCTGGCACGGCCTATCGCGCCACCATCGATGACTAATAAACCGAGACTGCGTTATACCACCTCAACTAAACACTGGAAATAACCCTATACATATAAAAATAAGGTCCAATTTAATCAAAACAACTCCACACTAACCTTTGTCTTACGAACCGCAACTGATACCGACTAAATTACAACTACGTTTGATTTGTACCTTATCTATTCAATAATAAAGGTGATTTCTCGTTTCGAGGACAACATTGAAATTAGCTCGGGCTGTAATCGTGACCACTTCTAGCGAACACTTATATCATGCTTGCGCCCCCGAATTGAGCGGTTCCTGTCAAAATTTCAGTGCTACGATCGCACGATTTATTTGTGCGTGGGAATTATTACTCTATCCCCGTTTTGGTTGCTGTTTACTATTTAATCTATGATTTCTGTTCCGTGTGGTGTCTTTTTGATATAAGATATGGAAGAATTACACGCGATACTGATTGTTACCTATTGATATATTCGAAATACTTTGGATGATTTGCATTGTATTTGTCGCAATAAGTACTTTGATTGTATTTAAGTTCAAAACAAATTGTGATAAAGATAATTATGACCATTTCACTCCTCATTCTTTAAATAAAACTTAATTAGTTTTCTTCTTAGTCCACAAATAAAATGTGCTTGAACATAATTGACTAAAAAACAAAAAATGTGATTGCTAAATTATGTAGGACTTAATTACTTCTAGATATAAATATTATATTACAGACTATTGTGAATCTTGATCCAATTTGAGATTTGCAGCCAACAATTTACTCAATAAGCAACTTTATGGAAATGTTAATATACGCATCGGATTTCAGGAGTCGCAAAACTTTTTATCTTTAAGACGGGCGAGCACCTCCGGATTACTCATTTCGCAATAGCCTCAGGCAATTAAAAAGCAAGGGGTAGTGCTATCATTAACCAAGAGCGACGGCGTCTTAACAAGAATATAATGCAATTTTAAAATAATCCCCGCAAAAAAGAAATTAATGCAGGCACCTCTCTGGATTCCCTTTTTATCTCCTTAATTGGTTTTCACATCTTCTAGTGTAAAAAATATCGTGTTCTTTGTAATCTCGGGCGATGTTTTAATAAATATAACGAAGTGAGTTTCGGTCGGGGGAAGAAAAAATATTGCTGCCCTTAAATAAAGCTTCACACTTGAAAGATCAACGCGGCTACTGGCGCGTACAAGATTTATTGGGAAATAATTAAACGTTAGCGCCCAACTCCTTTAAAGCCAACCATTAGAGTGAATTAAGGACGACTTTTATTGACGGTCTGTTTTCTACAAACTTTTTTACCTTTACTCAATCAACTTAATTTACAAATTAATGTAGGCTTTCTATTACAGAATAATTAAAATATTTTAATATAATTTCTCTAGTTGTTTTAAATTCACATTTAAAAACTACAGAAGTTAATATTTTTTTTTTTATTTTTTTTTTTATTTGTTATTCTGTTTTTTTTCCTGTTTTTTGTATGTGTTCGTGGAAGGCCACGAACGTTTATTTACAAGGGTAAATAAACTTATTCTATTCTATTCTATTCTATTCTAATATTAATTAAAATGTATCCGTTTAATGTTATAATTAGATCTACGGGATCTACGGGAGATTAGGCTGTGAAATTTTAAATTATTAGATTATTATTTATAGACTTATATTTATAGATTATTATAATATTTAAATATCTGTCATTTTATCGTAACGATAATTTATAATTCTCACCAATAATCTGCCTGTAGATATCTAAGAATCTGTATTTATTTATTTCAGAGATAGGATACCTTAATTTTATTATGCGGTAGACTGTTCTGAAAACCCCTTGACATATCAGTAGTACAAATTACAAACAATATTTTTAAAATGATTTATTGATGATTTTAAAATGATTATGGCTTCAACCCATTAATGGCCCACTACTGGGCACGGGTCTCTCCTCTTGAGGAGGCCTAGAGCATACTCCACCACGCTGCTCCAGTGCGGATTGGTGGAGAATGTGAATGAAATGAAAATGATTATATTATTTTCAATCTATCGTAGGTACTTAATTAATAATACTAAGAGAGGAATTTATTCGCCATGGCCAATAATCGGTTGTGTTTTGGTAGTAGCTGATGAACCGTTAAATTTATAGGTTATTATTTTGTTGGGTAATAAAAACCGGTCAATAAACATTAGTAGTATGTGGGCTTATGAGCAAAGTTTGTACTCTATTGGCTAATACATTTATTTCGTTCTATCTTCCTTTAAGAGCCTCTTAGCCGTTTTTATTGTCGAAACTTCCTTGTGTTTTATGCATTTCGAATACAGGATACTTTTTTCTTCAAACAATCGTCCATTATTGGTTCTTATTACATTTTTATTTGTTTTCTCTTATAATTATAATTTTTCTGCGTGTTCAAATTGGCAGAATAATAAAAATATTTAACTATTATTTGGTTAAACTTCTTCGTTAATCATGCAAAATGTTACTGTTAAAAGTTATCCAGTAATTGACAGTTGTCATTATCGCGGCTATGTTGGTACATAGCCGCGTACATAGCCGCGATAATGTACCTAGATTAACCTTGATATATTGAAATAAAGTTAGTTTTTAAAAAGTTAGGTTTTAAATTAAATCAATCGATTGCATCAGTATGATTGATTCATCATTAAGAATTAAGTATTAATGCATTGCATATTCATTACATGACAATATAATAGGTCAACCTATTACTTAAGTTATTTTTGACAGAATTAATGTACAAAAAATATTTAGGTAGGTATATTGAAAATTTAAAAAATCGCTTGACAATTCTTGATGGAAATATAAAAGTATTTTAAAACAGTCTATTTAAATGTTAAATGCGGAAACAAGTAATTGAATAAATCATTAATTCTTATTTCTGTTTATACTAAATCGTTAATTAATAATAATCAAGAAATGAATAATGAATTATGACACAAAAGAACCTTTTACTATAATAAACCGAATAAAATCTCCGCTGTGTAGCAGGCAACCTCGGCACTACAGAGTGTAATCCACTCATAAAACCTCTATTAATCCTTCTACTCCGCACTGTTGTGTCGTCAACGGTAGCCGAAATTTTAATCACCGACCCCCTAACCCCCCGCTGCCCGCGACCCCCTGACGCCCTGGGGCCGTCCGGTCGCTCCTTACACGATATTCCCATTACTTAGTCCAGGGTGATAATAAAATTTAATATAACGCCAGAGGAAACGGATGCGACCATGGCAGACAGCATCTACCGTTCCAAATTCAAAAGGAATTCCATTTTCTCGGTTTGTTTTCGAATTGCTTAAAATATTTTAAATTTTATGTGCGAAAATTTTGCTGCAGTAGGTACCTACTCTTGTTATGCTCGGAGATAGTAACCCAATCAAATACATACATTTTAGGAAAATAATATAAGTAACAACTTTAAATTAAATAAGATAAAAGTGAAGAATTGTAAACCTTTTCAAATCGGAGATGATACGATGCTTCATTCCTTTTAAAAGCTGTGCCTAAAATTCTCATGTCAAAAATTGACGGTAAGATTTAATAAATAGGCGAATACATTCCCATTTATAATTTTTCATTCCAAACAGTAACTTCTAATAAATAAAGAAAAAATTAAATTATTTCGCAAAAATCTTTAAAAGCAATAAAATACTCCAGTAGCTGACTGTTGGTTCATACCCGCGGGCTGTCGAAGGGTTAGGGGTATCTTTTGTCCGACCATCTAAGACCGGGTATAGTGGCGAGAAAATTGAGAAATGGACCGGTTAACGTTGTTAAGGCTCCCCGTTACCCGGTGAGATTAAACGGGTTGCATGAAAAATGTTGCTACAAGAATACTGCCAACTATACTTGTATAGATAGATTTACGGTCTTTTTCACAAACGCATGACTTAACACGCAACGGTTTTTCACCGCGTGATTTTTTCCGCAAAATTTTATGAGATATGGAAATTGTATGAAGCTGCACGCACTTGCGAAAAAAATCGCGCGAAAATAATTTCCCATACGTATATGATATATTAAATAAATATATATTTATATATATATATATTACTAGGAAATCGCCCTTGCTTCGCTTCGGAAAAAATAGTAAAAAAAATTATAGATTTAATATTATAGCCAATATCACCCGGGGATAGTGTAGCTTTCCAACAGTGAAAGAATTATTCAAATCGGTTCGGTAGTTTCGAAGCCTATTCAATGCAAACAATCAAATCTTTCCTCTTTATAATATTAGTATAGATATATATACGTATATGATATATTTTATCGTTACCTATCGTTTCTCATAAGAGTGAAAGAAACAAAAATCTTTATAATCCTTCGATAATTTTGCTTGTTTTTGTGAATGAGGGGGTTAGACTGTCCGTAACCCAGTAGTGAAACTGCTTTCTGAGCTACTAACCCAGAATAGTTGAATTGTCTAGTGGTAGTAATTGTGATTTCTTATTAATTAGGTTATAGACAGTGTATGAGCTTTTATTTGTTAGTTCATGGCTTGTAGTTCTTATACTTACTTTTAATTCAATTCAAAATTCAAAATTGTTATTTGAGTTCCGAAGTTATAATGGACGTCATTGAGAAATTCTACTTCTGTGAGTTCGAATGGTGTGTTTCCTACTAATACTACCTATAAATATAGCACGTAACAAGAAATGTAGGCGTTCTGTAGAGTGTTTGAAATTGAATGTACTATAGGTATACATAGCATAATTTGACATAATTAACTAGTTTTAACTATGACCTACTTTACCGGAAGAAACGACTTATTTAAGACAAAGTTCCATACAATAAATATTTCAGTCAAACACTCGAGGTCAATATTTCACAAGTTAAATACAAAATATTTAATTCATTTGAGTGGCCGTTCCCGAGCAACTTAATTGCCGCGTTGCAGAATTAAGAGTTGCTACAAGTTTCACACTTTAAAAACTTTACTAGAGGATGCAGTAAACTCATTAACCTGAGTGCACCAGCTTATTAGACAAGGTGCCCTGTTTTAAAGTCGGCTGTGTACACACTGTTACCTTGCTTGTCGAGCACGCAACAAAGACTGTGCTGCAGGAATTTCTGCTAGAGTTTACTAGGTG
This sequence comes from Thymelicus lineola, assembly GCA_963932265.1. NCBI lineage: Eukaryota > Metazoa > Arthropoda > Insecta > Lepidoptera > Hesperiidae > Thymelicus > Thymelicus lineola. The sequence goes on from OZ010686.1 coordinate 14,127,651, forward strand.
AATTGCTTCACCACTAGCAAAAAGACATCTCTAGGCAAGTGATTATACGTAAAAGAGGACCAAACGTGGAAAATTTCAATAACGTGATTTAGGATTTGGTTTCTTGGTCAACATACGTTTTAGGCATGTCAAAGAATAGCGAACAAAAACGCTGTGGCTCTCTTCTTTCTGCACTTTGTCTTCTCTATTTAGACTTTTTAACTACAAGTTTGTACAGAACCCTAGTTCCTTGTTTGACTCGCACTTAGCTGGTTTTTTTTATGCTACGACCGTTTGAAGAAGTACCAGCCAGCATTAAATGCATGAACTAAGTTGATAACATTATTGTTCATTTGACCAGCTCGTGAAAATGTTCACCAACCACGCCGTCCAAGTGTTCGGGCGTGTCTGTCCTAGCATGTTACCGTAAGGCGCCGGCCACACAGAAAAGACGCAAGACACGGACCCGTCGCAGTCGCGGCGCCCGTTTAATCTACTTTCATACAAAATGTATGCAGCCGTCGCGACGTAAAACATACAGAAAAGACGGGACGCCGACACGACGCTTTCTCGTCGGCGCCCTATTGGAAAACATACAGAAAGGACAGGACGCGGGCCTGCTTAGGCGCCAGCGGGGGAGCGGAAAGGACGCGGAGAGCAGGTTTCTTAAAACGTAGTGATTAAGTACTCTGTGGCCGGGAAAAGCCCAGTGTGCACCGACCGTCACGCCCGTTCCTTGTCTTTTCTATATGTTTTAACGGCGCCCTGTCTGCGACGGGTCCGAGCCCCGTCTTCGTCTTACGTCTTTTCTGTGTGGCCCGCGCCTAAGAATTTGTGTCTCGCGCCGCGCCTCACTCCGCACTGACATGTTAACACCTTCGAGGAAATGACTCGTTTTTTAACATTTTAGAGACGCAAGCACCATTTCATACGCTAACAATTAGCACCTATTGATTAATGAATAAATCATGAATCTTATAAGTAAATAATTTTAAAATTATTTTGACATTTAAACAAATATTACTCAAATTCCAAGGATATTTCCGGACCTTTATAGCATGTTTTTGAAGAACCAATACATTTACATCAAGTATAATATAATTATTTATTATACAATTCACGACATTAGATGTGTCTGAAGAGAAAGGGGATAATAACAGCATATTTTTCATGTCTGTAGAAACACTGACGTGGTAGACAATGCTAAGTAGGTTACTAGGCAAAACAAGCATTACACTCGGATATCATCCCACATCATTAGCGTGTAATTTGCATCTCAAAAATTAACTAAGATGTAGGTAGCACTAGATGTAGGTTGGCTATAAAATGATCAACTCAACTGCTGATGTATCAATTAACAACAAATAGATTACTGTTATCCGATAAAAAATGCTACAGGCTCGTCAATTTTAACCACCAATTTTAGTGTAAATCCTTCATATATCAAGGCATAATCCTAATAAGTCTCAAATGAGAATTTTGAAATGATTTCCTCAACATATACCTATAACATAAAGTTCACATTCCAGAAACCTAGTGCAATACTCATTAAAAGTTAATTTTCCCGCACATCCCTAATATTATTTGCGGTGCTTGTCTGCAGGGCACCTCGTCTTGCGAAGACGGGCTAATAACTTACCCGGGCTCCTGCATGAATAAAATGATTATGAATTTCAACGGAACATTATCGTCGCGTTGATCAAACGTGGCGGCGAATATGCACATGCACGGGAAATGCGAGCTTAAATGGAATGTTAATAAACTACCCAATTTTCAGTGACTAACTAAGTAACTATACATATAGTATAACTCTCTCTCTGTGAGTTGCATATATTTACTAACACAAAGTTTTCTAGAAGATAAAAACTTTCTTGGAAAACAAATCTTCTATTCTTTATCATTATCGCAATAGAATTTCGTATGCTATTTCGCCAATAAAATAACAATAGGCATCCCCTTGAAGGCAATCTCAATGATAATCCAAAATACGAGCGAGTCATGCTGAAATTAACCAAGACCAGAGACATTCCGTGGCATAAGTAATAGGAGCGAAGAAACGCAAACACCTCTCAGGGCCTGGCTAATCGCTTAATCAAAATTTATTCCGCACTTTGATTTTAAATTTGGAACGCAACATTTATTACTGGACCCCTCGAAGCAACCCTTCGCGGGAGCTTCATTATCGCGGATTAAGGCTGTGGAATATTTTATCGATCGCATCGACGCCGCCAGTATTCATTTTCAATTAAGCGCCAAGTATTTTATTAAGTTTGAGCGCGGAATTGATGAGTTTAGTGAACTAATATTTATAATACAGAGGAAGCGTCGCTGGAGCTATATACGGAGCACCTGTCAACTTGTGGTCACTTGTTAATAAAGAATATCCGGATGACCGAGCTTTGCTCGGTTTAGTGTTGCTTAACAACGCCATTTACTGAAGTAGCTTTAGTATTGCTACTTGCCAATAGATGTCAGGAAGAGCATATTGTAGAAGTTTATCATTGCCTGAAAATATCGATAAAACGACATTTTGCAAAAATGAATCCTAGCTAGATCGACTTATCGCCCCCGAAACCCCCTATATACTAAATTTCATGAAAATCGTTGGAGCCGATTCAGAGATTCCAATTATATATATATATACAAGAATTGCTCGTTTAAAGGTATTAGATTAAAACTTGAAAATTGCAAATCTATAGATCTATACGTTGCCTATTATGAGTATCAAATACTTCTGTGAATTATCTGTTTTCAGTTCAGATCAAAACCAAAACAATTATTTCTTAGCCGTTCGAACCACAAGTTCGTATTTAACTTATCTCAGTGCCATAAACAGACCAGGAAATTTTATAGACCGCATCCAAGCTACCTGTCAAAGGGCATAATAAGAGATCGATATTCAATTTAAATGAAGAGTTGATTCCGTGAAACAACTCGAACAGATAAATTAGATGTTCTTTGCCAAAGCATTGTTCGTGCGGTGAATGCGCGAGATAACTTCAATTTCCGGGAGCTATGGCGCTTCCGCGGCGAGCGTCAGGCACAACTTTTGAAGCTACAAGGGATTCGATGCACCTATGCACCCTTGTGCTTACATTCCTTTAAGCAAATAAACTATTATGTTCAGTTATAGACGAGCGGTATTAACGCTGCTGTGCTAACGGCTTGAATGTTTGCAGCGTTTAAATAGTCGAGTATCGAATTAAACAAGTAAAATATGCATTTATAGTCAGGTAAAATAATATTTCAGTTCGCCTTTTGTTAATAAAGCAATACGGTCATGATAGGATTTCACTTGTAAGTCCCCCAGGAGGCAAGACGCAGTTCAAGGAGTTTCATACCATCCAACCTACAGCTTAAAATGTAATCAGTTGTTTATTGAGTGAGTAGACATCTCGCTAACGGCCTTATCACACTGACGGTTTTTTTTTAATAAAATAGGTTAATGCTTGACCATAATCCCACCTGATGGTAAGTGAAGATACGCCAAATACGCCGAATCATTTTGTTGTGTGCGTTCAGAGAGCGAATTGTACATTGCAATCACGCCACGCACAAGCGTCGAAAGCTGTGTATTCGCTTCACGTCCGCGACGTTTTCATCGCGGACGCGCGGCGGATTTGCTGCGCACCCGTTCCGCTTTGAATCCGCTCGGAAACCGTCAGTGTGATAAGGCCGTAAGAGTGATTAATGGTAAACTATAGGTACATCTGTCACACACATCAAGGTTACTGTTTATATTATCATAATTTAATCTGTCAGTTTTTTTATTAAATCTGCACGCGATGTAATTTATTTAAATGTTACAAGCTTTCCTATTGCTACTAAAAATTTATTATTTGTTTGGCATCTTATTAACGTCAACAGATTCACCATCTAAAATTAATAGCCTTGAGCTGACCATACACGATCAAGTGTACTTGTCAAGTTTGCAGTTTGACTTGATGCGGCATCCAGTTTGCATGAGATAGTTATATGACCAGATAGCCATACCGTGGCATACGCCGTCAAGTTTACTGGATGCCGCGTCAAGTCCGCTGCAAACTTGACAAGTATACTTGATCGTGTATGGCCAGCATTATAGAACGCAGCGTTTTCAACGCTCGTATGTGTGTCGTAATCGTTTTATGTGGGCAAATAGATGAGCTCGGAGATGCGAGCGGCGCGGATGCAGCATCCTAATGCAATTTCCGTCGCAGGTGCGCCGTTAATGTGCTCGTGTCATTATGTTCATCGTTCACACTGCACTACTTTTTGTTTTCATTAAATAACTATCTTGTGTATTAATATTTAGAATAATAAATTGTTTATCTTTACTAATTATTTAATGTATTTTTATGTATGACAGGATGCTGTATTTTTTATTTTCGGTGCCTATCTCCAACTATGTACAATATTAATCATTTACCTTTACTGTAAGGTATGAACGTAAGTGCAATGGAAAATAGTGGATTTAAGTCATTTGACTGAGATTGATCACCACTTATAAGCAAAAAGATTTCGAAAGTTATTTTTGTGTAACTATAGGATAAACAAGCAAGTTATTTATAGTCACGATCGTCCATGGACATCAGTGACACCAAGAAGTTACCGACGCGTAGCCTACCGGAAAATAACAATTTTTCCCTTATTTGATAGTTAGTTAGACGGGTATAGTACCCTACCATAATACATCTTCATATCTCGTAACAATTTTCAGCTAAAAGTTTGAGTTGTTAAAGTTGCTCTCGACATTAATTGCACCTCTAAAATCCAGCATGCATGAAGAGATTGATCAGACAAAGCCGCTCTCCGTGAATGGAAAGTCACTCCATCCTACAGACAAGAGCCTACAAATAGGATATTATGAGTCCACGCGCGAATGCAGGTAATCCTATCCCGTCATGTCAAATATCGTAAGCTTAAAATGCTTTGGTAGCGAGAGTTTTGACTTGTTATAATATAAATGGAGGTGTTTATGATTACTAAACCTGGGTCTTTGTACAAAGACTGCCCCTTAAATTACTTCTGTTGGCGGATGTATAAAACGATGTTCTTTAATTCAGTTAAGTAGAGTAAATTAAAATTTATAATGTAATTTGTTTTTTATTTTATAATGTAATTAATTTTTAAACACACATATGTGATATAATTTGAATATTTTAATTGTATGACATCTTTGAACTGTAACTTAACTTATATCTGATTCTCATCTCATTGAAAATTGTATGTTCCACTTATTTATATCACTCGCTTTCTCTGTGCATATAGTCTACACTACATCTTTAATTACAATGGCAATAACCTTTCTTCTTATGCAATCCTTCTTTATGTTGTTTTGTTGTACATTGTGTTGATGTTCAAATAAATAAATAAATAAATAAAAGTTTCAAGTCAATAGTTTCAGTCGTCTGTCAGTCGGTACCAGTTAGCGTTTTTTTAAGAAGATCACGTGATATAACAATTTAGTTTATGATGTTTAATTAAACATTATGATAACTAATGTATATATTACAATATCGCACGCTCAGTGGAAAAAAGGCATAAGATGAAAATTGCAATTTAACAAGAGAGCAAATTACATTACGATTTCTTGCACAAAACCAACAAGATTAATGGTAAAAATTTGAAAAAAAAAGTAAGCATATGCAGCTTTTGTCCCTCTTTCCAATCATATTAATAACTAAAATTCAACGTAAGACGACTTATGTTTTTTTTCCACCGAGGGTGCGATATGTGATGTGTTGCAAGTGACGTTCATACAAAATTAGACCTGAAAACCAAGAATCGAGTATAAAATTGCCTATACGAAAAACAAACCTGAGATCAGTGCTATCAACAAGCTCTCAGTACAATAACTATTTTCTGCATAATTATGCAGAAAACAACTCATTAGTTCAAAGAATCAGAATATGGTTATATAAAAGAAATAGAGCTTATGTGGCGATCATCCCTTGGTGAAATAGCCCAAGACGCATGCATTATACAGGGTGATGATAAATAATATGTTGAAGCGGGTCGTATCATGTTGATCTTTCTAAATTGATGATATCAATTGACATAAAAAAAGTATCTTAACAAGCAAAATAAATACCATGGTAAAAAAAAAAAGAGTACCACACACACGAATTACATAAAGAAAAATATTTCTACTCAACTCAACCTGTGCATGTCCATTGTCGGTGCGATAGCCGCCTTCGCGAAACGAAAAGTTTTCGAAATGCCCCGTCGGTGGGGCCTTTATTAAAACCTACGGAGCATATTGCATAACTGACGGCAATGAGTAAGGCGACCGCCTCACTCTCCATGCCGCAACGAATTCAATATTCACAGCGAGTTGGAAAGTTTTATTATTGCGGCGTAAATATAATGAGTGCAGGTGAGGCAGTTTTGTCTGCCGGGATTTACGGCCAGCCATTATTCGAGCGAGGCAAGACAACGAATGCGAAATTACTTATGTGGTGCGAACTCGTGGATTAGTTGATATGTGTAGTTTTTATACGAATATAGATAATAATATGAATGAAGTATTCAATGTTTCTTTGTTAGTTGTAATTTGGTATTCACGGTCACCGGGATTAAAAGAGGGTATTTTTTGTGTTTTTTTACAACCATTTATGTTGACGTATTAGTTGTAATTTAGTAATTATTTATAGCCAAGTAGCTCGCATATCAGTCTCCTAATCAGGGATTCAGTTTTAAATATTTCGTCTACCTTAGCACATTGTGAAAGAGAATCTGTATCGGTTAGTTCTTTATCTCATCAAAGACATAAATGTGAAATGAGAGCTAAGTTCAAAAAAAAAGAATTTAGATCTAAATAGGTGCCACGTTCTGTATAGAAACGCCTAAAATTTTAGTATCAAGAACATGTTATATCAAGCTCTACATTTGACTTGGTTATTGTTATTTGTAAAATTAATCTATACAGTGGAACCAATAATTCACTATTTTCACTAATAGGGATGTTGACTAATTTTAGGATTCAATTTTATTTTATAGATAGAACCTCAATATTCACGAAAAAAATATTATAAAAATAATAATCTTCAATTTAAAAACAAAAATTGGTAAATAAAAATCATTATCAAATTTCCCACCAAAAACGTCACGTGACGTCACTAAACTATATTCAATACTATCTGTCTACTTAGTTTGTTGAATTTCCATATAAAATTGTTCCAATGACGTCATATTCTCAAAATGGCGTTTGAGGTCACGTGACAGTGAGTACAATTTTTAACATTCTAAATTAATGATATTTAATTTATTGTGATTGATTTCAATAAAAGAATCATATTTAAGGCCTTTAAATGTTACCACATATATTTTAGACATAAATTTATATTAATTTGTAATTAGTGTCAACATCCCTATTATCAATAATTTTCAGTTTTTAGATTTTTTCCTTCAGTCACCAAAATGCGGGTTTGTAAACATTAATAATTAATATATCAATAACAGCTAACTGTTATTAAATGACTATGAGCGACTGTGAGCTACATTTACGAAATTTTGAATTCTAAATAAGCTAAGAGGTTTTAATAAATGTGCCTTTCATATATGTAGGTAAAATAGGTCTCGATAAAATGATAAAAATTCACTAGTTTCTGATTTATTCCTTTGTATTCACACAATTACGCAACAACAACAATAACACAATCTGGATGGATTGTATTAATTGAATTGCACGTTAAGTATTAGTCATTGATAGAGTAATGTCATAATTACAGTAAACTTGTGCTTCTATTTTTCATTCTACTTCTTAGTATAACAAAAATTTACATAAGACTTAACTTTTTTATCTTTACCTAAATTTTTAATGATTCATTATGTATCAAGAAAGACAATCAGTATTATTGAGAATTTTTGCAGCGTTTTGATCAACTAGCTGTTATAGCAGTTTATAGTTTACCCCCAACATTAAATGATTTAATACGAAGGTGACAAATATAATCATACTTGAAGTAACGTAGATTCATTAAAACCGTACTGTAGGTATGTAACTTTAAATGTTGGCTGTGAGTTTTTACCGAAGCCCCAAAAACGGTCATTGAAATGACCCTTTCTATATTTCGACCAAATCCTCTGAATGCAGTAAGCATTCAAATATTTTTTTGTCAAAGGACTTGCCCAATTTTTTTAGAGTCCAAACCCAAAATTACTTAAAAGCCATTTCTGTTTTACCCTCAAAGCGCTTTGGTTGGATTTGGTTTTGGTTTACATATACGTATTTGTAAAAAATGTCAGAGACTTTAGTTTTTGGTACTTTTATTTTTATTTTGAACGATTCAATCAAAAACATACTACCTACTAAATTATACTATGGTATATAATACTAATATTACCTGTGGCTTCGGTTTATTTATGTTCATCTAATATTTTCATCCACCCTATACAAAATACCAACCCTTGTTTTAAACATACCACCTTCCTTTCTTCTGTTTAAAAAAAACATATTATATACTTATCTATAAAAGATATCTGCTGTAAAATTTTTGTAATTCTAGAAACATAACTTTAGAGTGACGTGAAATAAGCCTTCCTCTTTAATATAGGTAGCAAAAATTATTAAAAATGTACGAAATGTTCATTTATGATGCCAGCATTTCCTATTTAAAGCAGAAGGCGATTTGATAATACAATTCTACGATGATTTTATCCTTTTATCATAGTCAATTCAATTTGGAACACATAATTAAATGTCATTTATGTTATGTAAGTTGTACAATATCCTGTTCTTACTCTACAAGCTCATTGTAATAATATCTCTTAGATAGTTACTATATCTATCCAAGTTTGTAAGATTGGAGCTGTTTTCTAACCACTGTCTCCCCACATTAGCGTCTCTGGAGAACATGTTGCAAAACAATATTTAAAGGAGATCGCCGACACATAAATCAGAACGCCCGAGGTGCACGTATTTCATAGTTAATTCTTTGCGGTTTCGCTTCGTGAGCCGTCAGTCTCCTAGAGATATTTTGCGTGTAAACTTACGTCTGCATCGTATATTATCTTCATTAACGTACACAAAAAATTGCATTAACTATTGGTGGGTATTAAAACATTTCACGTGACTTTTGTTAAGAAATGTAATATGTTAATATTCCTCGTCACTTTATGATAATGATTTCAGAGGTTGCTCAGTAATTTGAGCGGGATTTAGAAGTAGTCTGAAGCATCCAACCAAAACGTTTTGGGGTCAAAAAGACTAACAAAATTAAATGAAAAAATAAATCTAAATGAACGTCATCTTACCCCAGACCCTTAACAATCGTCGTGAATATTTGTGCGTAACCAATAAAAAAAATCATAAAATTCACTACTCTGAGATACGCATAGATAGACAGAGGACTAGGAATAAGCAAGGATCAAAAGTGTGTAAGATTGGAATGAAAATACTATAATAATATTCTTGAAAGCAAGCCATAAATCTATTGTTTAGCCAAATCTCAGTTCCTAGCTCCCCTGGCAGCCATATATCGTAATATCGCGGCTGCCACCGACACCGCGAGAATACATCCAGATATCGTGTTACGTCTGAAGCTAAGGAATCTTTAGTAATAACGAGCCGATTTATATAGAACTTTGAACGCCCACAGCTTTCGAAGACCACAGTAAAAATGATCGTCTTTATTCGTTGTGTACTAATGTTGGCGGAATAATTTTTTGTCTACATTATTTACTGTAAAATCGTCTACCTCGTTGTAAGTATCTTATATTATTATCATGGAAATCGGTTCAGGCTTTTCAAACATTCGTCATCCCGAAGCCAGCTTCGATTAATTTATATCGGTATGTCGCAATCAAATCGGTTCAGCCGTTTTAAGGATTAGCGAAATTTGATGAAAGTGTATGGGTAGACTACTAACCCCTCCATCAATCCGTAATAAAGCAATGTTCTGGATAATACTCCAAGCCTTTGAAATTACAAGGAGACTAGCGCTCTACAGTTCAATGAAGCCTTTATGTTTACGAAAGCAAACACAAACATATTACTTTACTAATTAGAGTGAAAAAGTCATCTACACGACCAAAGCGCCACCTCACGACCTACTATTTTTTCCCCAGCTTCAACTATTGTGGAACTGCTGTTACACTGGAGGTACTTCACCTATTTTTATTATTTTCTACTGGTTAAAGAGTTGGCCTGGATATTCCAAGTCAGGGAGCAATAAATTGAGCCGAAATATCACACAAATATTCATTTCAGAATAAAAGATTGATTTGGAAGAAAATAAAATAATATTTGGCAACCTCTGATATTATTGAATATGATTTTCATTGCTACAAAAACGTGTTACAGCTTTTATCATCTTCTCCAGTTGATCTAAGAATCTCTCTCCAAGAGGCAGGTTCCGTCGCCTATTTAATTGCTAAAAAGTTATTTAATGTGTCTAATTCGTAGTAATAAGTAGTTATAAGTATGGTAAGCTAGAAAGATGAACACATCCTTTCTTATACTTACAATTAGTTACATAATTTGATGGATACGCAGTCGTCCAATGCCACGAAGCGAAAACGGTTTCAGCAATTTGTGCGAATTGTATGTAGCTATCGTCCCATGTAAATGATGGGCCATCACAATAGACTCCAAATAAGTTTTGCAGGCTCTTTGATTTCCTAATTCACACCCCGTTTTACGCTCACTAATTTTCTTGTTCGGACACAATTTTGCCGACGGACCCCTCACAATAATAATTTTGCAGAGAAACTATTATAGTGGAACCTCTCCAGCCAGTAATTAATTTTGCCATAAACCGGCTCAATTGAAGCGTGAAGATTTCGTGTAGACTGGCGAGAAACTTTTGTGAATGATTATAATTAATTTTCAATTAATTCTTGTATTTTTAAGGGTACCCTTTCCATTTATTTTCGAGGGATATTTTAATCAGATTCGGTTATTGTTTTGACGTCAAATGGAATCGAGTCTTATTGAATTTAATCATAAGTAGCAACTGTACCAAGGAGTAGGAGAGAAGATGCAGTACAAAGTCGGTATTTCCTTCAGTTGGCCGCATATGCAATAAGATACATCACAATACCGGGCAAAGTTTCCGAACAAAGCCACCGCTCACATCCTGGTCGTCTACTATACTACAGATTCTATTCATTATTGTTGAAATCACTTACGTCTTCCAGAGACGTGGAGTAATAATGTTTCGCTGAGGTTTCGACATTTTAATAACATCACAACGACAAAGTGAGAAAACAAATCATTAGAATAAAGAAACAAAATTTATAACTAACTTTCCCCGCTTAAGCAATTTAATCGCCGTAGAGCGCCATATAATTGAAAATATTCAGGAACTTCTGAAATACATGACGTTGACGGTTTGGTAACATCACATTCAGATGTACTGACATCTTGATCAAGACATATTGATGTCTTGACGTGAATATTAAAGTAGATCGTATAGATAACAGGTTTTATTTCTTAATTCTGATCGGTTGGTTTTATTTAAAATGTAACATATTAGTTGCACAGGAAGCCTAACTGCATGCAACTCGTTAGGATGCAAAGACGTCGGCTCGCGGACAGCCGTCTCGCCAGTCGTCTAGCACATTCTCACCTGGGGCCCGTACTATGTAAGACTTCGCAACTTTGACGGCGCTTCAATGCTGCCAGAAATACTAAGGCAACATTCAACAATCGATAACTTCAAAATATTCTACCTACAATGCCAACAACAAGGTTCAATTGGAACTTGCAGCTACAAACTATTGTTCAGAACTGGGTACAAGTTGATAAAACTTCGGAACAAGCAGCTATGTAAATGTTCTTAAATATTAATTACTTGTAGATTATTATTTGCTCGACTGTTTTTGGATTTTATCTTCGTGTTTATTGTGATAAAAATATCCACAATTTGTAATAATTCTTAAAGAATTGAGGATTATACAAGATTACTGCCAGCATTTTGAAACTTATTATAGATGCAAACTTTAGATTGTTTGCTCACTGCAGAATTTGCAAAAAAAGAACGACCTATCAAAACGCAAAAATAGCGTCGCTATGTACGCATGTCTCACAAATAACCTTGTAGAAATTTGATGATTGTTTTATCAAATTTTAATGAAATAGCTTCAGTGTAATTAATTTACATTGTTAATACAATTACTGAGCGGTCACGGACAGACCAGCTACTACTTTAAAAGTTCCAGTAAACTCTTTAACTAGTCTGTGGCAAGCTCGTTTTTACTTCTTCTAATTAACTGCGGGGCCATGCCGGCACGTAAAGCCACGTTCAGCCATAAATACACCAAGAAATCGGGACCATCCCCATAAATTCCTCTCGTAAAAGGTTCTGCGATTATGTTAGAGGGTGGTATTAGCAAAGTTTGTCCGATCGCGGGGGGAGACCCCCTCTAATACATTTTTCGTTGATGTAACACGATTTCTCGACGGCTCTCGGTTACGTGATGGATTAAGAAGCGGCTTGGTCTCACCGCCGGCGGATTAAGACGGGCCTTCAATATTTAGGGCACCGCTTCTAATATACAATGTTTGCTTGTCAATAGACTGCGCTGAGGGAGCTCCGCAAAGCCATCCTGAACCAAGTACACTCCAAAATCACAAATTTAACGACGACGTTTCGTTTGTCTTAACTTCCAGTATGATTTTACCGACACTCTCCGCTACGAATAACGGATGAAAGAAAAGAACAATATTTTTTACAAGAGATTTATCTATAAACTTGTCGGTTGCTGTATAATTATGAATAAATATAATAATTGAATTTATATAATCCATAATACAGACAAAACATATTATTTTATTATTTTTTGTATTTTATAAATTCCTCCATAAATGTATTTGAAGATAATCGTTATGTAGCGATGAGGCCGCCTGTTGTTTTGTACCATCTTAACTGTTATTCTTGTACGATTGTATAATATGTGGTGTGCAAACAGTGCAAACAATAAAGAGTTATCTATCTATCTATCTATAATTTACTTAGGTACAGTTTTAATTTTTAACATGTACAAAATAATTTACCTACCTATTTTACCTACTATTACTTTGCAATATTAATCAGAATTTCACTAAGTATTATATTTTATATTCGCTCTTGTTATATAGAAGGTGATAATAGGTAGCAATGTTTAACGAATTCTGAACTGTACGAACGTCTTTACATGTATACCGGATACAACGAATCAAAGATAGAACAATGATCAACACGATAAGACATTATCGATGAAAAAAACGAGTAAAAATTATAACTAAACCAAGAGTAATTTTAACTAGCTACGAGAAAACGACATGTCATTTCAAGAACATGTTGTTGTGAATTGCCGAAACTCAGTACATTATTAAAATCCGTCAAAGTTAGATAGGCAATAAAGAGAATGGATCTTGGATCCGAGGTGCGTTGTTCCCGCACGGGATCCGGGCTCCAATCGCGCGTAATGTATTTATGATTATTGTTGGAGCTGTTTTGGGAAAAATGGCGGGTGAAGGAGTAAGGAGTAAGGAGATAGGGAGATGTTTAGTTTGGAACTTAGATAGAATATCATGTTTATTTTCCAGCGTCGTGTATTTCAATTACCGTAGAATTTGTTATGAAACACCTTTATTTAAATACTAGCTGTTGCCCGCAGCTTCGCATACCAAAATTATGTTTCACCTTATTTGTACCTCTTGAAGAAGAAAATTTGAAAAACGGTGAATTTATGTTGAAGTACTTATATTTAGTAATTTATATACTGAAACCCACGATAAAATCACAAAGGATTCCTCCAGGAACTGGTTTTGAAAAATAAGCAATATTCACATAAATTTGTATTTTTTTTTCTTTTTCTTGCAAAATTTTGAAAAACTAAGAAAGATTATTCCATCAATTTAAGCAAGGAACATTTGTTGCAAATTTGAAAATCCGTTCAAGGGTTTTCATGTGATGCCCGGACAGATAAACAGACAGACAGACAATAATTCTTAAAAAAATATTTTTGTGCTCTAACATGTTATTGAAGTGCCCGCTAATCGAAATTTTTAAAAAATATTTAATGTACAGAAAATTTGCCGTTTGAGTTTTATTATAATACAGATTAGCCCGCCATCCTCCACTTCAGAAAAATATGCTTAAGTTTACTTGTGTAAAATTTATTACTTAAACGTTCTTGTTACTCCCTTGGGGTGTACTTCATATTAGCCCATACCTCCGATTGATTTGAATTTGGGTAAATCATAGGCAAAATACCGGCATATTTAATTTTCAAGGTCACCTCGAAATAACATTATTTTTAATTTATTACGTTTATTTGGTAAAAATACTGATTTTACAGAAAAATTTTTCAAATAATAGTTGTAACCCATATGGAGAGTGACATTTTATTTCTCATACATTTTTCTTGTAAAGCCAATGGTTTGGAAGAAAAATGCGAATTTCGTTCCACATAATTTACTATACTACTATGTACTATTATTATGTATACTATGTACTATTTAACTTGTTATACTAATACCATTATTTATTCTGTGCTAATACTGTGAAGATGGAAGATTTATATTTAGAATATTTTATATTACCATTTGCATACAATTACAATAATAGCATTTAAAATAACTTAAGTTAAATTAAAGTCTTTAAAAATCAAATTTGATTTACTACAATAGTTAGTGAAAGATACGAATCGCTGCAAAACCAACTCCACGTAGTCTTATCTGCCCTACCCGTAGAGTGCAATGTAAGCCCGCGGAGGCGCGGAGGCGCGAGGTGGTCTACGAGTTGAGAAACAGGGGTTGAAACGCTCGCCGCAGCAGCTGAGGCTGGACGGCAAAGACGGCCAGCAAGCCGAAACTGCGGTGGTGACCGTTAAGACCACCTGCGACGATAAGCTCGCGTGGGACTGCTGGAACCCCGAAGCACCGGGGCCATGACAGAAACTATGTCATACAAAGAAGAAATGCTGTCCCAGCAAAAACTGAACTGAATTGTCGTGTGTGTGTTTCATTTTATGTGTATGTGGAAGTGGGTGTGTGTATGTGTGCAAAAAAGTATGTCAAGTAAATAGGGATGTTGACTAATTTTAGGATTCAATTTTATTTAATAGATAGAACCTCAATATTCACGAAAAAAATATATAAAAAATAATAATCTTCAATTTAAAACCAAAAATTGATAAATAAAAATCACTATCAGATTTCCCACCAAAAACGTCACGTGACGTCACTAAACGATATTTAATACTATCTGTCTACTAAGTTTGTTGAATTTCCATATAAAATTGTTCCAATGACGTCATATTCTCAAAATGGCGTTTGAGGTCACGTGACAGTGAGTACAATTTTTAACATTTTAATTTAATGATATTTAATTTATTGTGATTGATTTCAATAAAATCATCATATTTTAGGCCTTTAAATGTTACCACTAACATTTTAGACATAAATTTATATTAATTTATAATTAGTGTCAACATCCCTATTGTACCAAGAAATTATGCGGGAGGAATTTCGCATTTTTTCCAAACCACTGGTTCTACAATAAAAATGTATTGGACATAAAATGTCAATCTTTTAATAGTCTACAAGTATTGTAGGAGACGTTTTTCTATTAAATCAAAACTTTGCCAAATAAACGTGGAAAAAAATATTGTTTTTTCAAGGTGACTTTGAAAATGAAATATGCGGATATTTTGCCTATGATATTCATTATCAGCGCGTTGAAATACATAGGTATAACCATTGAAGTATAATGTCATAGAACAGACATCTTGAACAAAATGTGTGTCCCGCCCGGGAGGTTCCATTTTCAAAATTGAGCCCCAGTTCTCCTTTCAAAATCGAACGAATGCATTGAAGATTGAAGCCACGTGGCGTCAATGTATTGGGGCATACATGGTGTTCGCGGTGTCTGTTCTATACGCTAGTAATAATACTTCAATGGGTATAACAACTTTGGCTCAGGACCGGTCAGAGTGGCGCAAGTTAGGGGAGGCCTATGTCCAGCAGTGGACCTCCAAGGGCTGATGGATGGATGGATGGATGGATGGGTATAACAATAAGCTAAAAGGAAATTTATCCCTCCCTTGTTTTATCAATAATGTTTACCAAATTGGGAAATAGGTACTTAATAATATTTTATTTCAAAAAATATAAATACTAACAACTTAAAAAAATATATTAAAACGTTTTCTACAATTAGGATTTAAAAGGTTTTTGGCTGTGAAACTAAAGTGAAAATTTCTTAAAATTTAAATGTTATTTTATTACGTACTTCCAAATATACATATGTAAATTAACATCAAATCAAACCAATCCATAAATTATTTAAAAATAATTCCCTTCCGTAACCCAATTCTGTTCTCTAGCAAATGTGTTTTTATTTATTAGCAAACGTTACTTGCTAATTGGTGCAAATTTTACAAATTTTCCTTACAACCGATGTCTAGAGACGAGTGGCAGCCCCCGAAACGTATAAATACTGAATAAGCAGTAAACTGTATTACTTCGAACCCTTTTCACTTGGCGAATTAGTAAAAAGCTACTGGGGGTGAAAATTTTAACTTAAATGCGCTCGTAAGCTTTCGTACCTTAAGCGGGCTACACATGACCCAAACCTATAATCCACATGCACGTATGATAATTTAATGAATTAAAATTATAACTCATTGCTATAATAATGATAATGAAAGCAATGATTAAAGTTCCATGCAGTTGTCAAAAATAAAAAACTAAACTAATTGCAATTACACAGCTCTTCATGTATATTTTACATTAATCTGCCAATAAAATGTTGTGTATAAAACCTTGGAATTTTACATAAATGTTTCCCTGACCATTAATTTTGACAAGAAAAGTAAGTTGGCCACTAACAACTTTATCTAATAAGATGCAAATTTTAACAATTTTAGAAAATACTAATTATATAAAAAAGTCCACGAAAACAATATCCAAGTAATACATACAAGGAAAGGGATTGACTAGTTACAACTCATATATAAACACGAGATCCTAATTTCGAACGAGCTAGTAAGTTAATGTGTAAGCCTCTTAATGCTTCGTAGCGTACCTGCGCGTGTGTCTGACAGTCCGAAGTGATTACATTGCATAGTACCCTTCCTTTTGTTTGTTTTGATTTTGGTTAATTTGATTTGTGACATTTTTCGTGCGTCGAGCCGCGTGGAGAATTAAATGGAATGATTACTCGTCAGGCTTGTCTCACGCTGTCGACTCGAACCAAATGTTTACCTTTCCTGTTCCATTTTATAGAGACGTTTTGTTTTTCTTTGTTTTGTTATGAATACAAGCTCAATTATGCGGTTTGTGTGATATTTTCTTGTTGAATTATTTGTATATTTTTGTGACACCTTTAAATGACAACGTAACAATTTAATGGTGGTATGAAATTTTTAATAATATAAAAATGATATGCTCTGCACACTATATTATTATATGTATATTAAGCAGTAGATAAACTACCATTTACTACCAGCAAAAAGACCGCGTACCAATAACAGTACGAACAGAATGGTTTCACAAATTGTTTATAAGTAATACGAAGAAGAAGCATAGTAATTTGAGTTGGAAATGTACCCAAATTATTTCTACTAGATAATTATTTCACTATGATCACCTGCATATTGTGAGGGGGACCTGGTGATCTATATTACAGGCTTCGGCTTAGTTTAGACACCAGATCTCCCACAAATTACTAATCTATGGACATTTTTGGAAATTTTTCATGTCATGATTTAAAAGTAATTTGTGGAGATAAATAAACATTATTATAATTATTATTTATTTATTATTTGAAAAGATGGATGGATTGTGTTACAGAGAATATGAAAGATAAGAGTTAGTGTAAAGATGACGGCTGATAGAGAAGTGTGGAAGAGGAAACATATTGCGCCGACCCCAAATAAAATTGGAAAATGGGCAGGATGATGATGATGATTTATTATTTATTATTATAACTAATATTCGTACCTGTTGTACCTCTCATGCAATGCATTCCTTATCTACTCGTAAGACAAGAATTAACACACGTAATTAAAAATACCAACATACTCACAGACGGGCTCGGGGCTTGCTAATTAGCAAAAAGTTATTAAACAGACACACGGGCTGACATTGACATGCGCCATGGAAATGCCACGATGAATCTCGTTTAATTTACACACTCGTTGAGTAGAACATACGAGTAGTAAGTCAAATACCGGCGGCCTCAGTGATTGTATCATATCGTGTGCGTTGACTTCATTTATTAGTAGATTTTGCTATCAGTTGAGAATGCTATAAATTGTTCCTTGTGTAACAGATTCAGACGTACAATACGGCTAATTTTTAGCATATTTATTGGCTTTGGAACAATACAATTATGGTTCTCTAACTTCACAGATGAAATGACTACTAATTAGATTACCATAGGTTGCCCACTTTAATCTAGCCCACTTAATTCGAACTAAAGTATCTGAGTTCAAGTCAATCCTGGTTCCCTAAATGCCAAATACCAATTTGTACCATTTCTTTTTAAATGTGATAAGTTAATGTTTGACTGCAATCCCACCCAATGGCAAGTAGTAACTATAATTATGTACCCTAAACTCACAATCTATCACGTACTATAACAAGGAGTACTCGACATCTCATTAGGCTCACCGAACACTATCCAAGACGCAAGCTGACCATCGATCTGTCAAATTAGTATCTCCAAGACGATGGAGTGCTCTCCAAGGTGGCGAATACCAGTATTACTAACAAAGCCAATCAGATGCATGCGTGGCAGCCCTAATCTATCATAATGACATCGATTTCCCATCTGCCATGGCCCGGGGTAGTGAATAACGTGACATCCTGTCGAATAAGTCTTATGTGAGCTTGAAATGTATTAGGAAAGATAGGTTGATATAATTGCAAGGATTGACACGTATGATTTTTTTTAATTTTCAAATAATGCCTTGGGTTATAATTATAATTATAATACAATACGATCTCAACTCTAATTTCCTTAGATAAAATAAGGTTACATAAATTGTGATAAAAAAATTATGAAGCATAAAAAACGGAAACATTTTCAGATTTTATCCAGGTATTCAGTTGAGCTTTTTAATTCGTATTATGACTATTTTTAAATAAAATCAGTTACTCTAAATACGCTTTTTATTTACTTCTTTTTTACCAGCTAGAAGCCGGTTCCTTCTTTTTACTCTCTCTTCATTTTTGGTCATAAGACATCAACTTCACCTTTGGTGTTAGTGATTTCTACGGTCTACGATGACCACTTACAATCAGGTGGATCGTCAGCTCGTTTGTCGGTAATTATCTTACATATTAGGTATACGAGTACATATACGAAATGGGACGAGGAAGATCTAAGAAAAGATGGATGGATTGTGTTACAGATGATATGGAAGATAGTTAGTGCTGTTAGTGTTAAGATGACGGCTGATAGGGAAGTGTGGAAGAGGAAAACATATTGCAGAGATCCCAAATAAAATTGAGAAATGGGCAGGATGATGATGATTAGGTATACATATAAGTATATAAATATCAATATAGCTAGAACTTTGTTTTAATAAACATACGATAATAATTAAGCATTAATCATTATTTTTCACACAAGTGAGGAACATCAAGTTTTATCCACGTCCCACTAATTCCCATGTCTGTTCATCACACGACAAGCGACGTGGCACGCCCCGCTACGTGTCTAATAAGACGCTCTGCGGCCGCGAGCTGTCGAACAAGGCACAATTAACGTATATCGAGTGCTGACATACCTATTCATAATTCTTATAAGTTTCTTATATCAGTAACTGATAAATGAGTGGACCATTGATAAGTCACTGTTGCTGAAAGATGTTGTGTTACCAGAGGTATTGAAGACCAACAACGGACCGAGTAAACTTGCTATCATAATACTCGTATTATTATAACATTGGTTTTCTGACTCCAAAACTGAAGCACGTTAAAAGACATTGTCGAAGAACAAAAGTACAATACCTACTTTATTTTTTCGCAAATAAGTACATGCTTCAAATATATTGATTCAGTTTAATGGAAGGGACACCATCAGCAGATAACCGTTTCCAAGTGGACGGTTTCCAACAATCCATTTTACTTATGTAATCACAAAATGAAAACAAATATCAACATTTATTTTCCTACAACTAAGTTGCATTTATCCGTAACAGTGGAATCTAAAGTCGAAATGTAAAGGCGTGAGCTCTTCCCTACTCTAATGAAGCGACCGCGATGGCTGCGACGTCGAGTGCTATAATGGTTTCCTCTCGAGGCCTTTGTCGAGAGAACTTTGCAACTCTTAGCCGAGAATAACTTGGAGTGACGTGGGAGTACGTGCTTGATGCGCACATTGCTTAGCAGATAATACTGGAGTTACGATTCTAAGAATACCGAGTTTGTATCTACATTGTATAATACTTAATGTCTTTCGTGAACATGATTTTAATACAAGTTTTACCAGACTGATTTAGGAAGGAAATTTAGTATGAGACAATCATGTCATTAAACTCCACACTAAAGCCTAATTTTTATTTTTCAACGATATTATAGTCAACTTATCTAATACCTTTAAACGAGCAATATTATGTATTCATGTATATTTTCTGAATTTCGAAAACGGCTCCAACGATTTTCATAAAATTTAGTATGCAGGGTGTTTGAAGGGCGATAAATCGATCTAGCTAGGATTCATTTTTAGAAAATTCGTTTTATCCGTGTTTTCAGGCAATGACATCACTCTTCCTGACATCTATTGGCAAGTACCAACACTAAAGCTACTTCAGTAGATGGCGTTATTAAGCAATACTAAACCGAGCAAAACTCGGTCATCCGGGTACTACTATCATAAAGATACAATATAAGAAGAATGTGTTACAAAAATATCTGTCACAGCCAGTAATTAATGTCCGCAGTGATCACTCCTAAAAACTAGATATCACTTAACGGGGTCCTTTAATATTTAGAAATAATCTTTATCATCCAATGTAATTTCGAAAATTGGGTACTGTTTAATTTATCAACTTTCCAACGTTAATGTATCACAGCATTATTATTGATAATAATTACACAGATCTCTACTTCATCACCACGTCATTTCAATCTTCGAATATCGCTATCAAACACTACCCACAGACTTCGATAAGTAAATAGCAATTCCATTAAAAACAGATCCCTAAAGCCTTCGCCGTAAACAAATATATCTATAGTTTCTTAGCGACTTCTTCAGCTTTCATTCCGTCGCATGCAAAGATACGTTCCTTGATTAAACACTCCTACGGTATTTGTTTAAGACGTAATTAAAGATGCGACGGCGTTTAGCAACGTCAAAAGAAGCCGTACATTTATTAATTTGTATGTCAATATTTACTTCTAATAAATTACTCGCAGACGTATCAAGCAGCCTTTGAAAGCTGTAAGCATATAACTTTGTGATTGTAAATACTGACGCCAAATGTTATTTTAGTTGTGCTGACAGTGTTTTCCTTAATTGGTGACCGTAGAAACCGTGAGTTTTATGACATACAATTGTAATTTTATTTTTTGGACCAATAGGTACTATTAATGATTATTCCTTTTTTTTGCAGTGTTTTTAGTCTATTTCTATTTTAAGTTTTTTAAACAAAACTATGAGTATTAAATTATAATAACTATAAATTAAGCAAGTTTAAGAAAATTTCCTGCCCACTGAGGCAAAATATCTAACTCGAGGGCACGTAAAAGTGTGCTCTCAGTAATTGGTATTGATGACAGCCATCGGACTGAGGAAGAAACTTCGACACTTGATTCACTACTGGTCAACACCAGAGTCACTGATAGTAAATAAATAAATTGAACATACATACAGACCACACTGATTTCAACGTATTATATTCGAGACCGTATTTTTTTTCCAATACACAAAAAATATTATATTTCGGCTAGCAGCATTAAACGTCGTCGGATCCGAGTCGGTTATTTACATAAACTTTCATCTGAAACTTCTCGAATGTAATTACAGAGGCGTCACCTGTGAACGAGGCGTCTGTATGCAAATGTACCGCGGATCGGAAATTTTCTGCACCTTATAATAAGAATGCGAAAGTGTTCGCCTTTCGGCAGGGGGTCGATTCTCAGATACCGTTTCATCTGATAAATGCCCTCCCAATTTCCGCGTGTTCATACATTCATTCGAATAACATTTAGGGTGAAAATATTGGGCATAACTAATTTATTCGCCGTTATGCCGCGAAAATGAAGGTATGTGCGATATATTTTAATAACGCACTCTCGCGAGACCGTCCCTGATACGGATAACGAAGTTGAAAATGCGTATTTTTACTTTCACACAGATGGTTACCTCTGTAATTTAAAGAGAAAAATTTGGACGTCGTAAATTTTTGTTAGGGCGCGCACTTGATTAAAGGTGAAAATATGGATGCTCATTATAACTTGCTTGGAATTTTTATACCTTACTTATGATGTATAAGAATTATTTTATGTTATTGCTACGTTAGATTAAAAACTAGGGCCATTTATTTGTCGAACTAGATATTATTATTAGGTAATGTCAATAGAACGTATGTGTAGTGTCTATGCATAGCGGACAGTCTGTGGCTAACTGCGAGCGAGTGCAGATGTGCGCTCTGCGTATTCATACCTCACCTATTACAGAGTAAAGCGTGTGTATTATTGATCCTCCGAACACAACAAGTGGCGACGACGGTAAAAAATAATAAGTAATTACAAAAAATTTGTTGGAAAAAAAGAAGGATTAATGCCCTTGCTTGCATACGCTTGGGCAGGCAAATTCGTTACGAATATATTCTATTATGTACGTATTCAAGTAAGTAAAGTTTATAATTACATTACAACCACATAATTTATATGTGGGTACGCGGCTGGGTACGCCTAACTGCGTGTACCTAAATAACAATTATTTAAGTATTAACGTTTTAAGAACTCGGCAACGAAAGTACCACTGCCAGATTTGTACACAAAATGGTTGTCTAAACATCAAAACAAATTAAATATTTCGAAGGCCACGCAAATCACCTTGTTACAAAGGGCCATGCCTCAAGTAACTATTTCAAATAGACGATGAATTTATTGCAACTGGTTACGATATTGCTGTCGGTAATATTATATATAGTAGCATGTGGAAGAGTAATTTATTTCGTTTATTATTTCAAATAAAGCTATCGAATCAGAATAACAATATCCTAAGTTTTGTTGTATTTGGTGGATAATTATAAAAGCGTGAAACTTCACGTTACCCTTGGAATGACTTGGAAAGAAACGATTGAGAATCTACCCCACGTATTAATATAATGCTGTGGTTAATATTTTCATAATTCAAATACCGTTCTGCAATGAATCCAAAGATTTTATGTTGATAATTATTATCTAAACAAGTTTCAGATGTAATTTTGCTTATTAGCTGGCAGTTCAATAGAAATATTATTATGTTCACGCCACTACAGTTCACTTGAAGATCACGCCTATATAATCATTCTAATGAAGAACCTGGGAAATAGCTACGAACAGTGTGCTAGGATATGAACATAATGTGTAAAAAGTTTATTATACGTTACAACCCTTATTACGTAGTAATATTGAAGCATCAATTGGTTAATAACTTAATGCTAAAGCCAATATGAAATATATTGATAACTACGTCAATCGATAGCTACGTCAAGGTTCACGCAGGTTGTTGGGTCTATCCCACTAGTCCCGTTACAAGGTCCGTTGGTTGGACACGCAAACTTTTATACGGCTCGTAAGGAGCATGCAAATGTACTCTGTGTACAAAAAGGCCGCAAAGGCACGCAAATTTAAACAAGGCTCGTAAGGAGAATGCTACTGTACCTTGTGTAAAAAAAAGGCCAAATTAGGCATATTATTATTGTCATATACGTATCTTCTTGCTGGTATAAATAAAAATGAACCTTAGTATTTCTCGGTAGCTTAACCGATCTGACTATGTTTGATTCAAAAATGTTCGTGATAGCTCAAGGATGGCTGTTTTGGAAAGAAAAACAAAGTTCTGGGTACAGTGACGTGGAATATTTTTATGTTCTGCGAAACTATTAAAGATATCGAAATATAGTCTTTGCGAAAGTTATTCGACGTGATGTGTATTTCCTATTAAAGGTCTATTAAAATCGAAAGATGGAAAATACTAAAGTTCAGTCTAAATGTCAAAGATATTGAAACGCTTTGTTTGCTAAAAATAAGTAAATAGCAATAATCTAAAATTTTAACCAAACCAAATTCAAGTGAAGCACATCCAAAAAAAAAAAATCGTCGAAATCGGTTGGATATTGAGTTATTCGTCCATTTATCGCGCACATACTTAATGCAAATTTAAGACTTATATGCTTTTGACATGGATGCCATTGTCCGATCTTGCTCAAATTTATGTGGAACCACACGGCAAGTGGCAGCTTTTGATTAAAGAAAGAATCATCAAAATCGGTTTACTCAATCCGGAGTTCTGAGGTAACAAACATAAAAAAATAAAAAAGATACAGTCGAATTGAGAACCTCCTCCTTTGAAGTTGGTTAAAAATGTATTCAACTTATGGGGTATTTACCATAATTAAGTATCATAATTAATTAAGGTACGGACTAGGCACTTGATTTAGAGTTCCAAGGATAAGCCAAACTATACATATTATGTAAGCGATATATACGTATTGAATTGCTGCTATGGCAAGTCATTCGAGGTGATGAGGATTATACATACTATAATGTATTCTGTACAAGTGGTATATAATATAAAATAACATGTACTGGCAATTAAAAAACCAAAACAAACTTAAGTAAAAAGCCACGCATACAAGGACTTCAGAAATATTTATATAATAGATAAATATTCTAAGGCTATACAGTCATATTACTGTTACATAAGTAAAAGCCACGCATACTAGAAGTTCACGCATGTTTATAAATTAAATTATAATCTAAGGCTATGCAGCCACGTTGCTGTTACTTAAGTAAAAAGCCACGCATGCAAGGACTCAGAAATATTTATATAATAAATAAATATTCTAAGGCTATACAGTCATATAACTGTTACATAAGTAAAAGCCATGCATACTAGAAGTTCACGCATATTATAAATTAAAGCAATCTAAGGCTATTCAGCCACGTTGCTGTTACTTAAGTAAAAAGCCACGCATACAAGGACTTCAGAAATATTTATATAAAAGATAAATATTCTAAGGCTACACAGTCATATTACTGTTACATAAGTAAAAGCCACGCATACTAGAAGTTCACGCATATTTATAAATTAAATTATAATCTAAGGCTATGCAGCCACGTTGCTGTTACTTAAGTAAAAAGCCACGCATACAAGGACTCAGAAATATTTATATAATAAATAAATATTCTAAGGCTATACAGTCATATTACTGTTACATAAGTAAAAGCCATGCATACTAGAAGTTCACGCATATTTATAAATTAAATTATAATCTAAGGCTATGCAGCCACGTTGCTGTTACTTAAGTAAAAAGCCACGCATACAAGGACTCAGAAATATTTATATAATAAATAAATATTCTAAGGCTATACAGTCATATAACTGTTACATAAGTAAAAGCCATGCATACTAGAAGTTCACGCATATTATAAATTAAATTAATATAAGGCTATGCAGCCACGTTGCTGTTACTTAAGTAAAAAGCCACGCATACAAGAACTTCAGAAATATTTATATAATAGATAAATATTCTAAGGCTACACAGCCATGTTGCGGTTATATAAATAAAAAGCCACGCATACACGGTGCCCGTAAAGATTTATAATTCAATGTTTTAAGGCTACGCAGTCATGTTACTGTTTCATAAGGAAAAAGCCATGCATATACGATGCCCGCCAATATTTATAAATCAATGTTCTAAGGCTACGCAGTCATGTTACTGTTACATTAAACTGTTAAAAAGCCATGCATGCACGGTAGCTGCATATATTTACAAATTAATGTTTTAGAGCTATGCCGTTATGAAGATTATTGAAAGCCAAACATGTCTGTTGGATATGAGTCATGTGACACCTATTCGAGATGTCTGATGGAGATGATTCTATCATAATCGGCCGGCCACATTTCACTGATATGAAATCGTGGGATGAAATAACAAATTGCAGGTTTTCAGAAAGCTACCCCAATCACAATGAATCACAAATATCAAGTACAGAAATGATGCAAGTATTATGTAAGGAATCAAAAACGTTATAATATATTCACATATTTGACCCAGATTATGACAAATTAGTACAAGTAGTTATGAGTTCATGGTAACAGATTCGACTTTTGTGATAATTATATTCATTTTTATTACCATATAATATAATCCATAATAATTTATTGGATGTTTTATTATTCTTATTGAAATAATATAACAATTCATCCATACAGAAATAAGCACTTGCAAACTCAGAAGATAATAGTATTTTCATCTAATATCTTTACTTGCAATGTAAATAGTAATCCTTTTGAGCTGCCGAAAAATAAAGGAAAATATGTGAAGATTATGATTTGTCTCCATAGTAAAGAGACAACGAGGCACTGACTTCTGCAGAAAAGAGCGCAGGCTGTTTTCGTGTAAAATCGACATCAACACTTTTACTAGAGTCAAGTGACGGCTAGTGACCAAAAGGTTATTTTTATCAGTTTCCATACTTTTCCACGACAGTATTCAATAAGAATACTAAGGGCAAGGTTACCTACTGTAATTATTGAGTATACGTTAACAAATTGGTCCGATTTCATTATGCCTGACTCTGCGAAGCGGATACTAAAAAAAGGTTGAATGACAGTGCAGAGAACTAAGTTTAGAGATTTTTCTCTAAAAAGCAATGCAGTTTGCGGCTCGTCGTATATTTCTGTATTACAGATCTATCAAGTTTACAGTGACGTTGATATTGAGGAAGCTAGAAGCACTAGATCTCCATCAAGACGTTGAAGTGGCCACATCACTAAGCCGAGTGTGCGTGCAAGTGTGAGTGACCGTGCACGCAGGAGTACTAACTCACAAAGCATTCTCATAGAGAGTGCTTGATAACGATTGAAATCTCCCCTGGGAAGCAAAGGTAATCTGAATTCGTTTCCTTGACTATGATGGACTATAAAGGTTCTTTTGCTACTATTTTAAATGTCCCTGTGACCTTAACAGTGTAAATACTGGTAGAATTAAATAGTTTAACATTAAATGAATTGCTGGCCAAAGGTTTGAATTTGTTAGTGACACGAGATGAAAAAATAATATCACATATGAAAATTGTTTAAAGTTGAGTTCTCATAATGCGCGGAGCGAGTTGTTTGAACTGTAGACATTATATTGACATCATGCATTATGTCTAGTTAAATGAATCAATATTCTCAAGATTTACGTTTGAAAATTTCGAACTACATACCTTATAGACTTGCAATATTTTTATTTGCCATCCTTGTTCTTTTCGCTATACTTTGCATAAATTTGATAAAGATAGAAACAGACTATGAAGCACATTGACATTAAATGTGGCGCGATGCTTGAGCGCACTTATTAAGTGCTCTCACATTTCGCGGTGTTTACACAACACTTATTAAAGCCGATTTGGGCCGCTTCACATTTCAGAGGCGTCATGTATTTGTCGAGCACCCATAAACAGGATCATGATACTGAATGATACGAGATGGAGACTGGGACTCAAGAAAGAAAGTTGTAGTGAAGTTGGAGGTGTATCTGTGTATGGGTGACGCATATTGAACACATAATTATGATTCACTCAATGGATATGCATATCGGCTGGGAGAGCTGTGGCAATAGAGGGATTTACTCGAGATTTTTTTTCAGAAATTATGTTGTTACTTTTAATATTTGAAGTAGACGACTGTGGTACATGGCTTGGGTTAATCTATTTTCAAGGCTACATTTGACGTTAGTTAAAAATACAATTATGATCTACAAGAGTTGTATTTAGTGAAATACGAGAAGATCTTCATTTGACTTATTATGCTTGTAAGATATTTTTTTTTAACTTCCAATCACTTCAAATAAAATAGCTTTCACTCTATATACGAGTATAAACCGTTAGACGGTAGTGTGAGAGACAGGAGTTGACATGTCTACAATTCAATTAGAGAAAAGAGTAGAACAATATGTGGACAGTACAAAGGGAGTTACAGTTCCTAAATTGGGTACAGAAAAATATATCAAAGAAAAATAAGTAACTGAGGCTAACAGATTGATACCAAACTTTAACCCTGCCCTCACATAGCGGTGTGAGTATTTGATGGTGAAAGCGATGTACAGAAACGGGAAACACGTGTTATACAACAAAGAAAATAAACGTTGGCTAACAAAGAATTTATTATTTTCAGATCTATATCGATGTTGGAATGAAATAATAATAATAATATAAAATTCCATTAAAATTGACGGAAATGATGTACCATATTTAAAACTCATAATAAAAGCATTCTTATGAAAGGGTATTACAACTTATGATGAATGATTATTTTAATGACAAGACTGCTTGAACATGAGTTTTATAATATAGATTGTAAGTAGTTATTAAGTGCTATCTGTAACTGTGAGTAGGATAAAAACACCCCGGTAGTTTCTTGCTGCTTCTTCTCCCGGGCCCTTCTCACAGTAGGGCCTTGTTGAAGCATTGGCGTAGCTTGCATTACTTATAAAAAGTGTTTGTAAACCAAACCAATAAAAATATAAAAATATTTGAATTTTATACAATAAAGAAGGGATGTAGTGTCTATGCATAGCGGACAGTCTGTGGCTAACTGCGAGCGAGTGCAGATGTGCGCTCTGCGTATTCATACCTCACCTATTACAGAGTAAAGCGTGTGTATTATTGATCCTCCGAACACTACAGTATGTATCAATGTATTTATGAGGGTATATAGTTAGCCATATGTGATAATAATAAAGTGTTAAAGATATAATAAGATTAATAAGTGTTAAAACTAATTATAATTATTGCAAAATGCAACGCACTGGTCAAATACGGGAAAGAAAAGAATGAAATTACTTTGAGAGTATATATGTATATCAAGTAATTAGTAGTATGTAATAGGTATTAAGAAGTTTTCATCTCTAAAGAAGATTAAATATTACTAAATAGGTTTGAAACAGACAAGTTCGCGTAGAACCTTCTTTCATACGTAATTACAAAAAATTAAATGTATATGGCGGATGCTGGCTCCACTCATACGAGCATGACTGAGACAACATGATGCTATACCACTCTAAACTAAAAATTCGTCGAAAATAACTCTAGCTACTAATACTTATATATAGTATATTGGTAACTGTTTTTAATTATCTACCACGCTGAAAGACGGTAAAAGGCTTGGAAGCCCGCTCACCTTTTCCGTATTACTTTACTCGCAACGGAAATATGACGCTGCGTCGGTATCAGCACAGGTCGCCGCGACACGCCCGCAGATTGGATCGAGTTAATTTCGCTCCACAAACAAATTGACAAAGTTTAGAGCGGGGCATATTTCTTCGCGGGTTCCCCCCTCCAACCTGACAGATTCCCGCACAACGGAAATTAAATTTCACATCCGAACAAGAGCGGGGAGTCGCCGCGACTAACACGTGTCGCGCGACATGCTGCGGTGACGCACGTGGTCGCGACGCGACATCGCGACTCGCGACATCGCGACTCGAACAACGATTGATTAGAATTTGTGTCGTTGATAATAAAATTTTGTGGACTTTATTACTTGGCAGCTGTATGTATGTCGCATTTTATTTCTTGGCTTAGCTGAGCTTGAATTAATAAGAAGCGTCGCAGGACAATACTCTAATACATTTTGGTGATGATTGAGTGAGTGGTCCATGTTAGAATCAGTATTTCATGTGATGTCCACTTTCCCTTCGAAATAGTTTTTGGAACGAAGTTCCTTATCGCGCGTTGTGAAAGGGGGCTAGACGGAAAATTATGACACTTTTTGATTCTTACGAATGACGACACTTTTTTTGAAGTGATTCAAAGAGTTTTACAGAGATGGCGCTGTACAACAAAACAATACTTAAATAGAAAGGAACTTCGTTCCATCCGGGTGTCCCTTGACACCTCTCATGTTTTTTGTACTGGCTATTTAAAATTAACAAACAAAACTTATTAAAAACTAATCATATTTTACTCTATGATTATGTTGTAATTTACTTAATTCATTATAATACTCTAGAAAATTTTTGATACTTACCCTACTAAATATGTCATTTATGTAATTTTCATCTCACTGCCTTGAGCTAATTGATGTAGAAACAGCCATACACATATAATAACATGCAAATTTGCTGTCAAAAGCTAGTGTTCGTATAAAACGGCTTACGTTCCCCAAGCGGGAACACGGCAAAACTAATCCGGGTGCGCTCTATCAAAATCGCAATTAAAAGCCCATTTACTGCGGCGGCCTGAGACAGACCTGGGGTCATCTCGAGAAGGACGAATTGGCCATTAGTGGGCGCTTCGGACCTTGTTTACACCACGCTTGCCCTAATGACGACCTTTGCGTTTCCCTTCGTTAAGGCGAGCGAAAACCTCACACTAAAAGGCACGGGTCCCGAGTTCCCAACTGGACTAGGAACGCGAAAGACAATGCCGGACACACGCCGGTGGGAAAAGGACAAATGTCGATGGCTTTCGGATTAATGCCCATGTACAAGGCCGTTAAAAGGCTAGCCGGTTCACTCAGTGCGCCAGGGTTAACAAGGTTATTACGGGATCATCCCGACCAACCGCCGCCGTAAAAGTGTTAATTATGTTACGGAAAATGGAGTTATTTACACTTTACGCATGCTACGTAAAAATATAATTTACGTGACGGTTAATTTGAGGTTGACTTTGGTAATTTAATATCTTGACTCGGTGAATATGATAGTATGTTTTTTAAATTTGTAAAATTTTATTTACAAAAGGGATTTATATGTTTGGAATATATTAAAGATAAAAAGTAAAACTATATTTAGAATTAATTAATTAATTAATTACACGAAACCAAAGATTTTCCGAATACATTTATGTAATGCAACGAAAAACACGTTAAAATTTTAAAATTCATAAAATTTATATTATTATCAATGAATACGGAAGTGACAATTCTTCCTTTCTTTGACTACCTAATCTAAAATTTAAAAAAAGAACCGACTTCAATTGAAGTACAATCAATAAAAAAAAATCATTGAAATCGGTTGGCGTTATATTGAGTTATTGGTCCATTTATCGCGCACATACTTAATGCAAATTTAAGACATATAGTTTTGACATGGATGCCATTGTCAGATCTCGCTCAAATTTAAGTGGGACCACACGACAAGCACCAGCTTTCGATTAAAAAAATAATCATCAAAATCGGTCCACCCAGTCGAAAGTTCTGGGGTAACAAACATAAAAAAAATACAGTCGAATTGAGAACCTCCTCCTTTTTTTGAAGTCGGTTAAAAAGTTACTTAAATTTTAGAAGAAATATATTTCTCTTTAAATACGACATAGGAGACCCGAAACACGTTTGGATTTATATGATTTCACACGAGTCTAATTTAAAGTTATACGTTTTTTATACGT
This sequence comes from Thymelicus lineola, assembly GCA_963932265.1. Taxonomy (NCBI): domain Eukaryota; kingdom Metazoa; phylum Arthropoda; class Insecta; order Lepidoptera; family Hesperiidae; genus Thymelicus; species Thymelicus lineola. The sequence continues at coordinate 14,159,143 of OZ010686.1, forward strand.
TATGTTTTGACTTTGATGAAAAATATTTCTCTCTCCTTAAATCTGTAAGAAGATTAAGAATGCACAAAATTTTCCAAGTCCTTTATTGATGAGACATGTTTTTTTTTGTTTTGGCGCAAACTCCAATTGAATAAAACATTTATGTCAATGAACTCCATTAGGATTGGACGGAGTTTGGAAGTTTTTAATGTCTATATCGGCGACTCGAGGGATTGTTACGCTAATGTAAAACAAAACAAGGATACTATTTGGTTTTATATTGTTTATTTTTCGTACTTCTGTATTTGTTTTGTTCGGACAAATTTGATTTTTTAATTATATCAGACCAACCCTACCCTGCAGTGAAATAATCAGTATTCATTCAGATATCAATATTAATTCCATGAAATAAATATGTAAAAAAGCTGCTAAGACTCACATTCACATAACGCTTTCACTGTCAAAATGCCGTGAGTTTAATTAATTATAAATTAAATAAATAATATTAAATTAAAAAAAACATGAGAGGTGTCAAGGGACACCCGGATGGAACGAAGTTCCTTTTGATTTAAGTTTTGTTGCACAGCGCCATCTCTGTAAAACTCACTGAATCACTTCAAAAAAAGTGTCGTCATTCGTAAAATCAAAAAGTGTCGTAATTTTCCGTCTAGCCCCCTTTCACAACGCGCGATAAGGAACTTCGTTTCAAAATTTCGTTTCGATACCACTCCACCGCGGGTGAAGACGCGGTCAAAAGCCAGTTACTAAATATATCTAATATCTAGTAGCCTTCAGTGACAGACAGTGACCACATACGAATTTGATGTCAAAAAACTAGATCTGAATATTGGACATTGCACAGTATGAAACAGGAAAAGTTGATACAAAAAATTAAAACCTGGCTATATTTACATACTCCGAAACTTTCCTCAATTTATTAGCGAGCACCACGTGCAAACTAACTATAAATCCGAGCATTAGGTAAACGCTTTCATTACTTAAGTCCGTAAAACCCTTATCCCATAACGTTAATAACACAATTACTATAAATCTATCATCGCCGAGTAAACACGGGCCGAATCTCAGCCTAAGCTAATACATTTTGTCCACACCCGTATTCATACTTAACGACTGGGGTAGTAGTATTTGCTAAACACACACGCGGTGCCCGCAGGAGCGCAATATAACCTGGAAGACGGCCGGGTCGAGCCCTGGGGTCTTTCCCCAACCCAAGAGGACAGTAATTACGGTAGGCAAATTAAGCAGTAAGGGGCCGAAACGGACCCTACCATGTCCATCTTTGTACTGTACGTTCGGCGGTTTATTTTAGGTTATACCGCGTCTTATTACAATGTAGCTCCCTCCCTGCGGCGCGCTCACCTCCGAAACTGATTTGGGCCCCGGCATCAGACTTTCATTACGGTCTGTCGAAAACAATCCACTCTAAATATCTATTCTTGGGTGCGCGCACTCCGGAATTACATTAGTCTGAGGTGGCGAGGCTCGACTCAATTTGTTTGGCCGTAATAACGCCTCGCTATCAGGTTGGTTATAACAAATGAGCTATTGTGAGAGCAAATCGGAGGCAAACGGTTTCCAACTGTCTGCTCGATTTTATACTAGTGTATGGGAGCGACCGGCGCCAATGTTTTATGTCTGAGATCATTATGAATTGTTAACATGCTCGTCCAATGTTCAATCGAAATCTATCTATAGGCTATAGGTCGCAAAGAAATATTATCTAAAATAGTTAACATAGCAATTATTATTTCTTTGGGAAGAAAATAACTAATGAACGGATATATAGACTTTGATTAGGTTATTTTATGTCTCTTACAAATACAGATTACAGATCAAGAAAAGCTAACTTAATAATATAGGAAACAATGGTTTTCTGTAGTACGGTAGGAAACATTTTATTTCAAAAAACATTTGTACGCTGCATTTTCTTGTCCTTTTGTATTCCACGTCGCTTAAATTCTCTCAGAAAGTTTCTAAACGAGTCGCCGATTCTCCTGAGCTCTTAACACCCTTGCATCGCATGCGAGTTTCGCGTGTCTCATCGGCTTTAAAAGGCTAACCGTTTCCACAATGAAGTCCACGCGAATCCCTGAGGATTCAGGAGTAAATATAATTTGTCCATTAAAAAAAATCAACAAGCAGTGACCACACTTGAGGTGGAGATGGTCACAAAGCGTCTCGTTAACGCTCGTACGTGCCGCTTGTCATACACTTCAGCCCTTCGGCCCTTTGTAAATAATGAGAGGGCAGCCCTCGTGCACTAAAGACACTTGGAGAAGGTATGCGCAGCTTGAGTAGTTTTTCATGATTTTGACAATGCGTCACAAGTTTTATCTGAAAACAATTTCTGGACGAGATGTAGATTAAACATGACACAAAGATTACTGTGATTATAATGTCCAATCCTATTAGAGTAAAGTAAAAAGATTAACAGTATTAATAGATTAATTTTATTTACAAGAAAATTAGTGATCGTAAAATTAGTTTTTATTCCAAAATATTTAAAACGAAAGGCGTCCTGCGGAAACCTGAAAGTACTTCATAATGATCTTAAATACAAAGAGTCCCTTAATTTATTTTTAAGAGAAAACATTTGTCAAAATTGGTAACTTAAATAAGCTTAATATTAAATTCACTAGATAGATATTATGGTAACGATACAGTAATAATTTAATATGTATTGCGGGTGTCACGTTACATGCGTTGTGAGCCAAATGGATATTGCCAATGCTCTGGTTCACTGGACATCAGCACTCCTAAAACATATAAAACATTTTTGGGGTAGAATACTTTTGATACCTCATCTTCCACCCCTTGCAGATTAGTAGTTCCACTGCTCCCTAATCCACTGGGAGTAACATGAGGCATCATCGCCGCCCGAGTCGACTTGTCGTCAGGCCGGCAAGGCTGAATACCTCTTAGATTGCCTTCGACCTCACAAATATCCGTCCGACCGTCTAAATATAGTCCGCCAAACAAGCAGTTGTATTAGATGCGTTAAATGGGGTTTCCTAAAGCCAATTTATTTTCAAATGCTGCAGGAAATTGGGAATATTCGAAATTTTGAAACAGATTAAGAATTAAATTAAGGATAAACATTAATTAATGTTTAATTTAATATAACTTTATAACCATAATAGTAAAATATTAGGACTAATAGGATTTTACGTTGATGTCACAGTGTTTCGTACTTATTTATTTAGACCTTTTTAACTTTAGTAAAACGTCACTAAAAAATGAAATTAAAAAGATGCACTCTTCGTAGTAAATATTACGCTTAGGTACATAACCATATCCATACAAGCACATGAACACATAGGTACACATATATGCACGCACGCACACACACACACACACACACACGCACGCGCACACACACACACACACACACACACACACAGTAAACAACCGTTCTTAGGATAAGTAAAATTACTATGTAAAATAGCTCTTAATAATTATCTAAGTTACTACCTGTGTAATCCAGTTTTGGCCTTAGTTTGTATATTTATAATTGTATCGACTATTGCACCTGTAACGCTGTTGGATTGCCTAATAAACGATAAAATAAAAAAATAAAAATTATATTATACTGTGAAGACCTACATTTAGCATAGTGAAATGGGTATCTGTTTATGGTATAAGAAACTTACTTAAATTAAAATTTAAAATGTTTTTCAATAAATTGCTTTTCGAGTTCAATATTGTCTTTATAACGGTATTCCTCATATTTATTTATTTATCACAACATTCTTGACTTTTTGTACACATTACTGAGTGAAGAATTACCATGCGATTCAGTTTGAGAATTTCCCTGCGACAAACTTACATTTATATTTACATTTACAACCAGATATGAGGCTTGTATGACGGTAGGGATCTTAATAGAGTTGCCTTAAGATTATTACATTCGGCAAGGAACTATAGCAGACGCAAATACACAATGGCAGACTAATTGGGACCTTCGAATAAGACCCGATAAATCTGTTTGATTTATTTGAGTTAGAGTCAGCGTATGTTTCTAATATATTGGACGGGGTACTAATTCATCGAGATTGCTTTTATATTAATACCAGTAAGTAACAGAATATCTCGATCAAAACTATGATATTTTATAAGCTGTCAAAAAGATAAAACTAGGTAACATCGACGACAACTTAAGAACACATAATATAATACTCTTACATAACTAATTAGGTGACTTCAAATACCTACGCATTTTTTAAAAACTCAGCCACGTGAACAATTCGATTTAGACTAGATTTACTGTGTCTGTGATCATTTATACGAGGATTATAACGAGGATATTGATTTGGAACACAACTGCATTGATTTGGAAGTTTCGTCAATTAAAGTAAGGACCCAGGAGAATTTCAAAACACTTCAAAATAGTTTTTAGTGATAATGATTGCCTACTTGCATGCAAATTGAAGTCTTTATAGAGTTAAGGAAATGAGGTATTTTAAAATAAATATTAATACAGCTAATTTATTTATCTGTTCCGTGGGAATTTCCGAAAAACCGACTAAAAACACTTCTATATGGAGAAAATCAGCGTTTCAGCTTTCAAACTCAAAGGGTTGGGTTTGGGTTAGGGCGTCGATAACTGTTTTGTCAGCCTTTCTCTTTGGCACTCATTTAAAGCGGCGGTTGTATATTGTATTTTAGTAGTATTTTAGTAGTAGTATTGTTTGTTAATAAGTTCGACAGTTAAAATTGGGCAGTAAAATATTTAAACGGGTAAGGTAATAAAATTATTGGGCAGTTGAATAAATGAAACTGGAAGTTCCGTGTGGGCGGTTAAAAACTAGTCGGTAACAACCTACAGTGCAAAAGATCTGTCGCTCTGCAGCATGCAAGCAAACATGCAGCATGCAAGCAAGTATCCAGCATGCAAACAAGCATGCAACATGCAAGCAAGCATGCTGCATGCTGCAATTATGGTTGTATGTCACGGCTCCGGCACAGCGGTCCCATGCGAGCTAATCATATCAGATGCTTTCAACGCTTTCCGCAACCTCAACCGCAGCTTCGTATTGCTATTCGGCTTAGCCGGCCAGCCTCAGCTACTGCGGCGAACGTTGAACCCCCTACTCCTCAGTTTGCGGGCCACTTCGCCCCTCCGCGCCTACGCGGGCTTACATTACACTCTAGAGGTAGGGCAGACAAGACTACGAGGAGTCGGTTTTGCAGCAATATATATCTTAAAGTAAATATTATATCTTATTCCCTTTTCTGTTTATACCAACTATATAAGTTATTTTTAAATTACAGATATAAAGTATAATCTCCTTAGCCGACTAATTTAAAGACAAATAAATTTCGTCGAATAATATTGCATCTTGGCCGTGTCCTTGAGCATCGTAAACCACTTCAAAAATCGAAGATAAAGCGAGGTAACGGGCTATTTACATGAATTAGCCGACATTTATGCCTCCGCCGAGACAAACCGCAGCGTCGTGGCGCCACCTGGCGGCGAGAGAATTATACGCTCATTACCCGCTCCGCCGCCTTCAGTCCTACTGCTGTCTTATAAACCTAGTAGATTAACACGAATTTATTTTAAAGGTACGTTTCAGGCTTGTCCACATTTTAAAACGAAATATTAATAAGATTGGCTAACTTACAAATGTAATGTTTAAAGTTTAAACACAAAGTAATGTTTACTGGTAGATATGTTACCCTTAGCTTAGATGATATTGAAACCTAGACATGATTATTATTTATTCTCTCAAGAAACTTAAAAGATTCTTCAACAATGATTTTATAACACTCTTCATACTGACTGAATACATTGATGTTTAGTTACATAATTATTTATTTTACGTAATAGTTGTTATTATATTTATATTATTTAATTTAGAATCATACTTTACCTATAAAAAAAAATGTGTGCAATTCACACGTGGTAGAAGTGAAACTTTCCAAAATTGTGGTTTCAAGATAATGAGATGAAAAAGCAATAAATCGAAGCGCCATCTATGAATACAACTTAGCACTTTTTAAAAATCTATCTAGCAATAAAACGAATGTTCTATCTTATTCCTCGCGCCATCTATGAATACAACTTAGCATTTTTACTGTCTGTATAATCGGTCGGTCGATCGACAGAATGAAAGAATGAAATTCTTATTTTTTGTTGATAAATTCTTTGAAAATATTTAAAAGAGCATTTGAAAGTATTTAAAAACAGTGTAAAAATAAAACTAAAAAAAAAAACTAAAAAAAAAGAAATATTGTGAGACGCGAACCTGCGCATCAGGTATTGTGTATCTACGTCCTGACCATTGAGCTACGGATAAGTTAAATTGAAAGACGAAATTAGCGGTTATATTATCTTACCTGTCGTTGCATCCGGTTTCAAATCACTAACGATTCTAAAGAAGTTTCAATTCAATAATTATTAAAGTTATTATTATTTACGAGTAACCGCCCTCGCTTTGCTTCGGTTTTCTTTATTTTTTACACCTTGGGTTACAATATTGGAGTTTTATTAAGGATCACTAATTTTTTTGAAAATATAATATAGCCTATGTTACTCGAAGATAGTGTAGCTTTCCAACAGTGTAAAAAATTTTCAAATCGGTTCAGTAGTTTCGGAGCCTATTCAATGCAAACAATCAAATCTTTCCTCTTTATTATTAGTATAGATAACAAACAAAAACCATCAAGGCTTTTGAAAGTGTTCCAAAAATACAATTTTCCATATATCATCTGGCTTAAATTACTAGGTGATTCCCCGGCTCACTGCACGATTATACTGAATGCTATCTTTTTAACGGCTCCTTTGTGTGAATCTATCAGTCGGGAACGGGAAACCCATGGAGTAAGCTCTCTTGCTCGAATATGCTGATATGGAAATAAGCCTTAAGATATTCACAAGATATCATAATTTCTTTCATTTCAATAAATTAGTATTAGGTGAATCTTTTAAAATAATATTTATGTAATATTTAACATTAAATATTTAGAGGTTTAAAAATTTAAGGATTTAAAATAGTGAATTTAAAATAAGTAATACTAAACGCAGTTTATTACATGCGTTCTATCAGATTTACAGTTTACAACCATGTAAGTGTGAATGTGATAAATAGATCAATAATAGAAGTTAAATTTCAACCCCACTGTTGACAAAATGAATAATTATGGACATCTACAATAAAATACATTTTAGCCATTATTGGCCGCTAAAGTAATCAATAACAATAAACCAATACAAAAAATAATGAATATGAATGTTAAATTAGAAGTGTTGCAATAAAAAAACATTTTTATTTTATTTTATGTTGTAGTGATTTAAAGTAGATACTTATAAACAGCTTATCTATAGTTTTTCTGTGCGTGTCTCGTTTGTCTCTGGCGCACCTCCTCGTCCGATTTATGGCACAGTTTTGTGAACTCTTAACCGTTACGTGATCTGCTTCCGAACTCAATTTATGCCCTCAGCGGAGTTGGTCTGCGCCGCCCATTCTTTACGACTCATCTTCATGCCTAGCGAATCAAACGAGTTCAATTCAACGAATGGAATTTAGCAATGGTAAGAATGTAGTTACTTTACGGGTTTTTTCGGTCGTTACCATTGAAGTATAATGTCATAGAACAGACATCTCGAATAAAATGTGTGTCCCGCCCGGGAGGTTCGATTTTCAAAATTGAGCCCCCGTTTGAAAGGATCAAAATCGAACGATCCATTGAAGATTGAAGCCACGTGGCGCCAATGGTGACATACATGGTGATCGCGGTGTCGGTTCTATACGCTAGTAATAACACCTCAATGGTCGTTACTGCCATTTTTCAATCTTCATAGTAGCAAAGAGTGTTTAAACCCCAATTCTAGGTGCAAATTAATCAAATTATCAATCAAGCACCGAAATATAAATAATAGGTAAATCCTTACATCCTTAAATCCTTACATATTCTTCTTATCACAATTTTTACGTTGAAAAATAGGACGGCATCTTAATTAAATTGCTTCATTTGAACACATATTGTGATTGCGTCCTAATAAAATAAATCCTAAACAAATGCCATTCCTAATTGTTTGAATTTTTTATTAATCCCTGATTCCGACAACTGAAATATTTTTATGATAAAATGTATTGATTTTAGATACCATTATTTAATTTGAATATGAACGGCATTTAAAAATACGTATAGAGTTCGAATTTGGAAGATAGGGAACATTTTCAAACTAAAAGACTACACTGCATTAAATAAAGATATAGAGGTTTACTTAGGTATATAAAAGTTGTGGATTTCTGATTCCAATACCAATTTTATCTGTTTTAAAAGAGTTCCAAACGTTGCGTACCCCGGTCACCCGATGAGCATTTAGCATTATTATTTATTGACTCTTCCCCGACTCTCGGCCCCTCGGCCGGCAAACAAATCGGAAGAAGTAATTATTAAGAATACTGCAAATAGAGGGCCTTGCCCAACTTTATTAGACAATCGAGAACTTTCCAATACGTCTTTCAACTAATATTACTTACCATTGGTTTGCAATTTCGCAAATATAATTTTGCATGTTGTTTAATTAATCTTTGCATAAATGAATGTTGCTATGAGCTAGTAAGCTTTTTGTTGATTTTTGAATATTTTATTAAGAAAAAGGTACCTTGAATTACTTCAATGTTATTAAATTATTGTTTTTTCATAATGAAGGATCAATTTAAAAAATTCGTCTAAAATTATATTGCCATAAAAATCTAAATAAAAATACAATTTAATCTAATCCCCGATTTTGTATATTTTGTATATTTCCATCCAATCTTCGAAGAAACGCCACATTATACATTAAAGTTGTATCGAAAATCGAAGGATTGGTAGTTTTGTTATTTCGCGCGGGAGATCCTTTTGTTGCATGGATTCGCGTTAAATGGGGGGGAAGTTAGTGTGGGGGGATGCGTTCAATCGGCCGAATGGAGCAATCTTTGTTTCCTAAGGCTATGCAAGACATCTAGCGTTATCTGACACGTGAAGGTGTATTGTCCCGTTCCATCATTGTTTGTAAATACTCTGCTTTGTAAAGACAGGGTAGGTCATGATATCCTGGTAGCTAGCGTCCGGAACGGAAGGTCCCGTCGCTCGAGTCACACAAATCAGATTTTAACGTGGTGACATCAGCGTATTTTGAGATATTTTTAAAGATTTTAGAATTTCACTACATTGTGGACTACTTTGTTAAATTGAATTATACTGCATGATTAAAAGTTTAAAACACAAAGCATAAAAATAGTAATTTGATACGGATATTAATTGTTATATTTACTTGTAAAGGATACCTACTCCTTTATTTAAAAATTACATATTTTTATACACAGAAATAATGCGCATTAATAATAATTATTATTATTATTCTCATTATTATGGTTCTCGATTAAATAATAGTGTATTATATACGCTACTACAAAAAAACTATAAAATAACACCTAAATCGATTGGAATTAATACATAAATCAAAGTTAGTCATACCACAATACCAATACCAATTTCATGTAAAATCACTTTATCATACAAAAATTAAAAAATAAGCATAAATTATAATTTTCCCAATGTACCAATTGACAAAAACACTGATTGAAATCAAACAATATAAGATAGTTATAGAAACAGGAAAATCGCTTGTCTGCGGCGGAATTAAATCCATTGAGTGTAGCAACAGCATAATGAAGGAACTCTCGATTTCTAATATTCGTACCGTCTTCGAGATATTATTTGAAACTATTCGCCTTCAATGCATGATAACATTGCTGCTCTATTCGATTTGGGAATTGGAAAACAAGTGAATATTGCTACACTCCAATGCATATCTTTATACGTATACGTATTATCTAGATACACATAATAATAATATTGGTATAATCGCAGACAGACCGACAGAATTACCGACACTCAACTTTTTTTATTTAGGAAGAACAGACAGTATTAGTAGGTATAACTGATTATTCCGAACACTTATGAAAGATTCTTACATCGCGATAAATACAAGACTGTAAAATTCGTAGCCACCACGCTACGAAATACTACTTTACTATGTATAATTATGTCTTTAAGCTACGTAGCTACAAGGTGAACTGCTACAAACGTAGCACATTAAATCACAATTAATATGACGCAGATAAATAAATGCTTAAAACGCTCTCATGCTTCTCATGAAAAATGAGTAAATAAGCTGTTCCATCCATCCATCAGCCCTTGGAGGTCCACTGCTGGACATAGGCCTCCCCTAACTTGCGCCACTCTGACCGGTCCTGAGCCTTCTGAATCCAGCGGATGCCCGCTGTCTTCTTCAGGTCATCGGTCCATCTTGTCGGGGGGCGCCCTGTACTCCGCTTTCCGAGACGCGGGCGCCATATAAGCTGTTAAATAATATAAATAAATGAGAGGAACATTGCTTCATCGATCGAAATTATTATGTATTAACACCATATATGAGTTTTCGGGCTACGAGCGTTTCTTGTTATAACGATTTCCATATAAATATATACCTTTGAATACACAACTGCTGGTGCCCGCGTTTTCGGGTAATCTATGGATAATAAGTACCTAATGTACACCTGCCATCAGCTATTTCCACATCCACCCAGGGTTAACTGGTGGACAATGCCATTAGGCATTAAGTTTTAAGTTTGCCCTTTGTTTCTTCTTTTTAAGAGGTGACATAAACATGTAAATAAATAAATAAATAAATAAATAATGATTGTTCCAGATCATGGTTTAAACGTAAAATTTTGTGAGAAAAGTTTTTGTGTGAAAGCGTGACAAACAAATATCTACAATATATAATCTTTCACATTTATAATATTAAGAAAGATAATAGCGAACACACCTTTTAAACTGGCAGTTGGCAATGTAGAGTAATTTCGACAAGGAAAGTCAGGAGCGCGGCACTAATGCATCGCGTCGACGTCGCCGACGGATATGAGATAGTTTGTCAGTGCCTGCTGCCTTCTCTACCGTTGAGCTATAAACGTAACAGAGTAACTATTTTGGAGTTTATAAGTTTAATAATATAACAAGTACAATAAAAAGTGCATGTTGAGAGTTTTTGAAATAACTTCATTAATTAATGAAGTATAGAATAGTAAAAACGTCTCTTTGAAGACAGGTTAATATTTTTTTAATATTCGTAAATGTTGCCTACAATTTTTTATCATTAATTTATTTTCACTCACAATGTGAAGTTTCTTACTTCATTAAATTTTAATGAGTATCTATATAATACAAAGTCGGTAAGGTAGGGTATCATCACTCATGGGCAACGTTACTCAATGGGGTAACATTAAACTTACATTTTAATTATTTTGTAATACTTGTGCGGGTATGAATTGTTCTATTTAATATAAGTTTTTTAATGTCATAGGTATGGTGTCAGGAATATTTGAAAACTTTAAAATATGGAATACTAGCACTCTAGCGGGCTTTGCCTGCATTTTTCGGAATAATAATAATATTATTCCGAAAAATGCAGGCAAAGTAGCTTAGGCAAAGTAGTACTTATAAAAGTAGCTTATTCAGGATCTTGGTTTAACTGCGTGCTAAATATCATGAATATTCAAGAGTAATAAAATATTCATACAAACTTTCACATTTACGAGTAGTATATATTAGAGAATATTAGTAAGAGTAAACATTGAAAATGATTCGTAACTCATGGGCGCTTCGTGGACAGCAAAGCCGCCTTACAAGTGCGTTGGATGAGTGGATTTGCATGGGCCGTCATAATTATGAGATGTACTCGTATGTGTGTGTAGCGGGCCTTATTTCATGCTCCGCAGCACATCTTATCGCCGGAGGTCGCTTGCTGAGCGCTCTAATTATAATTACCTACCGTACGTATGCTCAAACCTCGTTGTTTTTAAGCTTTGTATCGCGGTTTATTAAATTGAGTGCTTAAATTCATATTTGTATAAAACATGCTTCGTAGATTTAACTCGCAAGGTAATTCGAGCAGGGACGGAATATATTATTATGACAGAACTTTGTACAAATACAATTAGAAATTAGACAAAATCAAAAAAAACACGAAATACCATTGAAGTATTATTACTAGCGTATAAAACCGCGAACACCATGTATGTCCCAATGCATTGGCGTCACGTGACTTCAATCTTCAATGGATTCGTTCGATTTCGAAAGGAGAACCGGGGCTCAATTTTGAAAATTAAACCTCCCGGGCGGGTCACACATTTTGTTTGAGATTTCTGTTCTATGACATTATACTTCAATGCGAAATACATATATATTATAGTTTATTGAGGAGTTTCAGATTCTCTTACATAAAGGTAAGTAACTTGATATATAATTATAACAACAGCTGATATGAATATTTTACATACAAATAATACGCTTCAGTATCATCTCATTCAACCTTGAAAACCACCGCTTGAAACATTAACCGGGATGCTTTAAATTAATGGCCGTGTCTTCGAAAATAGAATGTGCTTAATCGAATAGTTGTTTACACGGTGTCACTGGGAGCAATTAAAATTGTTTCGGAAGACAATAAATCATTGGCGAGGAAGTGAAACATCACGGTGCACACCTCGCGATAAATCCTCACAATTACAGGAACACTTGGCAACACTGGGGATCTCCCCCGGTGTTGCTGTCCTTAACAGAATTTAATTCATTACAGCTAGGCAAAGGAGTTTTACCCATTAGTTAGATAATTAAGAAAGCATTGTATTATTATAACATCATTATTATATTGTTCTTAAATTGTGAGCTTACATACGCCACATATACTATACAAAATTTGTTGTAGAGGACTATTCATTTATCTTCTTGACAGTAACAGCACTTCAAGAATACCTTTTTATATTATCTCTACATAAAAATATCATTAAACTATCCCTCTCCCCGATGTGGTACAAATCTGAATTTAATATTTATTTATTTGAATTACTTAACAAATCTAAAGGCATAGTTTTAATAATACAAAATATTCACATACCTATAATTATTAGGTATGTTCGCTTACCAACTAATAACAAAGTGGTTATAAATTATAATGATAATTGAACTAAATGAATATTGATTGCCTCTTTGGAAAACGCTAGAGATCTATGATTTAACAATGCGTAACAAATTAGATTCCTTCAACGGAATTCCATTGCGTCACGTTTATTCAGTTTTAATATTGTGAAGCTTTAGAACAATGCTTAACTTTCCTACTCGGAAGCTATTAGGGTTAAAAACGCGAGTCATTGTCTCACAATCAGTCAACCCTTCTACATGCGAGTAAATAACCTACAGAGTGGTAACTTCTTTTAAAGATGTACATATTATGTTTGTTTTTAACCTATACAGCTGTTTCAGTAGAAACGAAATATTTTCCATTGATTAATGGTATAGCCTACAGAGTGGCAGCGTCTTTCAAAGATGTATCGTTTTTGTTTTTAACCTATACAGCTGTTTTCAGTAGAAACGAAACATTTTCCATTGATTAACGGTATAACCTAAAGAGTGGTAGCTTCTTTCAAAGTTGTATGTTTGTTATTAAACCTATACAGCTGTTTTCAGTAGAAACGAAACATTTTCTATTGATTAATGGCACAGATTAATGGTATATCCTTGTACATGCTTACAAAAAAGTAAAAAGGAAATCCCAGTGCGAGCGTGTAATTAGATCTGTGCGATGTTAATAATATCATTAACTAAAATAAGCAATCTAAACATTTTAAAAGTTATCCATAATGCACTCAAAGTTGCGTCATATCTGCTAATTTGTACTTAACCAGCTTGGTGAACTGTTCACATAAATATGGAGATCTTCACCCACCTTTAAGGGATTTATGGATTGCCATGATGATGATTCATTCATAATAATTAATTTATATATCCAATTCAATTTCTTACGTCAGTAGTCACTTGTCACTAGTTTATCTTCTACATGTTCGTTGATCTTGATGGCTTCACTGGTGGATGATCTTACAATTAGCCGTCATAAAGACGAAAGCCCGCGGCGATGACGGATGGCGGCGCGACAGTCATCCTCAAATTAACACGACGACACGCCGTTAAGTGCGGAAATGTGTACATATTATGTCATGCACTCTATAGGATTATGGGGAGATTAACAAATAGTACCACCTCGAGATTTTACCGCCAATTTAGTAATAATTTATTCTTGCTACTTTCTCTTTCTTGCAAGATTTTTGTCTTAAAAATATTTTTATTATATCAGTCTTATTTTAAGAGTGAGCGTTTTCAGTTCGGTCATAATTGATGCTTAAAATCCTACATTGTTACAATAAACAAGCCAAGTGTGAGTTGAGCTAAGACCTTGGAATCCGAATTAAATTAAAGTCGTGTTCTGTTAAAATTTCAGTTTATTAGAAAAACAGTTACATCCATTAAATAATTAACTACCTGAAATAATTTGAATGGTACACCTTGGCTAAATGGATCGCGCTACGTACGGGACGAGACTTAATTGAGGTTTTAGAGTTGGCTTCTCCTTCGATCTGCGGCTGGACAACGTCTGGCACCCCGACAATAACACTGCGGTAGATCCAAGTGCTAGGTAGAACAGATAATGCTTTACAATATACAATTTATACTTGTGTCGTTAGCTTTTGGATAAACGTTAGCTATTAATGTTCGCGCTTGGAGTTCGAGATACAGGTTTAGTGTATGGATTGTTTTAAAACACAAATGCTTTGATCTCGCGCTCTTGTCAGTTGTCGGTAACAGGTAACCTATAGATATTTTTCTGAGAAATAAAGAGAAAACGTACGTCATTCTGCCTCGGCCAGGAATTGAACACGGAAATCTTCAACCATATAATACACAAATAAAGCGTTTTAGAAAACGAAAGCAAAAATATCAAAAAATTATAAAAAATTTATTGCACTTGTAATTATTCAAAATACCAATGGTTAACTAAAAAAAATGTTAAAAATATTTTCCATTAATTTATGTTGCTTATCTCCGTAATCTATCTGGGTTTTTAGATTAGGAAATTCCCAGTATAAAACTAAACGCGCAAACGATTAAGAATCCTCTCACGTGCGACGTAACAAAAAGTAACAACTATATTCGGAGACGGGCAAATAGAGGTTGGGTGCGGATAACAAAAAGTGGGGCTACCCGGGCCTACCCGCGCAGATATGATAATCCCAAGTATGTAAAATAGTGAAATTTAAGGCCTCTCCATGTGAAGAATTGTGCTCGTTCGGTAGGCAAATTATTCTAATGCGGCCCTTTTATTCGAAGCACACGCGCATGGGTCGCCGTTTTTGAACATTCATTTGTGTTTCAATAAAACACTAACCCTATCTAAATAGAGCCTACGATTTTAGTACAAGGCGGTGATTACATTCACCGAGCTCCTAAATCCTATTCTATACTATGTGAATAATAAATGATATTTTTATTCGAAATTGATTATAAGTTTTAACAAATACTTTTTGAGTTCGGTATATAGTTCGGTACTAGACCCCTTCGATAAGACAAACTTAATGTATTTTTATAGTTATTGTATTTTGAAATAAATAGACAAATTCTCAATAAAATTTAACGCAAAATTATTTATTCCAGTTTTTCCGGTTTCAAATTATTAAGGTTAATAATTTCATTGTTATCAATATCAATATTATCCACAAGTTTCGAATCCAGAAATAATGTTACTGTGTATTATTACAATATTTTCACTCCAATTATTTTCTCAAGCCGACCATCCATCAATCGGTGCTCAATGAATCAATTTGAATACATTGAATCGAGGCAGCGTTCGAGGGTTTACATAAAGTTGGTAGCTATGAATATCCAGGCAAACAAAAAACATACCCTAACTCTCTTACAATAACTCCCCCGATACAGTCACGAAGCATTCGAAGATACGCCAATTGAAAATTGTAAATACCGGCGACGTATCGGCACGTCAGGATCCGGCGAGTCCGGCGTATATCGTTTCGCTTGTCCGATTTGCATACCATCGAAAAGTTCACACAATCGCATTTTCCTCATCAGCCTGCGGGGAGCATAATTCTTCTCTCCATCTGCCATCTTCCTGTATCTACCCTTGCGAAACCTCTTTTTGTGGGGTCTCGGCCGGCGGCACTGTTCGCGATACATAAATTTCCACGATCGGTCATCCCTTAAAAACAAGTTTAGCTCTTTATCCAGAGGAGAGTAAGTTAAAGAATGGCCCGGCCGTGTGTTACCCTCCGATTCGTTACGTATTCAAATTATTTCGCCATCCTGTTTTTGCGTCCATTTGTGTTGCGAAGTGTACCTACGGATTCTGTCCTCTTTTGTCCGCTCCTTGATTAATTAGAGCTACGTAAACAAAATTGTATGGATTGGGTAGTTTAGATTCAAATCGCCATTGTTGATGTTACAATAGCTATCCGAAGAGCAGTGCAAAATTTTCCTTGAAATATTACAGAGATTTTACAGTTGATTTAGACTTTATACTTTTATTATTTTGAAATTAATTTTACTGTGATAAATAAATGTAGTTTAGTGACAAAAGCATTGTCTTGGTTGGGATAAGACGGATAAGTCTGGTAGTTAACAATATAATTGTCCCTTTGATGGGTAGACATCCACACTGAGACAAGCCTGCCTAATTAATGATAGCTTCACGCGGCCAGCTAACCCAGACATACCCCCGACGGACGGCTTAGAGGCTAAGAGGCTTCAGACAGGCCCTTGCAACACTGATTCGTCCTCGTGCGAGTCCTGTGGGATAATTAAGTAATAAGTAGGTTTCTATCCGTCCCTTTGTTTCCTACGCTGAGTCTTGCGTCTGAGGCACTATGCGTGAAGGAATAATGCGTGTCACGTATGGGATTCTATAAAGCTTATTTTGTTTTTGTTTTTTAGTATTTAGTATAAACATTCAAAGGCATTCAAGAATATCACAGATATACTTCATATATTTTTTTTATATATATTTCTTGTACTGCCCAGTGCTTTTTCATGTCGGAGAATGCACATAATATAGCAAAGATTTTTTCTTAAATGAAACTACAAAATTGTTGCAAAAAGCAAGAGTTTAAAGACGTACATAATATTATATTTATCGTGAATGGAAGACAACATTGCATCTTGACAACTATTGTGAAGCTACATTTCGCAGTGACATGTACTACACGGTTTGGTGGCGACCGCTTCAGTAACAATGTACTTCGTTCGGGTTCAATTCCGCGGTATTCAACGGAAGTTCCTTTCATCTGGAATCCCAAAAGATTTTCCCTAACTTTCATGTTTACAATGACAACGACATTAACTATAATATTTGATGGTATTTTTGTTAAAATTAACGGCAATGAGCAGATATCTAAGTAATGATGATAAATATCAGATGCCTTTTCACATATACAATACAATGGACTTCATTGAGACGACACCAATATGGAAATGCATTCTAAGAATTAGTAACAAACATTTTATCATGACAAATTAATACTTATCTGTTTATTCATGTCTGAGGTGATGTTTTCATAAACGTATTACCTGGCTAATAATTGTGATTAAAAGGCTTCATTTGTTCTACGTTCAACAACTAATCTTCAAGCTGAAACACAAAATAGCTTCGTACATACTTCACAATAGAATTAACAGTGATCGTGCTTCATGCCCACAGATGTGCACTTGCACTACCGATATAAACAGTATGAACACCCGTTCTCCCATTGTCGTGCTACTTACCACGAAATAAAAAGCTTAAAACATGTTTTACAATAGAATTAACAAATGATCGTGCTTCATGTCCATAGATGTGCACTTGCACTAGAATATGAACAGTATGAACACCCGTTTTGCCCATTGTCGTGCAATACGACGACATTCTACAGGCCACACACCGTCGAAACTTATCCACGTGAATAGCTCACATCAGCGCTGAATTTGTAAAGAGTGGACGTGCGTCGCATGCATACTACTGGCCTTTATCTCTAGCTCTTACTGTAAAGTTTCAGCTCACCGTGAATTGTTGAATTACGTATTAGATATGTGGCTACTGAATGTACGAGAATCTCACTATTATATACAAGTCTGTAGGTATTAAGATATGTGTTATAAAAAGACATATAACACATAACAAGCGCAAATCACTTTTAATCTTTTGCAAGTCGTTTTACATCCTGATTTTATTGCTATTTGCACTATCAGGTAAGATTTTTGTTTAACAATAATTGGTTATAAGTATAGTCGCCAATAGGAGAATTTATGTGTTCTGGTGTGATCAACTAACTAATATAGTATAGTTAGTTCAGGTTACGAGTTGAGTTCATCATAATTTTATTTGTGGAAAAATACAATACAATGTATGTAACATCTCATATTATCTACTATATGAATTTTCCAATATTGTATTAATTGGACTTGGATTGGATTGGATTTAAAATCAAAGCAAAGAAACCAATATATACCGGATCGAAGCAACTTTATGTTACAACTAGAGGATACCCAGCATGTTCCACTACGCAAAAAAGTCTGATAACAATGGCAGACCAGTGTTGACAATCTGTATTGCGCTATTTCACATAGTTATCTTCTAATTTTTGTATGGGAACAGTGGAAAATCGACTGTATTAATGAACCGAATGTACCTAATGCATTATTTAGTGATCTCAAACCACCTTTGGATTATTGCTTTTCAAATGAAACCATTTTGAGGCATATCGATTGGACGGTTTCAGAGTCTATAAAGGACATCCGTACAAACATTTTTTGTATTTTAATATAATAGATGTGTACTTAGTAATAAGAGCATTTTATATGAGGGACAAATAGCACCGTATGGGGAGCGCAGCGGAGTGTATCGCGGTGACTCACGGTATTTAATAAGCTACATCACATCGGACTTAGGCGCCGGCCACACAGAAAAGACGCAAGACACGGACCCGTCGCAGTCGCGGCGCCCGTTTAATCTACTTTCATACAAAATGTTTACAGCCGTCGCGACGTAAAACATACAGAAAGGACGGGACGCCCGTCGTTTCTGTATGCGCGCGACCGCGACTGCGACGGGTCCGTGTCTTGCGTCTGTTCTGTGTGGCCGGCGCCTTGCAACACCGTGAACACTGCAGCAGTCGGAGGGTTGAGTTCTGCTTTATGTCCGGCGGGAGATTGAAGCTTCCTCTTTTGGATAGCATTCGGAAACATTTGAATTATTTTAAATACGTACTTATTTAGAAAAAGTTTTTGTAAACAGAAAAGTGAGAATATTTTAGGTACTTTTTTGACGCATATTAAAAAAGGAGACAGCGAACATCTTCTGCTTTGCATCTTTTACTGATTTTGTGTAATTTTAATTACTTTGGTTTCTATATTATCTATATCTATATTCTATATATAATTTGGATCTTATAGTGAATTTCATTTTCATATAATGCAAGCTTTAATATAACACAGTTTACTTAATAACAGCATCTATTTTTACTTAAAGCAAATATAACAAAAATCAACCATTTCGGTAGCAACGCGCTGTGTATACTTGAACAGTTTTTTCCGAGTCGGTTAAGGCACAGCACGTGCGATCGACACGGGTTCGACCCCCGATACCGGCGAGACGCACAAATCATGCGACATACCGCCCCGGGCCTGCGACACTGTCCTGCAAACACTTTCGCCCAATTTAATAAATCTTCGAAAAACACCATCCACTGTTAATACGTGCCTTTGAACACAGCACGAACAATCTAACATGGATTTTTTGAAACTTTTGAAACAGCCCGAAACTAGTCAACGACAGCTACGAGTAGGCTCAAACAATCTGCCTCTCTACGGCGCGTCACAGACGCAGAACACAACTTTGCCTCCGAGGCAGCGATGCGCCCAAATTTGTCAAAGCAAACTCACTGCAGCCCGGTTTTACAACGCAATAAAATTGTGAAATAAAAATTTGTTCCCGAACAAGCAATAAAATAAAATGCTAACCGTTTTTACGGCGCCGACAATATAATGAAATAATCGTAACGGCCGTCGTCGTCACGTTGAATTGCCCTATAAATCTTCCTCGGGTCATATTGTCCGCAGTTCTCTTGGCAACACTTTAATATCGAGAAATATCATCCCGATAATCGAACGCGCACTAGCCGCTCCGTATAAATCACTCCCCCGCTCGGCTGTCGGTTATTTTTTAGACTTTCCATTTCCAAATAAAGTCCCCGAGCAACGGGCCAGTGCTTCCTCTTTCCGGGGCGGTTTTTATAATATGATTTGTCGACTGCTGGCCACTTCCCTTAATATTGTCAATATTTCAAGTATTAATTGTTATAAATCAGAAAACTTTTTTACCATTCCGTATTTTTATAGCAGTTCGCGGAGTTATTATATTTTTCCAAATTAACCTCGTGCATCAGGTTAGCATATACGAATGGTGCTTATTGTTTTTTAATTTGAAAATTATTGAACGAGCCGCGCGTCGGGGAAACGTGTTAAATTATGTAGGTACACTTAACGCGTCAATCCACTACCTTTGAAAAAGTTACGCCCATGAAACATTAACAAGCACTCAAGAAGTGCTCGGGTGCTGCCCCGTTCGTTAAGTAGTGACGGCTTGTAGTTTTTCCCACCTCGCGACTGTCCGGAGGGTCGCTGTCAACGCGATTGGGCAGCCGATATCTCCCAAGAGTGTCGCCCTTCGACCGACCAAGGGATTTCGTCCTGAAGATCATCTCAAAGCCCACAATTAATGACAAACAACGCCGGAGTCATCTCCCGTTCAATTTTCAGTTGTCTCCATCGTTTTGTGCGGTGACAGTTGGCACGGGTCGGTCCGCTCACGCGATCAACATTTCCTATTCCCAAGGTAAACTAATGTCAGCTGAATAATTACGGGTAGTGGGCCTATCGTCGAATGAAATCAGGAATATGATTGGAATTTTTGGGTTCGTGAATATTTGACAAAAAAATACTTATCGTTTTTTCTTGAATACTAGGAGTGTGTTAATTACAAAATTAGGCTTGCTATTGTAATTCAGAGTTGCCTAATTTGTGTCGTCATAATTTATAACTACGGCTACTGTGCTCCTAATCAAAAGGAGCAGTAAACGACGTTGGTGGAGATTGTGTCGCTGAATAAGTTGGTACCCCAAAGCGGGATACTAACGTCCAAGAGATCACTGCTTTGTTTGAAATTGATTACAGGTAATCAAGCTTAAGTTGAAAACCTAAATTTATACTCACTACCTACACTGTAAACTTACTTTTCTTAAGCGTGAAATTAGCTATACTTCACAGCCATGATGAAAAAATAACGGTAAATAAACTTTATAGTTTAATTTTTTATTCGTATTAACATAATTAAAACGACCTACTTTTCAGAATAAGACACAATTCATAATATTATAATAATAATAATAACACATTCATAGCCCCACACTAGGATTCCCTCGTCATGGGTTCCATGGACATTATGGACAACACACAAAGACAACACACATACCCAGGCCGAGAACAGAAATTGAAACTCATAATTCAAATTGAAAAACAAAAAATACGAGAAATTTCTTGTTTAATTTAAATTTCTTTATCTAAGCCAAATTAATAAACTAGGCCATCATCAACCGATAAAACAACGAGAGAGCTGAAAATCTTTTAATTACGACCGCAAAACACGTATCCCAGTACTGAAGGATTGTCGTCCGATATTACCACGAAGAGAGCGAGTCGGCGCTCGCTCGGCGCCCGTATCGATCCGGGGGCGGAGGGGCGCGGGGGCAGAAATTTGGGAAAACTTTGAAAGTTTCGCGTCTAATTCAGGCGCACGCACACACCGATGTAACCAGCTTAACCGTCGCACACAGAGATAGCGTTCCCACGTTTGTGTTTTGTTTTCCACCATCGATATGTCAGGTGGACCAGGATTTAAGTTGAGGGCTAATTGTAGTAAAGAGAGCGTCGCATTGGTTTGATGCCTTCGTGCTGTTTGTTAACGCGTGAAACGTCACTTTAATGAGCAATGAACAATGATTGTGTTATAGTTTTTTTTATGGAAAAAGCCTACAAACGTGCTGACGATCCACCTAACGGTAAGTGGCTATTATCGTCGCCCACGTCGCTATAGTTTGGATCGCATAAGGTATAAGTTAAATGCTATTGAAAATATCTTAAAATAGAACGCAGCAAGTTGTTCAGAGTCACCAACTCCTGGGATGTAGGTACGGACAGCTTGTTGTATCCGACTGTCAATAAATGAATCAGTCAGAATAATGTATAGTAATAATAGAAATGAGAATGAAATCTCATTTTCATCTCATTAATTATTGTTGCAATAAGAAAAGCAGCACTCGTAACGTAAACAGATTTTAGTTCAAAATTTTATCAATAGAGGCACTGTAAAATATCTTTCTACCTATAAGACTGATAATTGCTGGCGACTCTAATTTCTAAGATGATAAATGGCTTCGTTATCCTGAGTGTCACCGTAATGACTTCATAATAATATTCATGTCATACAGAACCCGTGAAACTGTTGACTAATATGTGAGCAACATGTAACATCTAAATAAAGTAAAGAGCCGAATTTGTCATTGATAGTAAGTAAATTAAAAAAGTTAACAACTAGATTGAAAAGTTACCACTTGACTACATATTGAATAAGCGGCAAGAAAACAATCACATGATAATAAAGTATACCTCTAATCTTAGCATTCACTAACGCGTTACCCCTTTGTTAACTTCGCCAAAATTAAGAGATCTTCCGCCCACATATATAACAGATCAAAGCAAGTGTGATTAACTATGGTTATTGTGCGAGCTCGTGAAAGAAAACAATCAGCTAGATGAGACTTGGGGTGACCAAGCGGCACCGCCTCACAATGGCCCGGAGACGGCCACTTCCTGCTGTGATCAAAGAATTGCCTCTCCCATTCACTATTAGTGATTAAACATTATATCTTCTTGGAAAATGCCGCTCGATGTATTGTACACACTGTAAAACTGCCACGAGGCAAAGAATATCAAATTTTAATGTACAAAGAAACATACATGAAGTTAGATTACCTGCTTGATAATCTTGATTTTCCTATTTTTATATCCCTAGTAGGTATGTGTGATTATGTATACGAGTCACCTTAAAATTATTTATTAAATTCAAAACCATTTCAACTTTTCCACTGAAAAATTTCCAACCCTTCCTCTAATAGAATTACCTGATTTTTTCCTGGTAAAATATATCCCGTTCTTGTTATTTATCGCGGTTATAATTTTTAAACATCCTTTGTCGTTCGCCGCTGTAAGTAAACAAGTTGTTTGGCCGCCAAATAAAGGAATTCCATTCACAGAGGCTTTGTGGGCAAAAAATTGGGCCACAAATAACACCAGAAGCGTTATGCGAGTGCAATTAGCGTGATTTAAAGGCTATTTAATTAGACTTTGATTAATGCGATATTGTACCGCCTATTCTATTATTATATTCATTTTTAAACATACTTTATATGGACAAAGAATAAAGTTAAATATAAACTTTTATTTATTATTTATTAATTTCACTCTTTATTGTTAACCTAAAAAACTAGATCACAATGGGCGGACTTAATGCCTAAAATGGCATTCTTTAACTTTTGTATTTAGTTTGTCTGATAAATACATAATCCAATAATATTTAGAAAATATTGAATCCAGTTAATTTATTCTTGGAGCATAGTCTAATGATGGCAAGTTACTGTAGTGGGGTAAGATGTTTTCTTAAAATCTACGAGCATTCAGGAAAGCACCGCGAGATATATAAAGGAGAATGCCCATTCAGTATGGAGAAATGTACTGACTTTAACATTTTTGTGTCTTTATAAAAATACCTTTCTTTGATTATGTTATCTTAATAAATTATACATACTAACTTTAGTCAATGTTAACACTAGGAAATAAGAGATTTTAAACAAAATTAATTTGTATTTAGGTTATAGTAAACTCACAGTAATATGGACTCTATGAAGGCGTATTAAAGTCGATTGCGTATGTAATGTCGATCTTTTAAGTTTCAAATTCATTTGACAGTCCCCAATCACCATGTAGTTTGTAATGTATTATAATCACAGAACACTATTACTCCTGGCTGATTATAATAATTTTCTAATTCATTTGACAGACCCCTTACGTCATCTAGTTTGTTGTCATGGATATATTATACTATAACTGTTGTATCATAATTATAATCGAATCAATGCAACCTATTGGCCCGAAGGATCTTAAAAGATTCCTGATTGGCCCTTATCCAAACATAAATGGCCCAATGGTTTTCTTTTGTAAAACGGAAGTAAAGTTACTTATTAATTTCAAAAAGTTATTCCCAATAAGGATTTTTCAGGAAATAGGGTAAAATACTTGAAATATTTTAATTAAATTTTTTGTCCAAAAATCATTGTGACACAATTATTTTTTTAAGAGTACTGGCTATGGGCATTCTCCTTTGTACATAAAATATTCTTCGATAAAAAATTTACAAATAAGTGAGAAGAAATTCTCTAAGAATCATCGTTAACAATGCAATACTTAAATCGATGAGCTTTAATTAAAAATAAGAAGTTGTACATTCCTGCTTCCCGAGCATCTAAAAAGATACTTCGGAAAGTTGATCAATAGGAATGAGAACAGGCTTTTAAGGAACTTTCAGTCTTTTTACGTTTAACTTTAGTGGTATATAGGTTATATAACACCTACGTTTATAATTATAACAGCTACCTTTCTGCTATAAAGCGTGGTAAAAATAACATTATAATCGTAGTTACAATAATTAAAACCGGCGAACAAAATGTTATTTATTTGTCACAGAACTTGAAACCAAAATATAAATAAATAGGCAAGATATACAAATGTATAGTTCATAAAAAATAATCAATTTGATTCAAACAGTTGCCAAATCAAATATACGTACATTGTAAAAATAGGCTTTTACTCGTCAATTTCGCTTTTCCATCTCGTATTAGATATTCACTTATCATCAGTAGGTAGGTATACTCGTAATATTCTAGTGTAGGCCCATCACTAACGTAAATAAAAAAGGAAAAACGAGAACAAATACGTAGATGAAAGTCAGAACAATTCATTAATTAAAATAATAATAGTGCAGCACAGATTGTTGCAAAATAAATCCTGATTAATCTGTTAATAGTAACAGTCACAGATCATACGACGCGCTGGAAAGAGAACACTTTAATTATCCTAATGGCGCACAAATGTTAATTACGATCAGCGCGATGACTCGGAATTAAAACGAATAGGATGCCGTTATTTTATGACAATACTCGTACAACTTTAACAAGTTAACTCAAATAACCTTTTGAAAATGCACAAGAAGAGAAAATTATATTGTTTAAGTCAAAAATAATTTTGATTTTTATCTCCAAGGTGATTTTCCAAGGTAATTTTGATTTTTATCTCCAATTTGTGAACAGAAATTTACGGAGCTTCATGATTGAATACAATTACAATATTTAATTTATAATATTATAATATCAGATGTTCAAAGTGGGAATTGAAACCAGAACCTCTTGCTTAGTAGACAAAATCAATATAGAGTTACTAGCCTACAGGGTTTTCAAATAAAACCATAAAATGAAACAAATTCCAGTAGGTATAGAATATTATACATTTATAATACTGCTCTGTGAACAGATAAGGAGATGTGTTCATTGGTGGCAACATATAAAGTTGTTAACTAGACATCAGCAGTCCGGTCACGCCGGATCAAGTGCACTTACCTGCTACACGTGAGGGCGATCTGTTCAGACGCGTTTCAACACTACGTAGAACAGGCTCACAACAATCTAAGCTTACAATCTAAAAGTTGCCCACCAATTAACACTGACTCTAAGTTAATCTATAAGTTAATCTATAAGTTTATCTTAAGTTTGCCCTTTGTTTCTTCTTTTTAAGAGGTGACATAAACATGTATAATAAATAAATAAATAAATAATAAATCTACTGAGTGCAGTTATGTTGTGTCTTAAAATAAAAATACAATATATATATTACGAAAATTAAAATATTAATACTCACATCATCGTTACCGGTTAAAATTATTATCAGTTTAGCCACTATCAGTTTTATACTTCATAAATAAATATATTAAAAATGCATTTATTAATTTTTACAAGTTTTTTAACAAAATATAATGTAGTCTATAAACAACATCTGTTATAAATATAACTACAAGGTCAAATTATAATAAGTCCTACCAAAAGACATAATAGTATACGTATTATACATGTCCTACAAAGGTCTTTCAGCGGCATTATGAGACAAAAAGTGAAGCGTAAAGGTGCGAGTGCCCCATTGAATGATAACAGTGGGACTGCGTCTCGTCGTCGTCTTCGTCGTCCGACTGACGAATCGAATTAAAAGGCTTATTGTGTCTACGTGACAGCTCAGCCCCTCGAAGACGCGTTTTGTTTCAACAAAACTAAAATATTACAGGGCATTCACTAGCCACCCCTCTAGGGGAAATCTCCTACTTGAATTTGTACTCAATTTTTAACAGGGACCGTTAATTAAGAGTTGCTCTTTATTGGCGAGGCAGCCTTAATGCGTTAATTGTCGAAATGCAATCTCGGAACGCGGCTTTTTATCATTCGAACCCAATTTTTGCCTCGCTCCAATTTTATGCGAATGATTAATGAATTTTAATAAGTGTCGCTCTCGATTAGTGATTGTTTTTGTTGTCAGAAAACAATTTTGTTCCGCAATGTTTTTGTTTTCTTATGCAAACCGGAAATATTATGATACTATTATGATAGACTCGTATAATATTAAGTAAAATATTAGAAAGTGAATAGTGATTCGTGGCTCTTACACTACATAACAATAATATTATAATGACACATTAGTTTCATATCGTATAGTTACCATACCATAGACTGTGAAACGAAACGAACTAGCCATAGTTAGCATGCTAATACTAAATGTTTAATACTAATGGTTAATAAATAAATGGTTTAGAATGTATATAATTTTCTAATAGTAACTATATTGTTCCAGGCTTCACTACGATTGCGGGTACCATCCCCTTCTGATCAAGTAGATCAAGGTAAGTCTAACACGTCAAATAACAATTATATTAGTTATCACTATAATATATTTTGTATATAATATGACAGAAAATATATATACTATATGCGTTTATATGATAACATTTAACATAACATACTGATTTCAACAACTTAATTTCAATTAGGTACTACTAAAAATAACTCTGCAAAAAATAAGCAAATACTAATTGAATATCAAAATACTAAATCTTAAGAGACCATCGTCAATCTTTTACCTCAAAGCCACAATTTGTCAGAAGGCTGACTTAAAAAAGCTGCACTTCCCTTCTACAACATGTCTTAATTATTCATTACATCCCACGACGTTTCCCGAGACGCCGCGACGTCCAAAAAAACATAAAATTATATAGATACCCAAACGAACACGCACATTAATGAGCACCGTGCAATATTTATACACGAGCTACCCTAATTGCTAGGGTGGAGAGTGGAAAAAATGGGCAATTTCACGTAATGTAATATGTATATTTAAGGGCTCCCACACAAAACCGCGAATTCGCATCGCATCGCAAATATCTGCGAATTCGCACGAACGCATCGCAAGAATTTCCGATCTGCTTCGCATCGCACATTCCTGCGATATTACGTCATCCTTGGTGACGCCATTTTAGTCCGCTCTGAGACAGCTTTAGAGAAAGACGCGCGGCGCCTTTCAAAAGCTCTTCAAATGAAGATATGCTCATTCTAAAATAATCAAAAAATTTATCTTCTTCAGTTCTCAACGCATAGTACTTTTGAGTAAAATAGTTCCCATCAGAGTTCATAATCGTAATAAATGGATGAACCCAGAATCTTCTTTTTCTTTTATATCTATTTAACAATAACAGCAGTGCAATAATCTTTTTGCGATCCATCTTACGCTTCCTAAAAACACGTCCAGTACTGCTGACTACACTTGAAGGAATGGTCGCCCTACCAAACGGTTTGCCGCACTAAATCGTATCGCAGAAATTCGCATCGCAAGTTCCTGCGATGCGAATTCGCATCGCATCGCATCGCAGTTTTGTGTGGGAGCCCTAAGGCGGTATTCCCAAACCTGCCGAAATTCTGTCGCGGCGATACTTATTTCACGAAATCACTTCAAGTATTTCCGTGGACGTTCACCTGGAAATATCTCTACTTTAGTACCATTACGATTTGATGTACTCATATATAATTTAACTATACACGACTAAAATTAAACATAATTATAACCAGTTATAGGTAAATATAACAGATATCAAACAACATAAAATTTATCTTCAAATATTATTTATCGTAACATCAATACACCCAAACAGGCATTGTAAACTAGGGTAATTATATTATATGATTTATTTATTTATTGTGAAATCTCACTTACTATCTATTATTAAATGAGATCTGATCATAATTACACACTTTTACTTTAAGCATTAAGACAATAATTAAATGATTTGTAATAATAAATAATTAAGTAGAGCACACGGCATTTCGTTTATAAGACGAAAGTAGCCGGGATTTTATTTTTTCAATATGTTTAGGTGCTCAGCTCGCTCCCCTCACCGCCACAATTTCCTCTTGACGGAAACCCTCAATCTAATGATACGCCTCCGTTAAAAAACACAAGGAAATTTAATAACGCCACAAGCCCACCGACTAGGAGAGAAAACAAAGAAAATTTAATTTCGACGATTCCCACATGCTCGATATCGTTGAGAAGTTACGCCCTCGGTTCTATCCGCGAAATTAAAAATTTAAATTCGGGCACATCTTACTAAATCTAACTGCAAAACGTGACTACATTCAACCAACCAGTATCACAAGTTCAAAATAATTCAAAGAATCACAATCAATCACTTAACCAAACTACTTTTGCAGCATCTTTCACGACTTCCAAATATTTCCACTTTAACAAAAACGTAAGCGTCGCGGAAACAGGAAAAACCAACAAGCGGTACGACGGAAATCTGCATATCACGTTACGGGGACGTTTACCCTACAGTAATTATCCGGTACGAAGCTTTAACACATTTCAAAGGTAAGCAAATTAGTTCCGCACTTAATGATCCGACAAAGGGCGTAAATCTTTTTAAAAGGCTCACCCAAAGTGTTTCCTTTTTGTAGCGTATGCAAACAGTGAGTAAAAAAATATTTGCATAAGCCCGCCCGCATATGCAAATCTGTCGGCCCGTACGTGGAAAGGCGGTGAAAATTGTATCAAATTGTTCCAACGACACGTAGGCTTTGCCGGCAATTTGTCAAGCGAGCAATAATTATTTTGAACCCCCGCCCTGCTGTGAATTAGGCACACGGCGGGTCGTACGCGGAATTTTAACAGGTTCTTCGATCATACTGGGAGTATTTGTCGTATTGTGATTTAAAACGCTGTGCCTTGCACAAAAGTCCTTTAAAATTTAAGGTCGTAAAATTTTGAAAACACGTACGTATGTGCTGGTTTCAACAGTCGTCTGAAAAAAGACAAATCCGCACGATGCTTTTTAGTTATCGCGTTCTTAAATTTCATTATATTTTATTCAATTAATAATATTTACACACAGTAATTTACAGTATACGATTTACGTTTAATCGTTAATTAACCTTACAAGAACAAATCTAAAGATTTTCAGCATGAAATATGTTTATATACGATACATATTTTACACTCTATAGATCTTTTCCAATCGCATATTTGTCTAAAGTTTAATCCGAAAACCGGAAAATGACATTGTTGAATTTAGGATTTTATTTTTGGCGCAGCTCAACGGCCTTTGTTTAAACGTAAACATTGGGTCGCTGTCGGACTTTTTCCCACGCTTTCAATAAAAATAAACTGCGCAAATCGTCGAACGAAGGTCTCGTTAAGCTCGGTTGGAGTGGGCCGCTGAAAAATGTTATACGCCACCTGTAGCACGTAATCGTATGCGTTTATCTCTGCCGGGAGCGCGTGTATGCGCCCGTGGCCAACTAACCATAGATGTAGAATTTTACCGGCAAATATTGTACTTCGTTACTTTGGTGATGTCCACTTCGGTTAGGGTAGGCTATTTACGTCCATATTCTAGTGTTCATTCAAATTTGTATGAAAATATTTGATAATAATGAACTTCGTTTTATTGGAACTTACATATCTATGTGTAGAGCTAAGTTATTTTACTTGAAACTGACTCAGATTAAGATGCACTGATGATCTATATTGTTCATAGACATCCATAAACTAAGAAGTATATATGACGCGTTATCAGCAAAGAAAATAAAAACCCTACCTAACGTACCTCTAGTGTCTTGTTGAAACAAAAGTGAAAAACTAAAGTCCTGATTAGAAAAATAAAATGATACATGTCATTTCAATTTAACTCTATGATCCTGCTATTGCGTTGTCGTAAATCAATTTAACAAAAATACACTTAAAACCAATCCAATCACAATATCCACGTAAAGAAATTCCAAACACATCCAGTACTGTGTACTTCTGTAATCCAACATCCACATTCACACGTACGGGAAGCGTGCATCCATTCAATTCCACACCGATAGCCTGAATTTATGCGGCGGTCGGCATTCAGGCAATTATCATTCACGCGATCGCCGGACACCGGACCGGACCGGAGCCGGTACACGGGCACCCAGTCAATTAACACGCCCATTGCAACCCATTCAATTGCGTGAACCAATTTATTGGATAAATTCGAATCACTCTTTAAATTCTCAATGAAAAAACAGAAGAGATACACAACCTTTAGACACGTTATAAGTTTTTTTCTATTTTGAAATTTTGTAACCATTTTTTTATAAATAATGTTGTAATGAAAACTTTTTATAAATAAATAAGAATTTGCTAATATTCAGGATTTAATAAGCGTTTTGCTAAAGACTAGATATCGCGTAGTGCGACAAAATTTTCCCACGGTTATGAGGTCTTAATAGTGAACCACCGACCTTTATGAAGTCAGGCGAACACAATAACGATAAAGGTGAGCACAAAATCCGGACAATAAACTCGGCAAAAAAGCTGAACGAGGGCTAGTGCGGGAAATAGTTCGTGAAATTTCGAAGGGTCCAGTTGAGGGTATACGAGCCGTGTCCCGCGTACGGGACACTTTACGACGGTCCTCTCACTAAACCTGCCCATTTCGTTGGGTTAAAAGATCATACCGTTAGTAATATAAAGATGCCGAGAGCCAAGATTTGTTACCGCTTTATGGATGTAGAAGGGCTGTAGGATGCAGCGGAGGGTATTATGATCATGTCGAGTGCCGAGGTCGTATCATTTTCAGAAGTCAACATGGCGAACATGATGGAGGGATTTTAAGGACTGTACAAACCTCGAATGGTTTACGAGATCGTTGCTATTTTATTCACGTGGAGTACTACGGTGCAGTTAACTAGCGCGTTCGGGTTTTATTTTGATTCGCATTGGAACATGAAAATTTATAATGCGTTTTACTAATGGAATGAAAAAATTGCAAAAAAAAAATATATGATTGCACAGTGAAATTATGTATGACCAAACCTTCTGTTTAATAAAATAACTTATTTATGTTAGTGTATTGTATTGTAATTATTTAGTTATTTAGTAGATTTACCGTATTAGGTACTATTATGTATTTTGTGGTATTAACTATTGTACTTTACGCTTGAATATTATAGTGCCTTTTAACTAAATCTGCAGTTGATCGTAACTCGTAATATTGGTATCATTGAAATAAGTGTATTTTGTATCTCGAAAACCATTTTATGGACATAATAATAACGTTGTTATCAAGTTCATTAAAGGAAATAACGATATATATTACGAAATAATATAAAACATTACATTTAACATAATATTTTAATTTTTATACTCCTATTTCAATGCTTCCAACATTACCCAACTGCAGATTTAATTGAAAGGCGCTCTAACGCGGAAGCTGAAAATGTAACTCATCCAAATAGCTTATTCTTCAACATTTTTGTATTTCATTAATTCTTTCATTTACTCATTCGTCTTACTTATTCATGGTTACTATTATTATTTAGGATCCCCATGTTTGGAAATGGAATAAATGTTTCGTCGCCTTTTTATGACATAGAACCTAAATTAAGCTTTGTTAAAAATCTTCCATTTAAGAAAGAAAAATTTTAACTATCTGCATACTTTTGTATCAAAAGTCTTATTAATTAGCGTGACAACATCCTTTAAAACAACAACCAACAAATTTAATCTCCATTCGCAGAAGCTGGTCTATTTGCACGCAAATGCTCCATTAGTGAGAAGGGCCGACGTCTGCGGCTAATTATGAAGTGCAGTTGCAGTCCAGCTCAAAGCAACGTACTAGATGTTCGCAACGACACGTAAACAGCGACTGTAAACAGTTTGCTGTCGAGTACATGCCGGCTGCTCTGGTCTTTTGAGGAGATTAGTAACAATTCATTTTGAGATATATGGCGTATATGTATTACACACACTTAGAAATAAGATACTCCTTTCATAATTGTATTTAATTATGGATATAGAATATTAGTGCTGCTCTCGCTTTACTTCGGTTTCCAGATCGCATTTTTTTAATATTTCCTTTAGCCCACCTGTGTTACTAAAAAATAAAGCATTCTATTGTTGAAAAAATTTTAAAAATTGATCCTGTAGGTTTTGAGCTAATTTGGTACAAACAAAAATACAAAAAAAAATTTTCGTCTTTATATTACGAGTATAAGTATACCTAGATATAATATTGTTAAGCCAAGTTTTGTTGTGTTGAAAGTATAGTAAATTAGTTTGTTGGTGCGATGTCTGCGATCGAATGTACTCGTCCACGATCGGGCGGCTCACTAGACAGGTGTTTATCTGTTTGCAGTGGCCCTCACTTCACCTGAATAGCTATTTGCACTCACCTCAATCAGTTGTTAATTTATTTTGCTATTTGATCTGTTTTAAGGGAATGGCTTCAACCCATTAATGGCCTACTACTGGGCACGGGTCTCTCCTCTTAAGGAGGCCTAGAGCATACTCCAACACGCTGCTTCAGTGCGGATTGGTGGAGGGGTTAGTGGCCAACCTGAGAGTCGGAAGTTTTCAAACAGCCCGAGGGCCTCAACAACAACAACCTCAATAATAACCGGGACTGACGGCTTTACGTGCCCTCAGAAGCACGGAAACGCTCAAGAATTTTTTGCTACGAGCGGTCACCCATCCAACTACCTACCGCGCCCGCTGTTGCTTAACTTTGTCAATCACTTAGGATCGACGCAAGCCGCCGGGCTATGAGCGCTTCTTTAAGGGAATAGATTTGTGAAATATATTTTTTTATGATTTCATCGATGAACTCTATCTTATTAAAATCGGTTCAAGATTAATATTTGTTTATTGAAATTTATTTTAGACTCTGAACGACCACTTATAACAACACTAAGCGTATTCTAAAATTAGTACTGTAAAATCAGTGTATACTTTGCAATAACCTTTAAAATAGGAAACTGAACTATTGTGGTCAAAGTAACCTCCAACTTGTTTTGCTGGTTTCCTTTTGTCGCCCAACCTGTTAGCCCTTTGAGGATCTACCGCAAACTAGTGTACAGATCATCAAAAAGACTTCGCAGAGTAATAGAGCGATTTAGCAGAGTAGTAAATATTATTGCAGCGTAATATTATCATCATCGTTACTAAGTACATAAAATAAAACCGTAACTAGTCTACGACTACTAGTAACTATTGATTACTAGTCGACTTACTATTTATTAACATAATTGATCCCATAACAATGATGTTTGTGCTTTGTTTTCGGCTTAACTTAGAAATAGCTTTACCGATTTGGCTTCAGTTTGCATTTATGAATTAGAGTAAGCATTGGCTAGATGTTAATTTGGAGTTTTATTTTATTTCAAGAATTCTGTTTATACAATGTGGTTTCTTTTTAATGTGGGCTCTCTGTGTACTAAGATCCGAAGCAAAGCTTTCAGAGTTAACCCGGTAATTTCATTGATATGACTTTGAACACGATTTTTTCTCCTATGGAAGCTGGCCTTAAAAAATATGCTGTCCTTACAAAATAAGTAAGTCCAGAATTCACACTGAAAATTCAAGCGACATTCCTTTAAAACCACTAAACTATCACTTTTTACCAAATGGTTAAAAAACTAAGTGTTAGTATTTTTATTTTGTATAATTAAAAACATTAATACATTTCCGGCTCCAGTTCTCCCAACACGTTCCAGTGAGAAATCCTTTTAACCTGCGAACTAGCCCTTTGAGCTCGCACCATCGACCGCAAATATTTGTCCGTATGTCTAAAGGACTGACCCTCTGAAGAATAATTGTATGGAACGAAACAAAATGTTTTGGTGCTTTGTGTTTAAAAGATTATTATTTTACATCCGTAGAGATCTGATTCGAATTACTTACATCAAGCATAAAAAATAACAGTAATATTTTATGTAAGTAGTTTAGGTTTTGAACAGTTTACGTTAATTTTAAAATATTCAGATTTATGCATTTTTTATCCTTAGTATGTACCTTGTGTGATAACATATACCTACTCTCTGTAACATGTAAGTTGTTTACTGTCGTTTTATTTGCGAATCTATGTCGAATATTCCGCTGATTTAACTGTATTCATGGGCATTTCACATAGACAATCAGCGGGAATTTAACGTGAAATTAAATATAATATACCTATTAGACAAATTACACCTAAGAAAATGTCTCCGCTGTTACGTGAATCGCTTGTGGACGACATTCAATCAAAAGCTAATATTGTCTTACTACCAGTGAATCTCAACTCGTTGCTCAAGTTGATTTGAGACGATTGCTCCAACACGTAGCATAAAACCCGTAGCCGCGTAGACCAACGTATGTAGTTATGCCATCCTCGTACACCATACTAAGATCTGGCAAGTATAATAGCCGGCCTGGTGAATACCCACAATTCTATTAATCCAAAATTAGCCTATATACTGTTATAAGAACTACCCACTGAGGTATCTTTTATTTGCAAAACCTTATTGCAAAATATTGTTGAAATACAAAAGAAAACATTGCGGCTTTCTTGACAACTCAAATTACAACTCCTTTATTTAGAACTCAAATAAAAATTTAATTCCGCGAGCGCCACTAAATATGTATTATTAGAATCAAAGCAAACGGGATGAGTTGGAAGTTGGTTCGTCCGGAGCGCGGTTTCACAAAATATGCAGTGCGGGCGCGTTTCCGAACGTACTCATACCTCTGCATATTACATGAACCAACTTCAACGGTGTCTTCAATATTTTAGCGTGGGAAATTCTTTGTCTGATATTTCTAACATATTTTCTTTAAGCGCATAACTTTTAAGATTATTTTAAAGCCCAGGTGGACTGAGCTTAATTCTGGATGGATTTTAAAAGTGGTGATCTAGCTTAGTTTGCAGTTGGAATTGCTGAATAAATAATATAATCTGTGGCTTGAAGTAAATTGATTGGCTAGGTACTATCCGAGGTTGGCTACAGTTGTATAATGAAATATTGTGCATAGAATACTTCTTGTATTCCGTATAATAAATTAAATCAAACGCAACATGGTCCTTACAAAATGTCATAAAATTAGATATCTCGCAAAATCTGAACTGACTGTTTCAAACATAACATTTAAAAAAATATATCCAACTTCAATGAGAAACAGTCTTCGAACAAGTAACAAATCGAGAACAATATCAATGTAGTCGAAATCAATTACTACGCATTATTAGGGATATCTCAAAAACTTCTCGCCAGACCTCGCTCAAATGTAAATGGAACTACAAAACAAACACCAGCTTTCGACTGTAAAAAGAATCATCAAAATCGATATACCCAGTAAAAAGTTATGAGTATAAAAAACAAACAGTTGAATTGAGAACTTCCTCCTTTTTAAACGCTTTTATTTACTTTCACTTCGGAGCATCAACGCATCAAATCGATCAAAATGCTACTCTATTTACACGGCAATAAGGTTTATATTTAGCTTCACTTCGGAGGATCAAATCTTGTAACGTTAATTTGAATGACTTCCCTTTAATGAAAATTGATGAAATTTGGCAGACATGTGTATTTCCGATGACAATACACGAAAATCAAAAAAAAAATTGAAATAAAAGCGTTTAAAAAAAAAAAATTTTTTTGGATTCAACTTATTTTGAAATCGGTTAATAACTATTATAGAATTGACTCATTGTTTTATTGTACTTTAAGCACTGATGAATAATAATTGAAATTAAAGAAGGTAAAATATTTTACCCAAGTAATTAGTTGGCTTTTGTATTACTCTATACTCCTATGTTACGATAGCGGTATATCAAAATAAATATAAAAATAAATTGTAAACCATCCAAGTGTCTTGCGCGATATCTTGGGAGCCTGCGGCACCCGGCCATAGATCACCACTTATGC
The DNA here is from genome assembly GCA_963932265.1 of Thymelicus lineola. Lineage (NCBI taxonomy): Eukaryota > Metazoa > Arthropoda > Insecta > Lepidoptera > Hesperiidae > Thymelicus > Thymelicus lineola. Next base: position 14,195,484 of record OZ010686.1, read on the forward strand.
CCTAAAGCGTACGCTTGGTAGCGTGAAGGTATTGGTACTCTCCAATATACATTCTACCATTGGAAATAGATGTATTAGTACTAAATTGAAACGATCTTATTAGTAGACGTACGTAGATTAGACGCGTCCCGAATTTTCGGTCAGCTGAAGTCCATGGGCTATTTTGAGCTATGGCTATGGGTGGAACAATTACTTACATGAGATTCTTATAGATTGGCGTTGACATTGCTTGACCATGTCCATAAGCGATGCTGCCAGCTTACAATATGGTCTGCATATATTTTAATCTGCCTAACAGACTATAAAAACTATAAATGTTTGACGTGAAATGTAAACATACTTCGTATGCTGTACATATAACCCACATGCAATGACGAGATTGCACTTGAGACTTAATTTCATTTCCTAATACACGGTGCTCCTATTTGCACACCATCCATCCATGTTTGCGAGCAACCGCATTCATTTCGCTCAACAGACGCTCCATATTTTCCTTTTGTCTAGACGAAATCTTAGCGAATATTTAAGTAGTTTAAGTTTAATTTCAGAGCTACACTCTAACAGGGGGCGAAAAATGTCGCGAGATTACTGCGGATATCTGCTATAAAATTCGCAACAGGCGAGATTTACGTCACTTTTACTAATGCACTTTTACTAATTACTGGCATTTTAAAGTTTAATAAAAGTGATATACACATATGTCTATGTATGTGTGTGTCGATATCGATATTTGTTATTCACGTAATATTTTCTCAATGGGTATACAATTATCAGAAACCTCAAGCCGCAGAAATGCGAGCTAACAATACAAATACCTATAATAATATTCAATACAGTCGTAAGGCACAAACGCAACATTATTGCAGGTTCGTATGGGGAGGCGGTATCTTCAAATTGCTCATGTAAGACGAAATTAACCCTGGGCCACATTAACACAGATAAGTCGGTGAGCTCATTTGCGAGCCTTCCGGCTGCGCTCGTTACATCTTGATATTCTTTACCCCTTCACCGATACCGCACCGCACCGCACCACACGAGCAATAAATGGCGCGGAAGACCCGCTATCGTAGAACCCGATATCTTCCATCCGAATTAATTTCAGAACGTCGAGAAACGAAGTTAGTTCGCGGACTTGTTATTTCTACGTGCAACCGAGCGAACACGCGAGTTCTAATCGCGAAGAGTTGCAGAGTAAAATCGCGACCCGTAATTACCATAACGCGCCTTTCGAAGATATGTGGAGAATCTTAATGGTACGGTGGTTCCGTAAATAATGGGCTCTTATGGGAAAGTTGGTAAGAGCACTGTTTCGAATGTAATTTTAAGGGCCTCGCTGTCTCACGTGCTTTTAAAATAATGACTTGCTAAATGCGTACCGTTCATTTTGGTTACGTCTTAAATTACGTAGGCAGGTGTGATTACATGAGGATTTATTATATATATTTGTCATGTTAAGTAAGATACAACAATAAATAAATCTAAAGGGTGCAAGTGGATGTCAAAGGAAAACGAATAACGCAAGTTGCAGTTATCCATAAATTAAGACAATCTTTGAATTATGTGCGCCGCATACCGTCGTACCGCGTCTTTTAGTCTGGGGGTAATTAACAACTGCGGTTGCTCGTTATCTCGCGTAATGTTGAGATAAAAGCAATTGTCATGTAAACAAAAAACCGTTGAAGACGGAATCGGATTCATGTTTGATAAGACTATTTAATTAATTCATAAATAATTTTAGATAAAATACACCTTTTTAACTTTTGGAACTATACATAAGGAACGCATGAATATTTCGTATTTCTCTACAATAGACATTTCCGAGATAAGATGTTGCTTTAAATATGAGTAATAAAAATAAATATAAAACGATAAATTTAAGACGTTTCATTTGTAGCGACACTTTCCTAAAGCTGAACGCACATATATCCGCATCGTCCGCGCCGGACGCTCCGTATGCGGATACCCTCGAACATATGTCTGGATTCGCCATACGGATTTTTTAGTATTGCCAACAATTTTTGCAGTTTCTTCCAACCTCTAGTGAAAAACGGTGAAGACGGTTAAGATTGATTCAGCTATGGAAAAATTGTTGTAGTAGCCCGCATATTGGCCGAAGAAAGTCAAATTCGGAAAAAAAGTAGATTTTAGGTTCATAATATCAATTTGAAAAGGCAGTTAGTTGAACGGCAAATTCTATACGTTATTTCCCGGCTTGGTGGATGATGGTCAATAAACCTAGATAATTGAAAACTTTAATTTATAACTTGAATTTGAGGGAAATTTAATTTCCACACACACACACGATACTTATTATTTTTTATTAGTTTTCGACTTTGTCTCATATTTCAATAACGTAGTTAGTTATCGCAGTTTAAGGAACACCATTCGGAATCTCGAATGTCCGAAAACAATGATGTATAGGTATAAACACGAAGGCGAGATCTCCTCACAGGATTCGTTTACTATGAAACGTTTCTCCTAATGCGTTGTCAAAAGCATCGTGGCATGGCAACACTGAATACCAGCACACGCCCTACGTATGACGTCATCCGCATTTTGGATGCGGATATATGTGCGTTCAACATAATTCAACTCTGAAATGTCAAAATAAAATTTATTTTCCATCACGTAACATATACTCGAATGAAATATAATATGACAAATAATCTGTAACACTTAATATTTTAGAGCAGTTCTATTTTATCATGGTATTTACAAACCTCTAAAAAGCGAAAATGAAGTATAATAAAACATTAATCTAAATTGAAGCAAAATGCAAACGCAAATAGTTCACGGTCACAATCTGTATTACAGTATTAGCTTTCCGCAAACATCTGCATGTGCACGCTGCATTGTTCCATTCAAATCTCCTCCAACTGCTCACTGAATACATTTTAAAACGTCTCGGGTTATTCAGGAAACGATATGTACCTGCGCCTTAGTACAATGAACACGTTCCCGACACAGCCACTGTAAATTAGCCACCAAAAACGATCTCATTTTCCACTCGAGCGCTGCGGCTAATATTGTCTCGCACTTGAAATATGCAGTCTTACCTGTGGCAGCCGGCGAATGCACTGTAATTGTTGAATATACTGCATCGTTTAATCCCGGCTACATCTTCGGGAATGTTCGAGAAAGCAGCCAAGATTTGCAGGCAGTCTGCGGCTGTGAGACTTGGCCTGGGGCTGGCGCTGGTTTAATAGGTGGCTTAGCTCCATCCCGGTTTTCTTGATGCCTCGTATTAACTATAAACAAGTCCGCAGCATCTGAATTGTTACAATTGAATATTGTAACTATTGAATTAATTTTCATGTCGCGTTTAGTTTAAATGTTGTATGTCTGCTTTTATATTACAGTGCAGTTTGCTCATAGCTTCTGGAAGGAAAAAAAGTCATTATAATTTTAGATGTACCCACTTACGTACAAAGTACCTAATTAGAGAAAATTTTATGACATTAAATGGTGAATCAGATTAGAGGCAGGATTTTAAATTCCTAAATATTGAAATTCGTAAAAGAAACGGAAATCAATTAAATTGGGAATAGATTACGCATAAAGTCGTTTATTGTTTAAATTCACCAAGGCTAACTGTTCTAGCGTCTCCTTCATACGAAATCCTCTCGAACAGCAGGACTCGCACTTAACCTTTTCAAGTTAACAAACTCCCAAAACTTCTTCCTTAACCCCGTACTCGCTACTGTAAACAGCCATCAGCCGTCGTCGGTGAAATTGCAAAAATGTAAAAGAGCTAATGTTTGCTCACCTTAAACCCCTTCCCGACCCCACGTGCCGGCGTGACGAGCCGGATAAAAGGCTTTAATACACCCTCATGCCTTATTACGAAACTTGAAAAAGACAACAATATAGATCCAATGTGTCGCGGGTCGTCGCAATCATACGCGCATCAAAGGTTGCGCGCCCGAGCTAGCAAAGTGTGGAGATGCCTGCAGCAACGTTTTGTATCATTCTGTATGGAAATGCCGAGTCAAAAGGCTACACGCGTTATGAGATCTGGAACAATAAGGATTGTTACAATCCCGTTTCCTTCATATGTGAGGAAATGGTATTTGAATGTTTAATGAGAAGTCCTCGTGTGTAATAAATTTGAATTACTTGCCAGTCTATCGTAACACTTGGCTCTTATCTGCTATCTTTATAGTGATTGTACTTTGATCTTTCAACCAGTGATGTATAAAATCGGTTTTGTATTAAACGTCATAGCATAATATTACCCATGAGAAATATTGTTTACTTGTGTTTAATTAAATTCAAGATCAATCTTTTGTTAACCGTTTTTTCATTCTTATGAAAAATCATAATAAAGTATAATCTTTACCTGGGTATTCAACAAAAGAAAAACCATAATATGTTACGTATTTTACAAAACCCTATAATTATACTACTGGAAAAAATCGTATATAGTAGTGAAAAATCGTGTTCCACACAAGTATGACCCGAAACACATCAAGCAGTCATTACCGCCCTCTGAAAAATCTCGGGAAGCTGTTTTGCAAGTCAAAACTCCTTGACGGTTACATGTGAGTCCTGCAGAGTGCCTGAGGTGGCAACTGTGTCGCCTATCATATACCTTAATGTATTGATACAGAATGATTTCAAGTTATTTATTTTGTAATCCTTTTTTAACCAACTAAAAAAAAGGAGAAGGTTTCTCCATTCGACACGTATAATATATACCTACAGATATTTTTTTTAATGTAATCACACAGCAATCCGCACAGAGTGCAAAAAAAGAGTGGTCCAATTTTGATGATTCTTTTTTTAATGGAGTGGGTCCCATTTCTGAAAATTTAATTCCTACTCTAAAGCCTACGTAAATAGGGGATGATTGATTGTTCACCCATGGAATTTTTACCCGTTACCCCAATAACTTTGTACTGGCTGATCCGATTTCGATGATTCTTTTTTTACTTGATAGTGTATACCTTGAAGTTATTAAAAGGAGAACCCCAATTTTCGGCCTCGAACCATATGTAATCTGTGCTAGAACATCGGACTAGACAAGAGTAAACTATATACCAAAAAATTCGTCTTATTTATAAGATAAACATATTTAAATCTTAGCTTCAGCTGCTGTTGCCAAATGAACAAAATAATGCAAAAAAGTTTTCACAGTATTTACCTCATTACATACGATTTTATAATCGATTGAATCGATTGATATTGATCGATTGATGGAACATAATGATATATTTTATGTATTATTTATTGATTATAATTATAATATTAATTTATTTTTTTACATATTTTCGTATTCCATATAAATCAAAACTATATACCTAATATATTATAATTACCATTTAATCGTTACGCTAATGGAGAACCCCAGCTTCCATAGAAACTTAGGCCTAGGTAGACAAGACTGGAAATTGGCTGTCAATTAGATCATTGCAAAAGATTTAATTTCTCCAATTTTCACGGCTGCCAGCAATGGCCAACTAAGGAAATCCTAGACCTGACTGAATGACCTTAATTATAGGTTATGATTATGTCATACTCGTGGCACAGTGCTATTTAATATGTATGTTACACTTACTATAAACCAAACACCTACGAGTAATCATTACAAACGTAGTAAAAATGAAAGTTTCTCAAAAATACTAACACTTAAACTACGAGTTTAATGGTTAAAACTAAGTTGGCGGGTGTCTATTATACTATCTACTACTTCAATGGTTTTCACCCAAAACGAATGTCATAAAAAGGTTGTATAATAAAAGCTATTGCATATTTCAAGAGATTTTATTAGTTATCATTATAATATATTAATATTTCGTCTAGTTGTGCAGGAGGCGCTATATTTCGTTGGTACCTTGCCCAATCAAGATACCTTAACATACTCATTGTAAGTATGGCCACAGCAACCTCCTGATCTTCTAAAGATGTATAGGGTACGTTATCCAGTGTTCAGGACTTATTCTGAACCTTTGTCAGTCACAAAACAGGCGATTAAGGAGTCCATATTCATATAGTATTGGTTTGCAAGAAATTGTAGTGATTCATTCTAGGATTTCCTTAGTTGGCCATTGCTGGCAGCCGTGAAAATTGTAGAAATTAAACCTTTTGCAATAATCTAATTGACAGCCAATTTCCAGTCTTGTCTACCTAGGCCTGAGTTTCTATGGAAGCTGGGGTTCTCCTTTTGAAACAAAATTTTACATATTTATAGCAACTTAAAATTAAAAATATGTAATTACTTTAAAAAAAATTAAACCAACGTAAAAAAACTGAAAAGCGAAAAACAAAATAAACCATTTAGTATTATAAATTAAGATCCTAAATTAACAGTAAATAAATAATTTTGAGGCGGTGCCAAACAGATGAAAAAACTTGTTCGCTTTTCAGTTTTTTTTGTTGGCTTAACTTTTTGTTAAAAGTAATTATCAAGGGTCTGTACGATGTGTTTTTAAAAATTTGTATAAGGATAGTTCACAAAATTAATATTGTGCTCTACAAGCACATTAGGTTCATTTTTTCGTGAACAATTTGCAATAATCAGTTAAATTATTTTTAAACATTATTATATAATTTATTACGTGTAGGTAGGAAGTGAATGGATTAAATTTACAGTTTTTCTTACATAAAGTAATATGGTGTGCAATTAAGAGTAATAAATAAATCGTATAAATTATTCCCACACACATATTTTAAACATTTCATACTCGTGTACAAATAATTTGTCAATTTCCCTTATAGCATCATCCTTGTGGTGCTACTAACATACTCAGCCAGTCACTTCTATAGTCTTTCTTGTGAGTAAAGAAGAAGCGCATACAAGATTAAAGTTCTGTTACAAGTACAACAGCACTTTTTATTTTTTCTTCAACTTAGTTTGAATGGTTGTAAAATGTCAGGAGTCTCAAGTAATCATAAGTACGTTAGAGTTTTAATGCAAAAATGCGCACATTACAAAGTCAAAGGTGTTTGCGGAGTATGCAGAGCGCACACCTGCCGCCGTGACATTTACACGCACATAAATCACACCCGACCCGACGTCACTGCCAGAGATCGTTACTCAGTCGAGAAACTGGTAAGTCATATGCAAATACGCAAAAAAATACCCCAATTAGTCTTAGTTTATGGCTTGTAAAATGTATAAACAAATACAATTTTTCGAGATTTAACGTTATTTTATAATAATACTAAAATGGTAATATTGTGATTTTTCAAAAACAGAACACAATCACTTTGATACAACGAATATATCGATAAGCGGAATCGACTCCAAATTAATAACTGTTTTTCCAAACTTGTTTGAAACAACAATACATAAAGAGTTACTTTTATAACTGAAACCTTCGAAACAAACAAAATGAATTAGCATTTTACTGATTCCTTGAGGTTAACCTTTAAAAGTTTCACTTGGATAAGTACGCGAATTTACTAATACTGAATCAATATTTTCAGACCCTCAATAACAAAAGACCGAAACCACTGAAAAACTTTTGAAAGTATCTTTTTTGTCAATTAATTATTTACCTAAATAAATTCTCTTTGTTACAGAACAGCTTTGAAACAAACTGTTTCTAAAATTTTAAAGTTAAAATTTTATTGCAACGGTAGGGCACAGGCATGCTTAGTTAATAAAGGTATTTGTTTCACCGTAAGTGTTGCTCTTCCGGCTTTCTTAGCTTCGAGTCATCATAGTTCAATTACCATCATCAGAAATATTTTAAACTTGGATCAAGCTGATGCTCAGGTGGCAGGATTGAGTCCGGTTTTGGGTGCTTGGAGGACCATGTTTACGATGAAAAATATCCCCGTCGAAAATTCGAAAAAAATATATATCATGCCCGGAATTAAGTCGACGTTTACCTCGCTCCTTGATCAGTTAACGGATAACACAGATTGATGTTACAGTTGTACGTAGTGAATTCTAATTATAAGATGTGTTGCATACTGTACTTTGCCCTAAACGTTATGATCGCCTTCTACCGTTATAATACTGTTTTGTTAAGGAAGGTAGGATATGATCAATGATCACACTGACCACGGTTATCCTCTGAACATCGCTATGAATATGTATTAAATAATTATGTAGAAATATATAAAATGTTATAATATTCGACGATACACATTGAATGGCTGGTACTGTCCTATACAAACTTCAGATGTCAATATTTTTTTTGTTTCATACTTTTTACAGCGCGATTGTTCTGTAGTCGTGTTTTAGTTTTTGAACTTATTCTACCTATTGAATTGAATTAATGTTCTTGTGACAGTGTCTAATGTAGTACTAATGTGATGTTACTTGTTACTTCATCACATTTACTTTGGCAGGTTTAACTTATAAAGAAAATTCCAACCTCCATGGTTCTAATCATTCAGTTGAGGGTTCGCGGATGATTTTCATTCCACGTAGCGTGCGTCTATCCTCACATCGTTAAGACGACGTGTACGCCATTACTCGAAATTATTCCCACATCCGACGCATTCACCACAAATTGACATTCAATCAGTGTCGCGACATTGTTTCCCTATCAATCCTTATTGGGAGTTGGCACACGCGCTCCGCCGATATGCCGCCATCAAATCGCAATTTGTTTATGAAAATTTATTGTATTTGCCATTACCGCATGCGGATTCTTTTCCTACGGGAGCGACCCTAGAACGAAATCACCTTATTCAATTCCCTTTTTGCATACATCACACACAGCGTCTTCAGAGGGGAACATCGCAGTTTTTGTCTGAACACGTGAATCGCGTTTGGGACGCGTGTTCTCTTCTTATTAGTCTGGATTGCGTATACGTTTTTCGCAAATCGCCCGCGGGGCGTACACCTTACTTGGCTGAGTATTCCTTGTTCGGAAAACGATGTTTCAAAATTTTCTGTCGCAGAATTGAAAGTGTTGAGCGAAATTAATCAGATATTTGCAACTTGGTTCTTTTTATTTACATTATATTTGAAATGTTAATATTTTTATTCGAGTAGTAAGCTATATTTCTGGAAAAATACTGAAGTTAGGTAATATCTATACTATAATAAAACTCAAAGTGTCTGTTTGTCTGTCCGGGCATCACAATATAAAAACACTTGAACGGATTTCGATGAAAATTGGTAAAGTTGTTATTGATACTGTAATTATATATATTATTAATAAAGTAGTGCGATAGTTACCAATCGGTAATATTTTAATAGATGGCCGCTTGAAGTCATTAGACGATGTACCTATTTGTATTTACATTTTGGCATAGTCATTATAATTGAAGAACAACTTTCGCTAGGCCAGCTATATACCTAACGTATAAAATAAACTAGGCATAAAATAAAAGTATAACATATTGTGCAATCAGAGCGACAGCTAACATCGTGAGATATCACCGAAGCAATGACACCTATCTATCACTGAGACACGCAAATACGGTGAAGACCGCGGAAAATTTCCAATTCTGAATTCCGCGGAATCATTTATCAGGACGGAATTAGCGCGTCGCACATGAGCCGTCGATGTCAAGCGCGATCTGCGATATGACACCGCTTCCCTTCTGTTTCGAGGATTTGGGAAAAGAATTGTCGCATATATCACCGTTAATAGGGTGAGGAGAGAGCACTACTTATGCGTAATGCGACAAGGAAACATGCTATTCTACTCCAACGCACGAAGACCAAAGCTTTCGTCTCTATAACAAAGACGATAAGAGTGAAAATTAACTAAGATTCGGGTCGTGGTTACTTGCAACTGAACGTACTCATACGCTCAGAGCTGGATTTTCAATTGCCATAAATATATGAGAGCAGTCAGCCGAGCGACTCAATAATAGCGACATTAACATTCGTCCAAGCTTTCTGGTAGTTCGACTGTGGCAATATGTCATAAATTTCACCAATTCTATTTTATGTATTAATAATACATGAGATAGTTTTAGATACATGTTTCTGAACTTTACCGTCCGTGAACAGTTTGTTTCTTTGTGGAATTTTAATGTTGTGGATAAGATTTCCAATGTATGTGTCATTAATTTTAAAAGGATAATAATCCTAAATATATCATCGATGTATAAAATAACATCAAGTACTTAATTTCAAAAGTAAGCAATCGTTTCGAGCGGCACAAATAAGGTACGGTTTGAATATTCGACACGGTTTAAAAACATCTAGCTGTTAAACGTTTGTTGTGCCGTAAAAACATGAAATTTACCCCTTTTGACATAACGATAATGCAGCGGAATGGCTAACGATAATGCACCGACGTGGTCGTAAACACGACGAAACGACTGCGTAAAAAGCAACGTCTTTAGTAAACATCTTGTAAATATAGACAGGCGATGTCTCCAATGGTGCCAAAATTACGGCAAACACCTAGAGAACTTAAGACGGTGTTAAGAAAATACAGCTCGGTTTTTTTCAAAATACAAAATATATGTTGAATTTTTAAAGGCACTTAGTAATACCAGTTATTACGTGTAGTATCTAGTATAAAAGGGTTACGTACAATGTAAGAAGAGTTTTAAAGCTATACTATATTTATTTTATTACTATATTTAACAAAATGTAATTAAAAACTTTTGACTTTCTTTAACGATTATTGCCAAAAAACACCGCATTGCACATACTGAAAATGAAAATTATTTTTACCATCGTAACTATGTTTTTCGAGGTATATATTTAATAACGTTTTTGTTCTATAATCGTTAATTTCAACAAAATAAAGTCCCTGTTAATTCCATTTAATAGTAAAGTTAAAGCTGGAGTAATCTCAATATTTATACAAACTCTTGCAGTCTCCCAGTCTTTCTTCACATACCGAGACAAATTCATTCCGTACGCTCAAAGCGGGCGCAAATCAGCCGAAGATTATGCTAAATTCTCCTAAGTATTATATTCCGTACGTACGCAGCATACATAAACAGAGTTTATCAAGCCCCTTGCTAAAAACCTGTTATATTTTCAACACATGATTATGTAAAAAGAATTCCGAGATTCCGCGGTGCGAGGGAATGAAAATGTGTGTCGTTAAGATGCGAGATCCCGCCGATTTGCATCGCGGCTGCCACAATACAGGGTATTAGCACCAATATGGCTACTTTCAGCGGAGAGTGTGTGATTTCTTTCTCTGTTTTTACTTACAAATACATTTGGGTAGAATTTACCGAAATTGCGTAGGAAAAAAACGCAGAGTGAAATCTTTATACACATTCCGATTTAGTATATTGTAGTATTATAGTGAATCGTCGTAGCTGTCTTAGCAGTTCTGAGACGAAAACACAATTATATAACAAACTGTCTACCCATCGTTAAATTACAGAAACACCACACTAATATTTCAAAAACGGCACAAAACAGATAAAAAATTAACTGAACACAACAAAAAGTCAAATTTTCCAAGTCGGCAAACGACTTCCTCGTCAAGTTAATAACACAAAACAAATTACCGTCGAAATCTCCGAGCAGCGGTGAAACAATTAATCAAAACATTCGGCCGTTGGAAAAAATTAAGGGAATAATCCTTCCCAGCCGTGGAATGGCATTATTATTATTTAAATCTTGGAGACTTGCACGATATAGATATAAGTCTGCAATAACCCATTTAGGAGGATAAGAAAAAGGGATGGTAGTCATTAGCATATAATGACAGTAATTAAAATACACAAATAGAGCTATAAAGAAGGCCCGGCGTTGAAGGGTTGTCTTCATCATCCGAGAGAGAATTTATACATGGCAAATATTTTCGCTGCGGCTCAAGCAACCGCTGGAAGTAAGAACGGCATTGTTTAATTTATTAATTAATGGACCCACCACAGCAACGATGACGGTGGATTGTGGAATGATTCAATTTAATACGCATCGAATTAATGATTCGGATGACATGTTCAATAATGAAATACATATTCATCAGGATTATGATTTATATTAACTCTTTAAAGGTGAATATACACATAACAAACAAATATAGTTAGCGAATCTTTGAAGTGTTTGTGAGCATAGTTTAAGTGCGAGCGAGTGTGTTCTGTGATGTATGTGACTACACGTATTCTTTGTTGGCTATTTGAAAAAAAAGCATTGCATACTACATATCAAGAACATTTTAAATTATTCAACTCTATGCTGTAGATTTACCAAATAAGAAAAGTTAATCGTCCGCCTTGTATTAAATTTTTTAAATTACCTACAATCAGTAAAATTTTTATATTTCATTTCGAGACAAACGTTTTCTGTATCGTCACAATGATTTCAATTCGTCTCCGCACCGCTCCTTCATCTCCATTCTCCACAGACAATGGGTCGACTAATTACGAGATGTAAAGCTTTATTAACACAATCGGGTGGTCATTAACATAAAAAAATAATATTTACCGACTCTCGCGCCGACGGAGCCTCTTAATTTACGAATATTGCGGCATTAGGCCTCAACCCTTCCGTCTTACAAATAATTGCAGTGATGTTACGCCTTGAGAAATGGGATGAGCGTCAAGATTAAAGCTCATCAAAATTGTTACTGGCGAAGATTTTACATTGTAATGTTGAGATTTAGACTCGCGAAGTTTACAAGCGCTCATTGAGAATTCACACACGCTGCTAAGAAATTGGCAGCGTGGACAAGTACGACCAAATCACCCATTGATATTTTAATCAGTTCCATCCCTTCGCTGATTTCTAAGACGTTATTAGCATATAAATAGCGGATAAAATATGACATCAGCATTTTAATTTTTCGATATTACGAAGCGATTTACAAATTAGCGGGTAAGAAAAACGCTATAGAGGCCTTAAGAGGGTCGACCGGCTTGCAGATGTTCTATTTAAATGTAAATTTGCTCCGACACGCTGACGACACGGCAAAAAAATGAAATCGAAATATTTGACAGCCTCGTCAAATATTATACGGTAAAATAATGACTGCGGTTGACTTTACTGAAAGAATTTATGATCGTTACAAAAAACATTTAAAATTAGTTTTGATAAAATAGTTCCATTTCTAAAACAGCTATCAGTATTCGTTAGATAAAAATTGTATAAGCAATTGTACAAGGACTTGGAAGGTCTGTTCCAGCCTGTATTTTTTGCCATAATTTCGTACACCGATCATTCTATATGACAGATTTGGCAGCCTGGGAAAAACTAGCGTGAGTTGACTGATCTCTATATAGGTATAAAGAAAATCTTAGGTCTTCTTGTGTTATCACCATGTATAAGTTTTTTTGTAATTATGTCAAAATTGTGTTCAAAATGTAATTTTCACAGACATTTACTATCTATGTCTGTGGTAATTTTGGCATACTATACATATTAATACGATTTTAACTCAGCGACATTATGCTTGCATCTCATTATGAATAGTTATAATCAGGTAAAAGATCTAAAAAATAATGTTCAAGAAATAATAATATTTATTTATATTTAGTACACATTCCGTAATATGCACTAAATGTAAATGAATTATAATAATAAAAGCAATAAAAATCCATGAATTTAGGAGGTCCTTCTTGTATTTGTATCGCACCTTTTAATTTTGTCTAATTAAGGAACAGATTTAATTAATGAAACTTTTCTATCCGGAAAACAAAAATTAACTAAATTTGACAGCAGTGTTTAATCAACGCCTCTCGCAACAAATACTAGGGGGTGACAATTGCAGGCGTTAAAAAGGGAAAAGAAAGAATTCTTTCGAAAGGCAACAATGAAAGAATCGCGGAAAGAGGCCCGGAACTGAAGGTGACAGATTGTGACTGTGACGTCACACCGCTGTTTACGAGACTGTGCTCGGGTCTGAATTAGCTATCATTTACTTAAGCACTTTATATAATTAAGTGCGATGGCTATTAGTGTCGTCGAGGGTCGCCAGTCCGCCATATTCTTTTCGAGTCGACCTCTAATTGCAACTCTTAGCTGCGCAGTCTTGTGTGATTATTTCTCACATCCGGAACCCCTAGGGGAACCGTTTCCTTGGTGATGTTTATTTTTCTTTTATATCAGTAATTTCGAACAACGATGAACACGAAACGATAGCAGGAAAATAATCTGATGACTAATAATGTTATAGGTTAAAATAAGCAAAATTTTATTCGAATTATTGTTAAATAGGTACTGGTTAACTAATACCAATTCCAAATACTATTTGCAAATTTAATAAAACTCACTGTTTAAATATGTAATTTACTTGATAAATAGTAACTTTACATAAAAACAGAACCTGTACCTAAAATTTTAATTTGATCACAGTCATTATTTCATTAAACTTTAACATAACTGCACTATTACTTTATAATATTTCGAAGGCAGTTCCTTTTAGAAGGCGTGAATAATTAATATATAGAACAGGATGTGCACTTAACAATGTTCCTTTGCATTGTGTATTATTTTGCGTGATATGCAAAGCTATATCCAAAGAAAACTCATCTGATCTGACGTAAAATTTTGCAACAGTTCCTTTTTGAAATCACTGTTCTATTTGCAAGCAAACCAAACAAGCGGGGGATAAGATTCTTAATTTGCCGCCTTGCGTTCGGACTAAAATTTTTTCTCCAAATGAATTTCGCATCTTGGCTTGGGGGACATTGGCTTCTTGCCGTGTTTACAGAGACTCCGACGAGTCCCACTTTGTTGTTTAATGAAATTATCGGTTTACCGAGCAAATGAACAAAGCCAGATTCGCTTTCGACGGCTCGGTCAAAAAAGGAAGGGGGCTGTTTTTGTTTTCGGAGGAAAATACGAGGAGGTCCGAATGGACTCCTTTGTGGTCCTCCTTGCCTCGGAGGTACTTAATCAATTATGATCGATTCGTTAATTCTAGATGCAGAGGGGATTAAGAAGGATTCTTGTGGCGTACGATGCAAATGAAACGAGTGCTCGTAAAGGAATTGCTTTTAGAAAATTAATTGAATTCATTAAGGAAACAAAGGTACGAGTACATTATTGGAACAATAGTGTTACATTTCTTACTTCTAGCTTGGTAACCACTGTATTTATCATGTATATTATTGACTTATTTATTTATATTATCAAGATTTCATGCATTATCATATTTTTATCATGATGACATTTTAAATTTGTAGTAGTATTATGTAGTGCTTCTACTAAGAGTGTTTGCTCATCATGCTGATTATATTGATTACTGCGCACTACTACAGCTGGAAACCCGTTTAAAAATGCGAGAACAAAATAATTTCCTGTACTTAGAAGGCTAGTCAATAACACTGTTAATATCGCACTGGCAACCGAAAACGGTCGCATTCCACGCGTTAAAAATATCGTGGAGTAATTTGGAGCATTTCGGGCCACTCGCATTAAAGTTAGGTAGCGAGCAAATTAAGCCGAACCCCCGATATATTGCGTTTGTTCTTTTGAAGCCGACGGTGAAGGGTTAAACCAAGAATGCTTTGCTTTTTATCGAAACTCCAATAAACTGGGGAGAGGGTACATAACTGCCGCCCGAAATCGAGTGGTCAGTGATTCTCAATGGTTTCATATTATATTGAGATTTTCAGATCGACAGATGATTCCCTTTGACGAATATGTACATCGTTGATATTTCATAATTTAAGTATATTTTGCTTCTTTAATATAATTATGTTACTGCGTAGCGTCAATGGTAATGAGTCGAATGATATCAAAATATAGATATAAACTTATTTCTGTTATACATTTTAAAATAAGTCAGGTCGATAATAGTTAAGAATAAAATCCCACTATCTCCAGAATTAATCACTTTTTTTATTTATTTATTTATATAATCAACTTATGTACTTTACAATTTTTATCAGTCTGCCAAACTGAGAGCCAGTTTGTCGGCAGTAGTTCTCGTGGACTACTTCAAAGTACAGTACTAACTTTATATCTTATCTAGTAATAATAAAGTGGTATTATACCTATTTTACTATGTTACTATGTAATATAAAATAATTCTATGCTTGTATATACATTATGTATTTATGCACTTTCCTTTCGTCTCCCTTTTCCCTTCTTCCATATTTTTGTCATCTATAATTGCAAAGTGTTAAATTGTTATAGTTTCCTTAATTCTACTCGTGTATCTTACCTCATCTTATGTCACTATATACAACATTCCGCATCTTAAGGTTGTCTGGAAGAGATCGCTTTGTAGTGATAAGACCGCCTTTTGTACTCTTTATACTTGCCTATTTTGCATTGTTGTTGTCCTATTTTTGGTGCAAATAAATAAATAAATAGAATATTGAAAGTTAAATTTATTTTGATATACTAGTATTAAACACAAACATAATAAATAAAGGATATGAATGGTAATGGTTCATTTCTTTATAACATCCATAAATTTCCACATGTGCCCACAAATACTCTTTACGTAAGCCAATGAATTATACCTCAGATAGGTAATTACACCGAAAATACCATTAAATTAATAAATAAAAAACAGAAGCGAAGCCCCATCGACTGGAGCTACGCATGGGCCCCTTTGTCCAATAAATTTATGTAAAAATTTTCATTAATATTTTGAGGCCTGGCGGCCTCCGCCCTTGGGAGTCGAAATCGAGTTCGCGGTCACGATGGAAAAATGCAAACCGAAAATTATGGGGTCCCTCGCCTTGTATTTGCTTATGAATACCGGGGCTACCTGCCCCGCCAGTCGCGTTATAGGTAAATAAAAAATAAAATAATACGCCTCGTACGCCACTGGCAAAAATGAAAACAATGTTGACGAGGCCGTTTCATTACTTATGAAACCACTCGATCATTTTAAAACAAAAAGCTCAAATTCAAACGCTGCATAAGGTCATGTTCTGTCAGCTATATTTTTGGGTATTTCCTGTGAATATGCCTTTTTAGGTCATGCCAAACTATTGAAACCACATAAACTGCACTGGAAAAAAAAAAAACCAAAAAAAAAATTTGTTTTTAACCTCTGATGAAAAAAGAAGGGTGTTATAAGTTTCACGTTTTTTGTATCTGTGTATATGTATATATCTTATGTATGTCTGTCTGTGGCATCGTAGCTCCCAAACGGATGAACCAATTTTGATCTAGTTTCTTTTGTTTGAAAGGTGACATAATCGAAAGTGTTCTTAGTTATGTTTAATGGAAATAAAACAGTCAGGGTTTTTTTAATTTAATATTATGTATGTTGACGTCTATATACTTATCTTAGATATACCTCTTAAAGTTTATGGCCTTTAAGCAATTTTTTTACAAGGATTTTTTGCTTCGATGTAACAATCTATTTAAAATGCAATATTTCGAATTTAAAAAAACTTGGTAGTATTCGAATCGAATAATGTATTTTTCTTTTTTTAGTGTTACAACATTTTTTCTTTAAAAGTATTGCCAATACCCCGAGCTGCTAGCCGAGGACAGGTTGAAGAACACCCCTCCCGGGAGCGGCGAGATTATGAAAGATTTGTGAGATCTCAAGTGGCGCCGCGACCGCTCGTAAGCTTAAGAGATTTAAATCGCTCGCTGGTCTGGAATACCAGATACAAACAGATTTCTTACTGCCCCTCGCTCAAAATGATATCCTTGGAAAACCTACTGGAAACTAGATAAGTCCCGTAGCTTTTAAAAAGAAATCCAATGTTATCAGTTTTTGTTTGGTATTAATATATTTTGTGTCGATATTTTAAACATAATCAACCCTCCTTCTTGCCAAATTAAATAATATTTATGTGAATTTAATGGGACAGGTTTATTAACACACAGGGTTATTAACAGTTTATTAGGTACTACAAACCATTAATTTTAACTGAAAAATTCAATTTCATCGTAAGAGACATGGCTTACATGAATATAGATTTTAACGGGGTAAATTAATGTCTTAATAAGCACAGTATATAAAAATTAAAGTATGTCTGAATTAGAACGTTGTAATAAAATCTGTTCTGCTGACACTACCCCAAACGTTCTATTTTATTCTCGCGCTAAGCGGCCACAATGCAGCCGAAATCTGCGATATCTCTCCCGAACCTGTAAATCTTCTAGGCATTTTTATATTCCTCCGCCCGACCAGGGCTAAGCAGTGGCACCGAGCCCAGATTATATCTTGACACTTGATGGATGAATGGTTATTGGATCTCTACATTTTTATCATTTTGATACAGTCGGAAGGGCAAGGTGCGCCGAGATGTTTGTTCGCTATGGGGGCGCAGATCTGAAAACTTTTTTAAATTTCTTCCATAATTTGGCACTATGCTTTGAAGTATAATGCATTCAAAAGTCAAAAGTCAAAATATTTTATTCATATAGGTATCATTGATACACTTATGCACGTCATTTTTTGGCTTTTCGGAAGGTGCTTTGTCATGGAGGAGAAGAAAAGCCTAAAGAAACTCCTCAGCACATCTTTTAAAAAAAATATTACAAAAAAGATATTATCATACAAAAGTTTACTATTCTGAGTGGAACTGGTTGCAGAGCTAATCATTTCCATGCGTCTTTGTCATTTAAATACTCGTTTACACTATAATATCCCTTGCCTAACAATTGTGTTTTTACAGGTTTTTTGAAAGATTCTATTGGCAAGTCACGTATTATTTTTGGGATTTTATTATAGAAATGTACACCAAGCCCTATGAAAGATCGTTGCACTTTACTTAGGCGGAACGAAGGCGTAATTAATTGATACATTCTTTTTGTTTGGCGATTATTAATATCAAAATTTTGTTTATACGCGTTTATATTCTTCCTTATAAAAACTACATTATTGAAGATATACTGGGAAGCTACTGTAAGTATACCTATTACCTTGAACTTTTCACGCAAAGATTCCCGAGACCTAAGTTTATAGATAGCCCTAACAGCCCTTTTTTGGAGAATGAAAATTGATGTAAACTCCAGAAATGGTAATAGGTAATGGTAATACTCGTTTTAGGTTACTGATCGCCCAACATATTTCAATCAAGTTTATAATAATATTGTAATATATTTAAAATATTAAAATATCATAACAGAACTGAAATACGAATAAGAAGCAAAAAGGATGCAGGAAAATTCTTGCGGTTGTAAAAAGAAAAATGTAATATGGTGTCTATAAAATTTTACGAAGTATTTGCTCGCTAAAACATATTTTCCTTGAGGCATCGTTCGCGTGTGCATTTTTAATTTTTATATCCACTCAGCGTTGGATGACGCACTGAATTTTTACTGAGGCCCGCTCTTTCTACCTTATTAGCGGCGGAGAGGTTAATTGTGAAGGTTGCTACAACATTGACAAAGTCATTGCACATCCTTTTTAATATCAAATGCGAAACTAGGGTGGCTTGACAATTAATATTAAATGGTAGGGAACTAGTGTGGTGAAGTAGTGGGAAACTTTTTATTTTTAAACTCGATGCTATTCGATCGTGAATCCTTGGCTTATTATTTTTCTCTATAGTTGTTTTTCTTGGAGAAAATACCTGAGTAGAGACACATAATCTTTATTTTACTTTAAACCCATTCACCAAAAGTAGATACAATTGAAACAAGCGAATAAATAAATAAATAATTTCAACACGCTACATTTAAAATATTGAAAGAAAGCAGGAAAATATTAAACATAATAATATAAAGTTCCGAGTTCTGACAACAGATACCTAAAATCTTTAGTTACAGTTAATAAAACATAAACCCTTCCGACATGTTTATCGCGGCCATGATTTAGCGCGACGGCTCTATTTCACGGTGCGCGTTCTCAAATTGAATTGATATGTTTTTGCTAACGGCCGCGGCATTTTTCAAACCGTACACGTACGTATGCGCGCCAAAGCGAGCGGAAAACCGTGAGGGTACAGACAGCAAATATGTTAAAATACAATTTTACTAGTTAAGTTTATAAAGTACCTGTTCTGTGTTGTCTGTTGAGTGTAATGAACACTGTTTTCTATTGTATAATTAATAATAATGTATATATTAAATCATTGTACACATTATGGAGATACTAATGTTAATATGGTCATCAATTTACACTTTTCTATTAGTACCTATTGCAGTATTACAGGCAGTTACGTTCGTTTACAAATGAAATCAGTTATTATGAGCACATTGAAAACCACTACCAGATAAAAAACTATTAGTATAATCCAGGAAACCGTACACTTTTTTCAAAAATAAAAGTAAAGTTTGCATTAAATTTAGTCATAAAAATATCATGTGTTATAAGAGGCAAACACACATTTTATTATAAACACAAATAATTAATTATTTAAACTCAATGTTTTTGTAAACATTAACACGACTTATTTGTGGACCGTACCAAACCGCGTGAAGTGTGAGATAGGGGTGTTGTAAAGAGTGCAAACGATCGGGTCGCAGTGTCAGACGCGGTGCTTACTGAGAACATTGCAAATTTCTCATATTTCACGGAGAAAGATGTAAAGCGAATACTTTAGTGGTATTATGTGATAATGGTAGGAATACAAAAAATATAAAAAATGTATTAAATGTAAAAAAAATCAGTTTTGCCTGCCTTTACCTAATTACTCAAGACTTCAATCTATACGCAACCCGATGCTGCATCGGCGATGCAGACTACGCATCTACTCGTATTATAACTAGTCCAGCCATAAGTTCTGTTACAAATGAAAATGCTTTTTTTTAAATGAAGAAATGTAATATTAATAAAATTTATACCTACATATTTATTAAAGTCTCAGCAACAAATAAAAAAATATTCTATTCGAAATGGCCACCTTTGGTTTTTATACAGGCCTTTAATCTGTTTGGCCATGAATCTATGGATTTACGCACTGTTTCCAAGGGAAATTTCGCCACTGCTTGCTCCAAAGATTTTTTAAGAGACTCAATGTCGCCGTGTCGTTTAGAGCAGGCCATGCATGTCCTCTAAAACTGACCATAATTTGAAGTCTAAAGGGTTGAGGTCTGGGCTAGATGAGGGCCAGTCTTCAGCTCTTATAAAGTCCGGAACATTGGTTTCAAGCCAGGCTTGGGTAGTTCGTGCCTTGTGACCAGGTGCAGAGTCCTGTTGGAAAGTCCACGGTATATTTTTAAAAAGAGTATTGCTGAGAGGTTTCACAACATGATCCAAGACTGTATCTTGATACACTTTGACTGAAGTTTTCACTCCTTTTTCACAAAAATGCAGTTTTGTGACTCCTTGATAAGACACGCACGCCCCACCAAACCATCACTGACGCAGGATGATGACCACGTTGTACCTTCCCGACCACTTGAGCAGCTTCTTTAGAACTGTGAGCGTACACTTTATCATTTTGCTTATTGCAGTGTTCTTCAATCGTGAAAATTTTTTCATCGGTAAAGAGGATATTTCTGTGCCTTTCACCTGCGTATCGCGACAGAAGGCGTTTTGATCGATCCACTCTCTTTAATTGTAAAGATTGATTTAGGGCATGTCCTGTATATCGACGATAAGCACCGAGCTTCAGGTCTTTTATAATACGCGACAGAGTCCTAGCGGGAATCTTCATTTCTCGCGATAAGATTTTTTGCTTCCTAATGGGGTTTCGACGAATTCTGGCTTTAACAGCATTAACAGCCTTTGTAGTTCTAACAGCACGCAGCCGCCCCGATCTTTTCTGGTCTTCGACAGACGAAGTGTTGTTGTATCTGTTGATTGTACGATATACGAACATACGGCTGATACCAAGCTTTTGAAGTGTCTGGAATATGACCGACGGCTCCATACCCACTTTGTGCAAGGCGATCACTGTAATCTATTTTCTTTAACGCCCCATTCCATATTGTAATTTGATAATGAACACGAAAAAGTATGTGAAATGGCGCGAAATATAAAGAAGTTTTTAAAATAATATACGTGTCCCAAATTCAAAATAATTAAAAAGCTGAAAAAAAGAAAAGTTTTTGTGTAACAGTATTTATGGCCAGACTAGGTAATTAAAACCAGAAACGTATCGAATCGAGTATCAAAATACTCTTATTATCCGAATGCCTACAAAGGACATAACGAAGTAACGATGATCAGCGACAACAGAAAATGTCGGCTTATCGTGCCGTCAATAGTTTATAAGCGCTCAAGAAAAGCCAGTAACAGCAAGCAACTAATCCAACTACCAAACTCGTCCGCATTTGGTTAACTGGATCTATCATTTTTGCAAGTAGATTTCATAAACGCCTTCATCAAAATTTGTTTAAGATTCCTATGTAAAGGAAGACTAATACAATATCGATTGCCCCGCGACTCGCACATCTTGTCTTAGTAGAATGCGCTACTTGAAGTTTTACATGGAAATGAATTAATTCTTCTCAGCGGCTCTCGGTGCGGTAGTGCATCGAGAAGCGATGCCTCGTTGCATTAATAATGCGAGTTCATTACCGCAGCAACGAGAACGAGAGCGAATAATGGCTTCGGAAGAACGTTCGGTCGATTATGAGAGCCGTGTAACATCCTAGATATCTATGTATCAGCGCGCGCTTAATGAGATTCGTGGAACTAGTATGACAATTGAATCAGAGCTATCTATGTTCGCCTAGTACTTTATTAGTGTTTATATCAAGCTGAAAACTGTAGCAACGAAGTATAACACAAATAATGGATTTGAAGAACTACTAATTAGCACACATTTAATGAGATTCGTGGAATAATGGTGACATTTGTAGCAGATCTATTTTCGCCTTTTATAGTTGTAGATATTCAAGTAAAAGGAGAAACAAAGCGTCTCTTTAAATTTTAAATTTCTCTCTTTTTTCTTAGTTTTCTTGATTTTTCATGTTTCAGCTGTTTCAGAACTTTTAATAAATAAACGCACTCTACCAAAGTATTTCTGATTTTAAACTTATCGTAGGACTTCCCAACGCCATTTTTAGACATAACAACATAAGTACTTTAGCCTTACATACTTTTACCTTAGACAACCTTGACTCACGACAGACTGCCGCAGTGGTTTCAACCTTCATAGTTAATAAACCATTCCGTGAGCAGGTTTCTTGGCACAGGAAAATAATTGATGCAATGAAGGCCACTATTTTGCTTGTCTAAATATTAGTCAAAGTCTGTATTTTGTGTCAAAAAATAAAATTATTCCTTAATAAGCTAGGTCATCCGGGTACTTACATATATGTTACAAATATTTTTTAAATAAAATAGAACAACAAAAAATGACAATGTAATGTCCCTCTGGCACATTGAATTATGGTAGTTCTGACCGTAGAGCTGCGTAATCCTAGATAGATATTTCTCTAGTAACAATAATTATGTAGGTATTGTCAACATACACAAGCTAGAAAATATTCACAATGTAGTGCTTATTTTATTTGTATTATATTAACTTGTTTTTTTATAGCTTTTCTAAAAGTATAATAATACTTTTCAATATAAACAGGTGTGGCAAATACTCGTTCAAACACTGTAGCCCTAATAAGACACCGGCATTTCCGGGACTTTTAATAGGATTGTCCCCCAACCGAGACCTCTTTTTAATTCCACGTACTTCGCTCGAGAGCACTTTTTACACTCATTTTGTGCCTCTTGAGTACAATCGGATGCAAAATGGAGGCTTCAATTTGTCAAGTAGGCACCTTCCTAACTGTCTGTAGAGAATGGATTTGGTTGAAAAATTACTGCGGTTAGGAAAACTTTTGTCCAGATAAAAAGACATACGACAAGTTTCAAGGGTGATCCTTTATATAGGTTTATAAATTCCTTTTAATTTCATTACTTTTCATTTGCAAGTGAAATATTTAATTTACCTTTTATACCTAAAACCATAATTCTTTAAAGAAGTAATAAAGATCTTGAAGTTAAACTATCAGTTAGAATTTCAGAAATCCGTCCGTAGGAAATAATTTAAGATATACAGTCATACTAACATTTTGTACTAGCAATCTGTATAATTCAGAGCTGTGCTCATTTTTAAGCCCATATGTGCAAGTAGACAATTTACGTAATGTACCTTCAAAATGTACACCGTGGGTGATTTCGTAGTACATTATAATTCTTATCATAATATTTCCAGGTAGGTAGATACTCGTATCTCTAAAAATATGCACACATTGGAAGTAATTTACAAATCACCTTCCGTTTACAGGTCCCTTAAGACGCGCTTGGAGTTTACAAAGTCTGAAAATGATCTTACAAAGTATAGACCCCGCTCCCCATCGCCTGAAGGCTTCGAGGCGTGCTGCGTCGATAGAGTTCCAGAGTTATGCAAATGTTATGGACAACAAAAAAGTTAATGTCAATGATAAGTGTCGCCCTCAGGGAACGATCAAGCACAGCGGTTTTTCCGCTAGCTGTACGCTATAATACATTATCGCGCAATTTATAACCCTCTCTAATTTTCTTTTACCTAAACATATCCATTTAACACAATTATTAATAAACTTTTGTGTATTACTACACATAACGTATTTCAATTTCCGTGCTTTGGAAGAAAACGCTTCAGTCTCGGTTGTTATAGTTAGATGATAGCAGTAAGTCATAGCATAAAAACTTGATGGTGATGCCTGCGTTAGGCCTCCTCAGTTCTGTTATGAGGGATATCCCTGCAGTGGGACATTAATGGGTTGAAGCCAAATGGAATTAAAACTATATAAGTTTAAGTATTAACCAAGATAATTAACCAATTGATTGTAAACGTATCGTAAAATACTATAACATAAAATATTTTACATTTTGTTAAACTAATTTTGCACTTAAAAGGTTAGACACATTGTTTGTTTGGATGACTTATATTTTTCCAATGTTAAAATAATTTTATACAATAGATGTATTAGAATTTGTAAAAGATAAAAATATGTAGAAATACGAAATTTAAAAGTCGCAGATGAATTAATTTATAACACTGTTTTGACATCTGTCACATTCAGACAGCCCTTCGGCAAACGAACCTAATTTAAAGATTCGACTCGGCGTAATAAGGCTGTTGAGGGAATTACATGTGCTCCAAACTTTTGCTAACATTTTAAATAGAGAACATTATTTTTTTTTAATAAAAATCTAACCCTGTAGTATTTCAAATTTGGATACAACATTAAAGATATGTGATTTAAAAAATGATTATCATCTTCTTCTATTCAAGAAAACAATTTATCTGAAAGTTTTTCATAAGATTAGACTATGTTTCGGTGTTCCACAAAATAGGCAGACAATGTATCTATTTTGTATAACTAGTAATATGTGTATAAATAGACGGTGTATACATTTCATTTATCTATTTTATTTATCTATCGCTCACACCTGTAATCAGTAACGTAGAAGTAGTGAGACAGCTATTATAATCAACCCACAGACATAGATAGTAAATGTCTATGAATCAACCCAATTTCGGATAAAGATTTCTTTGTAGTTTCCCAGTCAGATTATAAGCCATAAATGGATTATATAAAGTCTTGTATAATTTTTGACAAAAACTAGTTTCTTGGCACTATAAGCGTATATTTTATAAATTAGTTGGTACAAACATGACTGTTTATCACATTGTCAAAGGCAATTAATCAAGATAGCAACTTCTCTAAGCGCAGGTATCAGAGATATATTTTAAAAATAAAGGGCGACTTTAACGAGGATAGACGATGTATTTCAGCTAAAAGGCGGATGGCTTAATAGGATCGTATCAGTGGAAGCAGCTGTTATGATACCGGCCAGGAGTGTCGCCGCACTCACCCTTAAAGAGATTTTTAGAAGCTCCACTGTATGAAAAGGGCTTTTTGTTTGTCGCACTCTGTTGGTTGTGAGAAAATATATATTTTTTTTGGCTGCATTACCTTGGAAACAAATAAATTAATTGAACATAAATTTTCAGTTATTGCGATATGCGACACAACATTGCAGAAGTGTAAAAGAACGTTGAACGTCTTATTTGTGGTTTTAATCATTTGGATAATAATTAGTTCTTACTTTACAAAAGTTTTTATTTTAATGCAATAAGAACAATACATTAAACTGCAATTTTAAAGATTTGGTCAAATAAAAAAAAAGTATTATTTGGTTGAAATACATTGAAGCCCATTCCATACATAGATAACCCTGCAGTGACTTCAACGCAAAGGCGATCGCTTTTTTCTCGCCCCAGCCTTCGGAAAAAAATAGGGGAGATTCCTATCTTGTCGCTTCTAATTTACTTATTCCTCTTTTAAAGACTTATTTACCTTCAAAATCCCATTGTGCCGCGACGAGCGATCTTCAGTAATAACGAGCCGACCTCTCCAAAGACGTGTCAAACGAGATTTTTTCTTAAAAAAGCAATAACAATTTACATAAACACCCGGTCGTAGTTAACAGTTAATAAAGGAAACGATGTCGCAATTGACGAAGCTGCTTCTTTTAAACGCCTTTTAGATGGAAATGTTAACGAAACATTGTTTTACAAGGCTCTTTTTTGCGAGCTTTATTAGCGAGTAAAACGCTCCAGTGAAATTGGACCAATCAACGTTTACTGCAGTTGTTTGTTTTTGTTGTGTTCCTCGACTATTTTTGTTTGATAATATAGAGACGGTAAATAACAGTACCAACCTCTATGTAACGAACCTGAAGGACATTAGAAAAAAATCGTTATATCAAGTAATTTGTTATGATGAGGTTCGCTATATAGAGGTTAGGTTAGTCTGCGATTCGATTCATGCGATTTTAAAAAGGTAAAAAATAATCCGCTATTGCAAACCTTAAAACTAATAACAATAACGAATGGCAGTGTTAACATTACTTAACATTAAATAACAATGATTGTCGTACAAAAAATTTAACATTTCTGAACCTGTCGAGACACGTAATAATGTGAAATTTTGTGTGATTAATTGATAGGATACGTTATTTAAAGGTTTAAGTTGCCAAAAATCGGTAATTAATACTTTCTGTTTGTATTCTGCAATGATTGAAAATTTGCTATAAAAAGGCTTTTAATAAATTTGTTCATAATGTAAAGGTATATTTTGTATTGGCTCTTATGGGTAATTCTAGGGGATTGGGAAAACTTTGCTAAATCAAGGAAATCTTTATATTGATGCTCGTTATATTAAGGTTGCACTGTAACAAAATCCTACTGTTCAACATTAAAATTAACTGTTCCTTAAATTAAAGTAGGTATATAACAAAATCTGAATTCAATATTATTTCTTCGTTTTAATAATACCGTATAAGAAAATTATATAACTATACGATAAAAACCTAAAGGTTCATGAAATGACAAAAGATCAAGGAACAACAAAAATGAAGTGCATAAGTATACCAATGATACCTAAATGAATAAAATATTTTGACTTTGACTTTGATCACTGACGACACAGACATCCGTCGTCACTAAAGATTTCGCAGATATATTACCGTCAGACGAGCAAGCTACAGAACTCTTTAAAATTAGTAAATTCGAAAAATATGTATAATTTTATTCGATACAAAAAATTATTATAATATTTGTAATATTATTTTTTGCATCGAATAAAATATTTGTAATAAATATACAACAGAACTACCTAAGCATTAATCAACATTTTAGATCAATCAGCGCTGCATCAATGAGGTGGAGTATCCTAGGCCTTCTCTATCTGGGTAGGAACCATACAAGCATAAAATAGAAACACATATTTATGACATCATAATTAATCTACTAAGACAAGAGCAATAATTATTACAATACTGCATAATTCCATGCTTCTCCTGTGCGGATTGGTGAAATTTTATAATTCATAATTAATTCATAATTCTTTATTGCGTCAAACATGGTACATAATAATATGGTGGTAACAATAACATGTCATAGGTCAGCATATTTGGCTGGATGCAGCATGCAATGTCAATATTAAATTATTATTATCAAAATTTCTAATATTTATTTATTAACTTATTATCTTAATTATATAAAATTTTATTAGATGCATTACATATGACATTCGTTATGACGTTTTAATATCCTTTGTCTCGGCATAATCATTTATTTGGCACAGACTAATAAATAGCTCGTGTGTACTGTAGTTTAATAAACACACTGACCTAAATTTGCAGGGGTTGCCTACACTGATTGTTTTATTAAACGGACCCTAAAGTTTAGCGCTGGCCGCGGGCGCGTATTTGCCTATATGCTATCGATCCCAATTCATCGCTCCCGAATCCGAATAGTAATTATAAATTTAATTGAAAACATCATCTGCTCATGACTGCTTTGCTTAGTCCACTGCAGGCCAAAAATTGGAAACCCTGTTTATGCCTGTAGCTACGGTACCTGGGTAAACCTGTGACAATACAGTGTGAAAAAAAGAAAAGTTTCTATATTATTTATTTTCATAATGTTATTACCGCTTTGCTTTGCATATTGTTTTGCTTAATCTTTTTATTAACTTATGGTTAATCAATTAATCTATACTAATATAATAAAGAGGAAAGATTTGATTGTTTGCATTGAATAGGCTCCGAAACTACCAAACCGATTTGAAAAATTCTTTCACTGTTGGGAAGCTACACTATCCCCGGGTGACATAGGCTATATATATATTGTTTTTACTATTTTCTCCGAAGCGAAGCGAGGGCGATTTCTTAGTAAGTGATAATAACAAAAGGGTTGTTAATAATGTACCGTATAAAAATGGATATGATGAATTTTTAATACATACCATACAATTTAATATAGTGACGAAATTTTCGAAATCTGTGTTTTCATATTGATTCATATTTACAACCAGTGAACGAATATACTACAGTATATTAGTTCATTGGTTCATTGTTTACAACTGATTTTCAGTCTTGATATTTCTCATGCAGTTACGATGAAGTATTTTCGTAGTTTAAGAACTTTCGAATGTCCATAATATGTTCATGCAGCTGTTCTTGCTCAATGAGCTCCACAATGACGCAGTAATGACGTAGTGAGCCAACCCCTTGTATTAAAAACTTCTCTACTTCAACTTCACTAATAGTAATCTGAAACAAAGTTCGCCGGTTCAAGGTCGCAATTTAAAGTTTTTCGAAAAGTTCTTTTCCCGCTCAGTTTTTTATAAGTATATAAATCTTTTTGTCGGCGAAGTTCCACAAAGTTTTTGGCCCAGATTGTCATCGATTTTTGTTTGAAGAGTTTGTTTTTTCATTGTTCTTCTTACTTGTTTGACGGTTAATTCATAAAAAGTTTGCCGCCGCAAAATCGATAACGATCCCTCTGTTTGTAAACAAACTCCATACTTTAGTATGTAAGTTACTCTTAACATTATCATTTCATGATCTGAACTTCATTTTGGAATCGATGTCGATCAGAAATATCAAAAAAAATATTATTCATATAGCTAGTTGCTCAATGTGACATCAGATATGTGAGAGTACATGGCAAAATATACAAAATCCATAACAATAAACAGCACAAAAATCTTTTGTAGTGTCATTGAAGTATAAGGTCATAGAACAGACATCTCGAACAAAATGTGTGTCCCGCCCGGGAAGTTCGATTTTCAAAATTGAACGAATCCATTGAAGATTGAAGCCACGTGGCGCCAATACATTGGAACATACATAATGTTCGCGGTGTCGGTTCTATTCGCTAGTAATAATACTGCAATGTGTAGTGGCCTTAAATTATTCATTCCGAAACTTTAATAAATAAATATGAAATCATGCAGCACGGTGCAGCTATTTACAGCGCCCAATAAATATATCGTTTTCGCGAACTTGGTAAATATTTTCCCCATCATAAGCCCATGCATGGAAGTCGGTCGGAGGGCCATACCATAGTATTCGTATCCCAGCCCCCTGTCTCAACTTATGTAAATACTGCCCTAACACTTTCCCCGTTTTTCTCGCATTTGCGCACAATACGTGCAATTTGATGGCGGATCCGAGCATTATCCACATAGGTGATCCCTCTTCACATATCTAAGTGATTTGAACTTTATTTTGCAGGTCATGAATAAAAGGTTATCGGATTTTATTGTGTAATAGTATCACAAAGACCTTACTTTTTCGGTACGTTACGGTACTGCGTTCCTAATGATTTGAGTATGAGATGGTAATGCATTTGATGTCTATTTTAACTTTTTTCATGTTTATTCTTCGTCAGTTGATAAAAAATACATTGAGCAGTATGGTCGTTTTGGAACAAAATATTTTTATTCCAGTATATTATTATTGGGCTCTATTACAGTATTAAATTAGTGTACAAAGTCGGTGTGCATACACAAAAATAGGTTGTAGATAACATTTATCGCTAATATTCATAATGCATTGCATTTGCAGTGTAGTCGAGCGAGTATTATTTACCTATAGCAATATTCATTACCTTTATGTGACCTATATTATTATAGCGTAATTGCATAATTCCTCGGAAGTGTAATAAGTATTATTTTCATGTAAAGAAAGAAAATAAGAATGATTTAATTTCAACATTAATTGCTACTTGCGTAGACAAAGGACGAATAATGAATAGCGTCCCCACTGTCCGTCTCGACTGATTTATTTCATGACTTCGGATATGCAAATGGCATTAACATTCAAAGACGTAGGTATCCGCGCCCCTTTTAAAGAAATCTCCGAGACCGCACAATGATGCCAATCCTCGGTGAATCTTAATATTTTATGTTGTGCTATTTCTCTCATCTTTTTCCTTCCTGATATTATTTATTTCCTTGCCGACAATGAGATTCCCACTTTGGCGCGTAATAAAAAAGAATTATTGTTCATCTTTTCATAGCGCACCGTTTTGTTGGATAATGTTACTTACCGAGATTGAGAGAGTGTTGGACTGAATCGTTCCTTTCATTGGTTTTTGTTTATCTTTTCCTCTATTTCTTTAACAGTTTTCAATAAAATGGACATTAATTTTAATATTATTTATTGGTTGTGACTAACAGTTTTCTATCACCTAATGTTGTTAAAATATAGTTATTTAATTTAAGCAAGTATTTATGATGCTATCACTGATACAAAATCGTAATGAACGCTTCTAGAACACATCATAGAACTTACCATAAACATTGCAAAAACTCAAAATCTGTCTATAACACCACGAACATAAGACCAGCGAACCTAAACGTTTTTACGAATTGTTCAAAGAAAAAAAAACATTTGCACATGACAAAAACAAAAGGGTTTCACTTCTGTGTCGTTTGTTGATTGTTATAGATACGGAATGTCCACGTTACAAATAACACCTACAGTGTCCTACAGTGAGTAACAAGCCCCTAGGGGTTAACAAAGAGTGGTAGCAAAAAAATCATCGGCCGCGGCCGGGGAGTGATCGGCCCGATGATTGATCGCCACGCTAATTGGTTGATGGATGATGTGAGCCCCATCTTCCCCACAGGTTACTTTTGAACTTACAAACAGATAAGTTTGAGTAAATATTACGTTTTCAATATTCTTCAAGTAGTTAGGTAGTATTATTTAAGTATTATTCCTTGTTTCTTTTCATTGATATATCATGTTGATACAATATTGTTGGATTGAATTATTATTTTGTTTTGGTAGAATTATTTTGAAATTATTTTCTTACCTTAAATCAAGCAATATACAATCTAAGACAGCTTACTAATTAAATTTTACTATTATTTCAAATTATCTATAATAAAGTATCACTTTTAGTACCTACTGGTAGAAATTCAAATCAAAATTACGATAAATAATAAAGATTTTAAAAATAAGATCTCATTACCAATTTGTAATCTTTATGATGAAAGATTAATTATAATCATGACTACCAGACTTTATATAGTCATTACCAGTTACCTCTAAATATTATAATCTACTCGTATCATCTCTAAAAACTCCATCGCAACCCTTTCATACGTTGAAGTTCAAACGCCGTATTCGTATCATTACCGCCGTCAATTTAACGAAACATAAATTAGACATCAAGAATGTTACATGTGTACAGTATTTCCGAATAGTAATTAAATTCCGGAGCACAAAGCAGCAGATACGCAGCGGAACCTAATTTTCATAGCTGATTAGACCGTACCCCACACGGGATCATATGATTACGTCACGGCCCTATTCCGGACGATGGTGAATGACGTGAGTTGTCTTAACGTTTATGAAGAAAACAAAAAAAAATAATTTATCACAGAAAAATATTTTTTTATTATTTCCACAAATAAAATAAATGTTGCTTTGTAGTAGGTTAAGTATGACTCACTTCATTCAAATATGACTCTTTTCATTATTCTATGCAATGTAGACGCAACAAAGAAGTACGATTCATATTACTGAAAAACGAGATAAATAGAAGTTCATTCACTCGGATAAAATGGTTAGAGATACTACAATCTTAAAATATGTTTTTTTTACTTATTGCAGGGTATTTTTTTCTAACTAAGCATTTTTGTAATAAAATATGAGTTTAATTAATAGTAATAAAATGAATAGATACTTAAGCTATTCAGAATAAGCAGTTAGCGTTTCTTATGCAAAGCGTCAGTACCCCCACGTACCCCTATCAGCTGTCGGGTGCACGCCACGTTACTGTTGACGCCGTGACGTCACGTCACACGTCTGCGCAACACGCAAAAACTCGCCTCATAATTATCCGTTACTTCGGTTAATCCTCAAAAAGGTTTTGATCATTATGCGCCGTAATGCGTCATCAAAAAACGAACGGAGAATGTTACGTCTTGTTTTGTCCGGTTATTTTGGGATGTAAAGAAAGTTGAAAAAGTTATGACGTAATTGGAATATCAGCTGTGTTTGAATTCTATTTCAAACACAATATTATATAAAAATGTAAATACAAATGCTTTAATATTCATTATTAGTAATTCATTATTATTAATAATGAATATTAAAGCATTACTCATATATGACTTTTTGCAGTGTTAATTTTTTGTATCGACAATATTTTAAGCATTTTTCACAGCCCCTGAAATCACGATTCTGACTGCATTTTTTACATCTAAAACCGTATTTTCCAAAATTCCGGTACTCGATTCTTAATTTCCCCTATCACTGAAGCGACGTGACCCGTTCTACCAGCGAAACAATACGCACCGTTCGCTCACCAACCGCTATATTTAAGGGTAAAGAGTCGGTGCATATAAAAGCCGTCTAGAAAGTTTTCTGTCGCTTCCCACGATCGATACCGCGCTGAGGTGCGCCGGGAATTACACCCGGGCTAATGAACGTAACAACAGCTAGTTTCACTTGCTCATTTGGGTTATTATGTCATTTTGAGCGTTCACTCGTTGGAGTGCTCGAAGCTGCAACGGTTTTAGAGGTATCATTAGTCGCGTCGGTTTAGAAGAATCAATTATATCTGTCTGGTTGTAGGTGTAAGCGATCGTACGAGCAAACGATGCGTTCATCGTCGTGCGATGAAAATGATTATGATTATTTATTATGCTCGTGCGATGACTAATTAGGACACACTTATTTAGTGTGTGTGTTTAATTTCGTCGTGCGACTAAATCGCATCGTTTGCTCGTACGATCGCTGCCAATTACGACGCCTAAGGAACAACCTTATTTTCTATTTTGTTCGATACTTGTGAGCTGGATGCAAATTTTTTTTACTGTTTCCAAGCCCATCATGATATACCAGTGAAATAAAAGACATCATCGTGTTGCCGATATTATATAACAGTTGTCAGTCAATATTATTGTTTCATTTTAAAAATTACCGTTATGTTTTATTAACTACTATCATAAAACTACTGCAAATTCAGGGGATTAACAACAATAAAGATAAGTTAAATGGTTCTTTTTCTTTGTTTAACAACGTTACAAAAATAACGCTCCTAATAATTATGTTATGTGTACAATCGCATGATCAGTCCCACATATCGCATTCCATCGGTCGCAAAGATCTTAATTCTTGCTAAAGTCTGTAATCCCAAACGGGGCCTCGCATGCGAAGCGATATAGCCAAGTTTCGCTCAATACATAATTGGGACCAAATCCCTATTGGATCCCAAATATAGAGGGACAGGTTTCTTAGTGCGTGTTCAGGGGGAAATTAATGAAATTAACGGATACTAGGCAAAGTAAATATAAGAAAAGGCGATGTTCTGTCGTTACACTGGAGGATATTCAATGTTTTTGTTCATCTTGTTATTTGAATTGTGTAAAAATTTCGTAACCGTCAAAAGTTGCTGGAACTAATGTAACGGTTTCATAATATAAGTAAGATAATTATATTTTTGTGAGCTACTAGCTACATATATGTACTATTATCAAAACTGTACATTAGTTCCGGCGTTATCTAATGATGACGTAAATGAATTTTACTTTTATCTTAATCTTATCTTATCTATCTATCTTATCTAATTAGGAAACTAAAGCGTAGCTTTTAGTGTTGCAATATTCTATAATAAATATTTCATCCAAGGCAAAACCTATTGCAATATTTAAAATGGACTCAGAGAATATTACGGTGCAACGAATTAAAATAAATTTCAAACTAAAACGCGCCTTTCATAATACTTGTTAACCTCAATGTAACCGGCAGGGTTCTTTCATCGAAACTAAAATGTATTCCGTGCGCTTCTGTTTTCGTACCGCAATTAAACTGCTGTAAAACTTCTTGCTGCAGTGTTTGCCGAGAACCTGAACGGTCCGCGAAAGTTGTGCGGTACTGCTCCTTGTTTGCCTGCTAATTATCCCGGCAGCCGGTTGAATCAGCATCCGAAACGCTGACCCTGCCTAAATGGTCAAACGGGACTAAAAGCATTTCACGGCTCCATTCAACTACGGCTTCCGCCCGATCCGCCCTGTAACCATAGTAACCGCCTACTTCACGCTATTACTTCATTGTATCAACATTCATATCGACGTCACGTGGAACCATGGCTCGGTTAAACGAGGGGACCGAAGCCAGATTTGTCATGTCCTTTCAAATTAGACGCCGCCGTCCGGCATTGGCACTTCGCGTGACGTCTAAAATCAAAAGCGTAGAAGGGTTACGTAATCCGAACCTTTTTCGGTGCGACTTGTGTTTGTGTGCACGTCTCGTCTTTTGTCACGTATTCTTAATTAAGGACCGACGGCTGCCAAGCGACCCCACTCGTCACATTTTCATATCGATTGTGAGACGTCTCACATGTAAAATAAATATTTTGATAGCCGCAGATTTTCGGCGAGACACATCAGAAAAAAAGCGAAAATTGAATCTGTTTGCAGCCCCTCTGTTTGCGAATCGGAAGCCGAGCCTAATAAACCACCGCTTAACCTCTCGCGACAAAGCCGATACAAACTGAGTGACATCCCGTCTCTAAAGAGATCTCGCGAAAAAATCCGGCGGCGACGTGTCAAAGACACCGCGAGCCGAGGGGCTCTTTGTTGCCTATCGAAATATTTTTTAAAGCTCAACTCCTTAGCGAATTGAGAGATTAAGTCTTTTTTGAAGAGGCAACCGCTCTCCCGGGACGCTCGTGATCATTCCTACGGTCCTCATTTCCGTGGATGCTCCGTTTGATTGTTATTTTTGTTACTTCCAATTTTGTCCGTGCCAACGGGATTTGAAGTGACAAGAGACGATTCGCGCTAGAGCGCGATAAGTGTTTTTCGACGTTTTTATAAGCAATTGTTTGTTTCTCGTTCGATTTGTATCCTCTTTGTTTCCAATTTATCAGATAATTTGGGACGAAGGAGGCCTTTTTAATACTTTCTCTACTACTTTAGCCAATTGGTAATTGCAAGAAAAGTCTAACAAGTCTGAAAAAAATCTAACAGGTATCTCACATCTCAAATCAGGTCAAGTTAGACATGCAAGGTTACATAAATTCCGGGACGGTTGAAAATTTGTATGAATGTACGGAACACCATTATAAATGAAATGTTAAAAGTCCCAATCGATCCGCCATTTGCAAAAAAAATATTGAAGGTCAAAGTTCGCTAATATTGGTTTTTTGAAGAATATAACATTAACTTTTTCAATCGTAATATCTCAAAAAGGGTGAATCTTAAGAAAATAAGTGCAAAGACAATTTTTATAGATAACTGCATAATCTTTAATTTATAACTGATCAATTTTCATAATAAAACTTACTGTTTGGCTGAAAATCACAAATAACCTTAATTAATTTTTAACTTTTTGAATCGCTATATTTCAATAATGGTGATTCTGAAAAATTTGAGACAACAATTTTTATAGACAATTGCATGGGCTACAATTTCTGTTTACATACTTTTTTGATAAAACTTACTGTTTGGCCGAAAAACGCAAAAAAAAAACATATTTGCGAACTTTCACCTTAAATATTTTTTTGCAAATGGCGTATCGATGGGAACTTTTCACATTTCAATTAGTATAATGGTGATACGAACATTCATACAAATTTTTAGCCGTCCCGGAATTTATGTAACCTTACCCCTATTTTTTGGGCTAATTTGACCGGGCTAATCGTAATCAATAGATTTATTGTATTGTAAATAAACCTTAAACCTTTCAGTGAGAACTGTAAAGCTCATCGAAAAACGTTTTAGTACCCTCATTTCGGACTTACTCCAACGTATGCGTGACACAAAGCCACAACAAAATATGCAAATGGCCATAAGGCAGTAGGTAAGCGCTGGTAAGCCGCGTAATTATTCACATCGGATTTGCAAATCTCGCCCGGAGCGTTTCATTTCCTCACGCGCGAGTTGAACTGACCCGGTAACGCGTCTAAATCAAAACACATGTGCTGAGAGCGGACGGCTTAGCCGGACGCTGGTTTTGAGATGTGGACTTCCCCTTTTTGCATTCCCTCATGGGTCCCTGCGTCGATTCCTTGGCGGGTGATGATCGATACCCCTCCCCCGCCGCCGGCCGCGACCCTCCCGCCCTCTCTCTTAATTAGGACTCGGAATCTGCGGCGGACACACACACTCACACGCGCGCCGGCATAATGTTAATCAACTTTCATTATGCACTAAGGAATTATATGGGTACGCCTGAGGAGTGATTATACGAGTTAAGGCCGCGTCCCCGACCAAGAAATCATACTTTATTATGATCACTCGCATTCGGCTTTACGGCAGCAGCACCTCGCGGGGCCGACATCGCATTACATTAACTGCGCATATATCACGTAAGAGCAACGTAATCGGAACTACATTGTTTGTATGGTAAGGATAATTCATTATCAAATATAATATGTACGTTTACAAATCCGGCATTACAATGCTCTGAGTCGTGTGTGGCATCTTCATGAACAGTCGAGACTTCACAATATACATTAACAAACATCAAACATTAATTCGTCACAATATATGTATGTAGGTCTGCCCGGCTAGGAATCGAAACCCGAGCCTTTCGCTCTGAAGAGTGAACGTTGACCTTACATTTCTCTAGAATTAAACAAAGATGTGCTTGAAGTATTGCGGTTATTGTGATAAAACATTACATAACAATTGAGGAACATCGCTTGTTCTCTAATATTGGCCTTCTATCTTTCTCAACGTCTGGGTCATTTAAATAGAAGGGCAGTGCTGGAAACACGTTGATTTACCACTCAACATGCCTAGTCTCTTCCAGCCATTCAGCGACTATTCGTTATTTTTGTTTATTTACCTCCAACTGGTCATTACATGATAATCAAAAACGAATATTCGTTTATACTTAATGCGCACCCGTGTTCATAAATACCCGTAAACCTTGTTTATAACGGGTGAGATTAGTCCGTGTGTAGTGGACCGTAATATTCTCTGAGTAAGCACGTCTGAAGATTAATTTTAGTTACATCCATGTGTATGACTGCGCTTCTCAACATCAACTGAAATAAATGGCATCACTTTCAGATGCATGTTACGGTGGATTTGACTGAAATTAGTAAGTTCTCGTGTAGCTCACACAAGGATGAATTTTGTTTAACTACTAGTACTCGTAAATTATTATTATTTTTACTGTTTTATAAATTCATTTGGATTACACTATTAAGCCTTTCAGTTATATCATCAATATGGATTTATTTATTTATTACCCTTTATTGTACACCCTATTCATAGTTATAAAAATCTTATAACTCTTTACAGACCGCAAGCCGATCTACCAAGTAAGGGGTCCCGGGTTCGAAATCAGACAATTCAAACTTTTGTTTTATTTTATTTAAAATTTTATGTACACGAATCTGGGAGCACAGTCGTGCTCCCGCCGAGACAAGGGCACTGCCTACCATTTCTTGAAGCGTTAGTTGTTTTTTTGAACCCTCATTACTTGGTTTTGGATTACACCAGATAAACGGAATTCGCGAATATGATGTCAATATAGTGGACTTATGAAAGTAAATTTTCAATTGTATAGCGCTTATACTTTAAATTTTATTGGTATCTAACAACCCCGATTATGTCACTCACTGCTAATCATCATAACGTCCACCCACCGGTGGGTGAAGCCAGTGGGTGGATGGGTAACGGCCCATCCATTCTTCTCCCATTCGTACTTCCTGAAGTCCTAGAAAGCTGGAATTTGGTATGTGACCTATTATTTATACACAAACAACAAAAAAAAATCTAAAACTTGGAAATTATGGGACTACTACGGGATTCGCAAATTTTGATGCTAGAGGTCTATACTCTATAAATTGATATAGGGACTCCTTATTATAAATATTAAACTAAATATTCCAGGATTTTTAGCACATTACCCTCCTTTAAATTATGGGATGAAAGTTTGTATGGGTTTTTCGTATATTGTCATAAGCAACATACAAAAAGAAGTGAAATTCCACCAAAATGTCTTAATAACATGCGTCTGGGCAACATTTTCCATGAAAATATTTTGGTGGGATTAACTTAAATTAAAACGTCATTTATATCAATAGTACATTAGGCACTGCTTATTTCAAAATGAAATTTCTTCCAGCAAACCTGGTAGTTGAATTTTTGTATGTGATTTATCACAAAGAATCCTCGCGTGGACGTTAAAATACGGAAACACTTATTTTTATCATTATTACTCAATATAATAATTATTACATTATTTTATCTATGAATATTGCTCATATATCTTATAAATATTACCCCGCGGGCGGGACGGAGCAAAGCCTTTTCAAATAGGCCTTTAATCGTGAGAGGCCTTGCTCTAACAGACCAAGAGCCTTTAATCTACGGTTATGAGGATAAACCTCCAATAAATCTTTCACTTAGCCAGCCCTTTAATTAACGCATGTAATAAAATTTAATTGATCAAAGCATTTGGCGTACACAGTTATTTATCAACCCCTTCAACTATTACGATCGTTGACTGACATAACTCGTTTGATTGGCTTTACGCATAGTATTGGAAATTACATATTTTTTAACGTGATAACGTTTATAAAGACGATGAGCCTGAGAGGCATTCACGAAAACCGAGTAACGTCACGGAAGCGCGCGCAGCATTAGAGAGAGAGGCACGCTAGACCGGCCGTCTCTCTCCCACTCAAGCGTAATCGGTCCGCTTGGAAGGTCACGAGCCACAACGCGCGCAAAGTATCGAGAAAGAGATACGCTGAATAATAATAAAACGAAATATATATCTGTAATTTAATATGTAAAATTGTAATTTTTATTTTATTTTACAATCTTTTGAAAAGAAATGATTTCTCGTAGCTCGTACGTATTATTATTATATGAAAACGAAAATCTACAATAGCGTCATCTCTGTTTATAGGTATGAACTACTTGAAAGAACTTTACACAGTACATCGACTCGGACTTTAGTTGTAGTCAAGAAAATCACAGATGTCGCGCAGCTCCTGATATTTAAAACGATTTAAACCAAATTTTCAACTCAAATATGTTTAAAATCGTATAGTTAGTATGAAATTTAATATTATAATCTAGCTAGATACGCGGGTCGCGGTGGCGCGTCAAGCCATGTTCAAGCTGACACAACTGGCGAGTAGCACCGCGGCTCCGTGCGTAGGGCTTCCATTACGTTCTTACGTAATTATGCAAATACGTGATTACAATATTTATATCATAAATTATTCTTCTACGAAATAGACGTTATCACGTAAAACCATTGTCCGTAAACCGACTTTACAGACAACCAATTTTTTAGTTTCATTAAATATCCATTTTCTGTATACCGGGTCCTAGAAGTCTCGAAACTAATTGCAAGATTTTCATCTAAAACTACGACATTAACGTATTATCGTCTCTTTCGCAATTATTTGAAAAATGTTATCCAATATGCCGTTCCGTTTGTAACGCAGATTGTAACTGTTATCTGATACCACATGTCAATCTTATGTAGCTAGACAGATACTTTTATGTATCCACTGTTATCGATACAAAGTTTGGGCGCTTTAAGTTGCACTTCGTGTCAGTAAGACGTGCAAGCTATTTCTGATCTTAAGTTAGAGTAAATAAGAATCACACGACACTAGTACCGATTACTTAATTGATACAATAGCTCACGCAATTCTTTCGACATTGATATACATTGCGGCTTAACGTCCATGTATCCATCGGTCGTTATCTCTAAACCGGCATTGGGCCTTATTTATGAATATGTTATACATTTTTTATTTTTTACTTTGATAAGATTAGCATTCAGTCTTTTGGAATGATAAGTACTTAAAAGCACAAAAGTACTAACAAAATGTAAGCCCAAGGAAACAAAATGGATATATTTAATTTAAGAGGTTTTACAATAAAGTTTTAATGTTATAGGAACGTTATATAAGTTAATGGTTAAATGTTTACGTAATAACTTTAATCACCATTATTATGTAAAAAATTCGCTTTAAGGAATAAACAGAATGAGGTGTGATATTAATCACTATTCCTCAATAAACTATGTTACATAATATTATGCTTTTGATAAATGAATTTTCTTGCTTTGTTTTCTTCACGCACAATTTATTTATTGTGTTAACTCGTTGTGATACGTCCAGCTAATTTAGACCCACAACGTTGGTACACATTCGACATGCTTTACATTTTTGTGGGGCCAAGAAGACGTGAGGGGTCAATTTATACTGGTATGCTCATACGTGTAAGGATTTTCTCGGGCCCTTCGGCTAATGTAATAGATGAGGTGTTCTCATTAATTACAAAGAACGTCGAGACCAGTGCATACGCCGCGGGTAACTCGCAACAAATTAATAAGATTATTAACTCCTTCCGACAAGTCATTCGTTCTCGTTTCTACGAACGAAAAGAGCATGATGTAATATGAGTTTGAGTAATACTTGTAATATGACAAATGATGTGCACAGAAGTTTATTATGAACTTACTGGCCAGTGTTGCCAATGCTACGGCAATTACCGTGTTTTGTGACCAAGCCAAAAAATCCATGGTTTTTTTGATGTGAAACATCTATAGGCAAGGGGTAAACCTGATTTTTGGCGCGGTGAGTGGTGACGCATCGCCGCACTATATTATTATGGTAGGGCAATATGAAAAAAAATATAATAATACAATGTGGGTAATCATAAATAAACTTAGTTTGATAGACTGTAGCATACAGTAGGACAAAACTGTCATCATTTTCTGGAGACAATTCGTAATATTGTATTTTTTCATCATGCCATATTAAGTTCCTCTCATAGTGTGTACTTTTATGCCTATTAGTTGTATAAAATATTTTCGATGTTTCACATCTGCCAGCCGCCCCATGACAGCTCACATTTTTTTAGTCCGAGCGCTGAACCGATAATAAATATATTGGCAGCACTGGACACGGCTCACAGTTGATCTTTTTCAAACGAATATATTGAAGTAACAAGAGAAATAATGTACAAATTTTTAGCATCAATTTAGTAACTGTTTGAACAGATTTTATCTTAAACTTCAATTTAGGTCAGAAGCTGGCAAAAGTTGAATTTATTTTTCACAATTGTACGCTCTTTTTTAAAAAAACATCTTCCCCGGTGAATTTTCCTTTTCTATTTATTGACCCCAAAAACTTTAACGGCTACGAGAGTGCTACGCCGTAGCTCCGTAGCTCTGCGGTTACAGTTGCAGGCTTTAGCTGTTTATTTGTGCAGCGTGACAGTCACTGGGAAATATTACTATTTTAAATTCCTTTTTGAACTATGTGAAACACATTTTGTTGTGAATGTTAAATATTTGTGGAACGCTTTGGAACGCCATGTTTTTATTCTAAACGACATAGCTCAGAGAATTGGGATGTTGACTAATTTTAGGTTTCAATTTTATTTTATAGATAGAACCTTAATATTCACGAAAAAAATATTATAAAAATAATAATCTTCAATTTAAAAACAAAAATTGATAAATAAAATTCATTATCAAATTTCCCATCAAAAACATCACATGACGTCATTAAACGATATTCAGTACTATCTGTCTACTAAGTTTGTTGAATTTCTATATAAAATTGTTCCAATGACGTCATATTCTCAAAATGGCGTTTGAGGTCACGTGACAGTGAGTACAATTTTTAACATTTTAAATTAATGATATTTAATTTATTGTGATTGATTTCAATAAAAGAATCATATTTTAGGCCTTTAAATGTTACCACTAATATTTTAGACATAAATTTATATTAATTTATAATTAGTGTCAACATCCCTATTGACCGGCTGAAGTAGCAAATGGCTGGCCACTTAGTGCAAAGGACCAAGGCTGATGGATGGATGGATGTTTAGAACTTACAAAATCAAATTAAATCAAATCATAACTCGATAGGTAATTTTTCTGCTTGACTTGCATTATCCATACTACTTGGTAGTACTAATAATTCATAAGTATTAATATCATTTTCGTATTTCATCCAATGTAAGTACCTACTCTCTAATAGAATAACATTAGCAGTTGCATTACTTAAATAATTAGGTTACTATTATGAAATATACCTATAATATGTATATAACATCTATGGTACATCTATGGTATGTATCTATGGTACAATGTGATTCTATCCTAGAAACTAGCACAAAGCTTTATGCCGTTCTAAGCAAACCACTTGTGGGATCACATGTCTGATCAAGGCGCACACGTGATTGATGGTTAATGAAGTGGTGGGGCAATAGTTATTAATGATCGTGCCCCGCCTTCTTCACTTGTACTTTTATATCTCAAACCCACGGTCACTGTACAAATTCCCACTCTTTCGCCATACTCATAAGACTCAATGTTCACGCTTTCAGGAATTTGAACTCATCTTACCCAC
Organism: Thymelicus lineola; assembly: GCA_963932265.1. Classification (NCBI taxonomy): domain Eukaryota; kingdom Metazoa; phylum Arthropoda; class Insecta; order Lepidoptera; family Hesperiidae; genus Thymelicus; species Thymelicus lineola. Next base: position 14,238,339 of record OZ010686.1, read on the forward strand.
TAACACCTATTAACCGACCGCGTCCGGTACATTGTCGCGCAATACATCATCTTCCGCAGAAACGTATCAATCAATTTGTCGAATTATAACGCCGGCAATTTATCACCCTTTCTGTTTGTTGCAAGGTTGTCTTGTTCAAGGATAGTTTAGTCGGCAGTATTCATCATACTTGTCTTAAAAAAGATACCAAGTATTTACCAAAAACTACAACAATTCATATTCATATAATACAAATTAAAATTATATAATACAGTATGTTTACAATTCTAAAATTAACTTCCTCAAAATTCATTCGAAGATTAGAATTCTAACCAACGCCAATATTGAAAAGGGTTTTGTTTTATTTCAATTAAATAGCAATCACAAAGAGTTTCCAGACCGCAGCAGTCACTCTATCGTCGACGATTTAAACAGATGTCGTGTTAAGGAGGTCCTTCGGAGTATTCGTTCGGAATTTAAATTGCAAATTTGTGCGGCGACAGGTGCAGCCTTACGATTGAACGACGTCTTTCTCTTTCTGACACCTACAGAAATTCCTCCCTCTCCCTCACCCCCAACGCCAAAATCAACGAATAATAAACGTCAACAAATAAAATCCGAGCGTCACTAATTACTTGGGCCTCAAACGAAGAGAGGTAATCTTTGCACTCCATTCTGAAAAGGAAATCTCGAGGCTAATGGTGTTAATTTAGAGCCGGCCGATGACTGCGATTTTTCTCGCTTTGAGAACTTTCAGTGTGATTTATTGAAGGCACGTTACAGTCTAGAGTACTTCATCGGGGTTTAAATATCCCAATATAAAATGTCAGTCACACACTAGCGCTCCTCCCGAAACTAAACAGAGGGTGTGATTCATTATGAATGGACCCGGCGGTCGCAGGTACGGGGTTCAAATTAAAGTTTGGCTCATTCGCGATGTGTACAATGCCCACTACTTCACAGGCCGATCACGGAGCTGCCAAGCTTAATGAATGAAGAAATCCGGGAACCCCTGACACGTATCTGCTCGAAGCCCCTTCGTAAATTCTAAAGTATCTTTACAGCAGATGCATTGACTATTTGGATAGAGAAGAATGTGATTAACTCAAACATATACAGATGCTTGATAATGTGACCTTTTGTATTTGTAAAAGCGTTATACATATTTACGAAACTTGAGTAAGATTAAAAGAACATTTTATAAAACAAATGCTCTAACCAACTGCACAAACCAATGCTCTTACGTCTTATTTTATTATAGGACATGTGAACGCCCCACTATAATAAAATCGTGTGATCTATTTAAAGCAATATTGAGAAAACCTCAAAAGAAATAGAAGTTCTCGTTAATCTTTGTCGTATCCCTCTTTGGTAGGCAAGTAATTAGCTTTCCAATTTTAAAGAGCAGCTCCACGCTCGGTGCTCCCATCAATCCGCCCCTGTCCGACACCGAATCGATAATAATTAATTATTTTTGACATAATCACAGCCAAAATCCATTCTGTTTTTGCTAATTCATGTCCCTATAATAAAACGGGGCGACGCTTTTAAGGCTTGCCAGGAATAAATTGATAAAAAATAAATAAGACTCGGCACAACTTTCCGCCAAGTCAAACAAAATTCGATACTGGCTTACGCCGCTAGATACCGCGTGATTAATTATAGATCATTTTATATTAAAATCGCCTTATTAGCCGATAAAATGCGATCTCACTCGATATCAATCCTGCTGAAATCATAGGCGTAGGTAGGACACTTAGCCTGTGATGTAAATGTAATAAGGGTATAAGTGAAATTTCTACTCCATGACATTTTTTTCTTTTAGTTATTGTATTTAATTTGTAACTTTTTACACAGCATATAATAATATACAATTATTTTTTTTTTGTAACTTTTGCTTTCTTCTTATAAGTTTTTATTATATTTAACTTACTTTGTTCGTTAGTTTATAAGCATGTTTAAATTGATTAAATCTAGCAAGCTGAATCTTTTTGTAATATATCTGTCACCGGAAAATAATAAGAACCGTAAGTTTATAAATTTCCTAGGAAATTTATAAACTTTCGTAGGATTATAAACGAGACATAAATTGTATTATTTTACGGCCACATTTTCGGAAATTTATCAATCTGCGACGTCTCGTGGTAAATTTATAAACTAACGGATTGCCCATTCGTAAAATTCTAAACGGCTCAACCAATCACAGAAGAGCTTTTAATGTTACGCTTCTTTAAATTACGGAAAATAACACACTGCTCTCTGATTGGTCGATGTTGAGAGAGGCGATGCTTGTGTCCATAGACTTAGGTACAATCAGACTTGCCAAACTATACACTATAAATCTATCAGTTTCGATTACCTACCTAACAGTATTTTTACTTTAAAACTATTTAGGTACCTATAATACAGGTTTACTTTTTTACATAATATACTAATAATCCCTACTTAAGGCGAAGCACCTCGCCATGAAAAAACAACTGAACTCAAATCAAAAGAAGGATAGGTTAGGTTATGGTTGTCTGATTTTATTTAGGAAAAATAGGAACCCCGCAAAGCGGGGTTCCGTCGACATCTATGGCGAAGCCCCTCGCCATGAAAAAACAACTGAAATCGAAAGAATCTGATTCGCCAACTTCGATTTCGTGTGCAATCATGTCATAGTTTTGGTCATGGCCACTTAAAACTTTCGTAGCTCTGTGATAAATGTCACTTCGTCAACAAAGGAGAAGGAACACGTAACTTATTCAACCAATCAGAGCGCATATGGCGTTTGGTTATTGGTCACTTATTATTTTACGAGTGAGCTCGGTTAGTTTATCAATTTCCGAAAATGTGGCCGTAAAATAATACAATTTATCTCTCGTTTAGAATCCTACGAAAGTTTATAAATTTCCTAGGAAATTTATAAACTTACGGTTCTTATTATATTCCAGTGACATATCTACAGATATACTTAGGTCTAAAGTTGATATCTACGTACTATCTGAAGCCTACGTACAATCATGGAGCAATACGCATACATATATAATATATCCAATCAGTAAAGTGTCCTCTATGTTGTCTGTAGCTGGTTGTAACAGTGCGTTGGGCCCGCACGTCTGAGTCGAAGGTCTCCAAACATCTATTAGCGGTATCCGAACGCCCTCATCCCGATCTTGCTATTATGTGCCGTGTCCAATATTGACACAGTATTCCGATTGTGCCGTGTGACACAAAGATCCCTTGTCACTTTACCTCGATATGGGTTTCTGTTCATGTCTTATAACATAGTGTGTACCGCTCAGTGTACATTTATTAATTTCAATCTATTTGCTGATTCTGTTGTTCATTAGTCATCATGACCTTTAACATTAGGTTCGTGTCTTTAGATTCATGTGGATGATCCAGTATGGTTGCCATGCGCGGAAAATCTAGGAAGATGTTTGACAAATTTAGATTTTATCGTTGGCTGTCAGTAAACAAGATTATATAGATCCAAGTAATATTTTGAAATAAGATAAAATTTTCAAAGTTAGCTTCCCTTACATGACTAGCTTGCATGTATTGATAAGATTTATCTCACAATTTATAATTTTCACTAATTGTAAGCCTAAAGTAGATCTATGAGTAACATGTACTAATAATGATTTTTCATTACTCTGACAAAATCACTAAATCTGTTTAACGGAAAATAGCTCTTTAATCGAAAACTCTCAGGAAAACCATACTCAGGTACCTTAAAACTTTCACTCGTCCTGATACTTAAAAAATACATAGTAGAAACATTAAGAGTGCTTCGGGCGGTTATGCCTCGTGATTAAGCCCGGCGAGGCATGCATAACGAGCGTGGTATGTTTGAACGTTCGCGAATAGTTTCTAAATTCCTCCGCTTGGCGCCGCTGCGGCCGTCGTAACATCAACTCGAAAACAGCCAGTTCGAAATTCATCCTTTGGTTTAGTGCACGAAATTAAAGCGATCGATTAATTTTGAACAAAGATCGTTAGGTAATTTTTTTATTACATTATTGCGGAATGATTACAGGGAAAGGCGATCCCCAATTTTCGGCCCCGAACCATATGCTATATCTGTGCTAGAACATCGGACTAGACAAGAGTAAACTATATACCAAAAAATTCGTCTTATTTATAAGATAAACATATTTAAATCTTAGCTTCAGCTGCTCTTGCCAAATGAACAAAATAATGCAAAAAAGTTTTCACAGTATTTACCTCATTACATACGATTTTATAATCGATTGAATCGATTGATAATGATCGATTGATGGAACATAATAATATATTTTATGTATTATTTAGTGATTATAATTATAATATTAATTTATTTTTTACATATTTTCGTATTCCATATAAATCAAAACTATGTAATATATTATAATTACCATTCAATCGTTACGCTAATTTTATTAAATTACATTTCGAATATTTTGACATCGATTAATCGATTGACAACAATGATGATGTAATCCCTAATAATGTCATTTTGGTAACCATAGTATTTATAAATAACATCACTGTATTGTCATATTTGTCATCGATCTTTCATCTTTCTACGCGTGTTCTTGTATATTTTTACTATCAAATATTTTCAGCGTATTTGGAGTCCTATTTACTATTGAAACTCATCGACACGTACACAGTGATTTTAATTTTCTATTGTATTCGCTTTCGTACTTGTGTTTTGGTGAATGTGTTTCGCAGTTTCGCTACAATTTCTTGCAAACCAATACTATATGAATATGGACTCCTTAATCGCCTGTTTTGTGACTGACAAAGGTTCAGAATAAGTCCTGAACACTGGATAACGTACCCTATACATCTTTAGAAGATCAGGAAGTTGCTGTGGCCATACTTACAATGAGTATATTATGGTATCTTGATTGGGCAAGGTACTAACGAAATATAACGCCTCCTGCACAACTACACGAAATATTAATATATTATAATGATAACTAATAAAATCTCTTGAAATATGCAATAGCTTTTATTATACAACCTTTTTATGACATTCGTTTTGGGTGAAAACCATTGAAGTAGTAGAATTATAATAGACACCCGCCAACGTAAGTGTAACATACATATTAAATAACACTGTGACACGAGTATGACATAATCATAACCTATAATTAAGGTGATTCGTTCTAGGATTTCCTTAGTTGGCCATTGCTGGCAGCCGTGAAAATTGGAGAAATTGAACTTTTTGCAATAATCTAATTAACAGCCAATTTCCAGTCTTGTCTACTTAGGCCTGAGTTTCTATGGAAACTGGGGTTCTCCTTTATATTGCACGCTAATTTCTTTCGAAAAGTCAAACATGTTAATAATCCACACATTAAATATATTATCTGTATTATTATTTAACAAGCATTAAAATTTCGTATTAGGCACAAAGGCTTTCAACCTTATCATATTATTATGAAAAAGTCATGGATAACATTACCTTTTAATTAAAATTGTAAAGTTTAATGGTACGTTGTACAAATCCAAATTTGGCAAACCTAAATCACCGGAACGTTACTTGTACTGAAACCGATACTAAAAAATACATAGTGAAAATATTAGATATGCCTAAGGCAATACTGCCTCGTGATTAAGCCCGGCGAGGCATGCATAACGAGGGAATGTTTGAACGCGAATATTTTGCGAGTGGGTCCGCTAGCACGGCGGTCGGTGTGCACCTGGCCTTGTTTGTAGCCAAGGAACGCCACTTGAACCTGCCTTTGTTTGCTTAGGATCCCCTGACCCACTGGATCTTGTAAATAATATTCGATTTACTACCGATTATGTTTTGATGGCTCATATATTATGTACGTTTTAATATACGTAATTGTAATGAATCAATATGACTGTATAATGAAAATAAAAGAGAAATAAAAATAAATAAAATAAAGACATTATGGAATTATTCTTTTATCTTTCTAACAAAATTTTGAAATAAATTCTCTTCACAGAAATGTGACAATAAATCTTTGTAAATTATAATTAAGTAGTTAAGTTGTCAAGCAGTCTTGTCTTGAAAATAATCACCTAGTTTGTAAACTGCTTATAAACTTTTAAAAACAAAATACCATTTCAAATTAGTATGTATTATCATTAAAATATTGACCTTTAATTTCCATGCCACGAGGAAAATAATCTATTATTAATTACTCCCCTGTTCGCATCTCGTGGTACTTATCTCGAACCAACCCATGCGTACGAAAAGATTTCGGTCCGAAATTAAATAATATTTTGAAGGGATTTGTATCGTGATTGGGCGGACACATGCTAATGCAAGAAGTTTTTAATTAAAACCGTCCGCCGTTAAGAGGCTACGTAATGGCTGATCCTCAGGAGGGATCCGATATTGGGTGTGTACGACCAAAGCCAAAATACAAACATATTTAGGTCCGGTGCGTTGCGTTGTGTTCTCCGAAGCTAATCACCGGCCGGAATACAAAGACGCCTGTGTACATATTACCTTAAACCCACCCCTTTCTTCCTGATATCGGTATTAAAAACACAAAAATTATTAACAGATTCTTCCGCCGCCTAGTTCTATTTTGTAGTAAAATTCTATAAGCTCTGTTTACAACGGTCTACTATTAATATGAGTGGTTCAGTTTGGTACTTTGTATGCAACTTAGTTTACACGCAACATGAGAATATTGGCTCAATATACTTATTTGAATTTGTAATATTGAGGAAATTACATGCCCACATAAGATTTGTTTTATTAATAACCAATGCATTTGAACGCCTTTGAGTCTGGATAAAATTTGGCTTTTATCCCTAACATAGTTAAGGAAATCCCAAGGTTGGCAGTTGGAAGAAGTAGCGATTATGATTATGATCGTGTAACAAATTATATTATCAATTTGTCTGAGAAATTAAATGTTTATTTTCTAACTTAGTCTACAATTTTTGTTCAGAGGCATACATAAGTTGCTCTGTTCTATGATAGAGAACATGTAAATATTCCTTCAATATCTAATGCAAGGATATTCTTTTCAGATGCTCGTGACTGCGACGACGGCAACTCCGACAAGGCAAGTAAATAATGCTATTACAAGTTTTAAATCGGTTTAAAGTAAAAAAACACTACTCCGGTCCCCCACGAGCGCAATACAAACTTCAGTCGAGTTTATGGCCTCTGTGACCGCCAAAAGTCGGCGAGGAAAAGTGCAAGCTTGTTTACTCATATATCAGTCGAGGTCGACATTTCTTTCAGATAAGGTTGGCTCCCTCGCTGCCAATAAAGTGATTAAGTCACAAATCGTGGCGGCGTGGCGCCTTCGCTCCGATCAGTGATATACTGACGCTGGGGTCGGATGTGCCACTCTAATTTACTTTTTAGTGCTCCATGATTGCTGTGATATAGTTTTCAGCAGACGCGTCAAATTTATTGGTTCAAATATCCGGGCTTGGAGTACTTTGTAGGAAATACTTAGATGGTACGAGATGGTATGGTGTTACGAGAGTCTGCGCTGTTATTTCACGTTTTTGGACGTGCTCATCAATAGAACATTGTCATTTAATGAAGTAAACTAATCTCCTAGAATAAGCAAATGAAGTATTATTATAGCCTCAATTCCCTGTCAAAAAATATTAGTTTTTTTATTTTTTTTATCTAATTCCTGTTATAGAAAATAAGTCAAAAATAATATTATATAAGAAAAATAAAGCCATTTAGCAAAAATAAATAAAAAAACAACACACTTCTAATCAGTTACACTTGACTTCAAGCTATGATATCTACCATATCATAAAACGTGTATTTCTCGTAAAAACTAAACATTTTCTTGTCTCCAGCACCGCCCAGCTATTTTGGTAGCTCAATCCCCAAGCAGCTAGCTCTATTACAAATAAATTGCCCTTCGAAATGGTTCCGTGTGTTATAAATTTCATACGTGCTGAGAAATGACATACGGTATTATTTATTACGAACTGTTTTCTGGAAAAAACACAAAGAAGACATTGTGATGTAATTGAGCCACGTTTTATTGGGGACGATACGAAATTGACGGCAATTTGTAGAATAGAATAATGTAAGGATAATTTTAAGTACTAGTAAGTCAAACAATGGTATTATTTGTGAGGTGAGGGCTTGCAAAGCGTTACGAGCTTCACTAAATAAATTCGTCCCAAAGTCTTTATCGTGAAAATTAACTACACTTTATCAGTAGTTCTGTACTAAAAAGTGATCCTCGTAAATATGACACTACCTCCTCAAAACCAAGCAAGTCCAAACTGTTCGTAGGTTTGTAATAACGATTAAAGAGTTTTGCTTCTTCTCGATTAAAGAGTTTTCTTCTTCAATAATGATGTTGTTGTGCTTCGTAGAGCAATCCTCTTGGTTCTCATCTTCAGATAGTAGTAGTAGGTATTCGCCGGTTCTAACTCAGGAGTTAGAACCGGCAAAATTGGGCAAATTGCTAAGTTGACGACCGTCGCTGCCTACAAGAAAAAAAAGTCGAGTTTGGTGTCAAATTGTATGTTTTCGACCATGCCCGATCGATTGCACTGATCCGTTTTTTGCTAACTAGCGTAGAAACAAAGATAGCTTCAGCGTTGTATTAGCCCTACTTCGTTATCTAATGCCCTCATTAGGTCGTTAACTTGACCATTCAATAATTACAATGGGCTTATCGCTTCCTCGTACTCGACTTAACTATGACGCAGTGATTCATACTAACGAGGGGCACTGTTTTTATTACAAAAACACCATAATTTTTGTTCATCGTATTTATTATTCCAAATAAAATTGAATCAAATAAATTATTTAATCTTCCATCATTGCAAATAGTCTTGGCATGAAACATTTTCAGAATATCATACATAGATTTACCATGATACCTATATTAAAAATTATGCAATATTCTTCGTAGAAAGTAGTAAAATCATGTTAGATTCAATCGAGATTATGTTCAGAATGTTTTATAGAAGGCTTGTGCTGTGATCCGTGCGCCCAAAGAAAAGAATTGCCTGCAGCCGCACCTTCAGTATTCAATCATTACAAAATTTTAAAAATACCTAACAATATCTTTGAACTAAAATCCCCTCCTAACAATAACAATACCCAACAACCAACCACCAATACCCCCACGACCAATACCTAATACCTAACAATATCTTTGAACTAAAATCCCCTCCTATCCCCATCTAACTCCTGTCGAATAACTTTATTTGAAATTTAATGAATGTAAGTATGATATTCTGAAGCACTCAAAGCACGGCGACTTATATCGGGTTGAGACCGAAGTTTGATGATAAGGCTGATAACTGACTTACACATTCGAGATATGACCGGTATCATTGTCACCACAACAATTCACACGAAATGGCTTTTATTATGTCGGATGTGGTGACGGAATAAGATGTGCCTTTGTAAAGTTTACGTTGGATGGAAAATAGCAGAAAACAAGCCAGCGTGGTTATTGTACCATCAGTAGCCCCAGCTTGCGACGGCAGAAATGAATGCAGAATCAAAGTTCCTTCTACCAGCATCTCAGTGATTGGCCTTGTTGCATAGGTCAAAAACCCGAAATTTATATCAATCCATAGATCCTATACGAAGTTAAAGAAGGACAAACTTATAACTAACTTATTCTTTTTTCTTGTACTCTTATGTTTATTATTGTATGGTGTACAAACAATAAAGTGTTAAATAAAATAAATAATAATAAATAAATAAACACATTGTTGTTTTTAGATTAGAGTGATTTAATTACCTATCATAATGGACCTTCCCATGGGAATGAGGTGTTCTACCGCGGCAAAAAGTAGCCTACGTTACTCTTCGGCCTCCTAACTATCTCCACACAAAAAATCATACCATAAAATTGCTCCGTTACAACGCGAACGTGAACGAGGGACAAACAAACAAACACTCTTTCGCATTTATAATATTAGTATGTATAGTTTTACCGCGGTAAAAAGTAGCCTACTTTCTTCTCTAGCCTCCTAACTACAATGTGAACAACACACAAAAAAACACATAAAAACCACACACCACACCACATAAAAAATCATATCACAACATCGCTCCGTTATGACGTCAAAGAGGGACAAAGAACAAAGAAACACACTTTTTCATTTATAATATTAGTATGGAAATATGGATAAGGATGATTGAATTTCTAACTATAAATTTATATCAATCCATAGATCCTCTATGAAGTTAAAGAAGGACCAACACATTGTTGTTTTCAGTATGGAGTGATTCAAGTACGCATCATAATGGATCTTCCCAAGGGAATGTGGTGTTTTACTGCGGTAAAAAAAATGTACGTTACTCACTAGCCTACTAATTATCTACACACAAAAAATATCATACCATAACATCGCTCCATTACGACGTGAAAGAGGGACAAACAAACAAACAAATACACTTTTGCATTTATTTTATTAGTATGGAAGTATGGATATAGAGTGATTCAAATAGAATAGAATAGAATAGCGTTTATTTGCAAGGCCACGAACACATACAAAAACAGAAAAAAAAACAGAATAAGAAATTAAAAATGAAACAAAAAACATGTAGCTCCTTACAAAATTATTACTAGATTACGCTCGCATGTGTCCAGTGGCCTAGAAAAAGGAGCACACTCAGCTAATGCAGCATAATTGCTGCAGTATTGACTACAGCGCTGATTTTCAGTGTGTCCTATTCGGTAAGTCACGGACGACAATACGCATCATAATAGATCTTCTCATAGGAATGAAATGTTTTACCGCGGTAAAAGGCAGCCTACGTTGCTCTCTAACCTCCTAACTATCTCCACAAAAAAATTCATACCATAGCATTCTCCGTTACGACGTGAAAGAGAGACAAACAAACAAACACACTTTCGCATATATAATATTAGTATGGAAGTATGGATATGGAGTTATTCAAATACGCATCATAATGGATATTACCCATGGGAATGAGATGTTTTGCCCCAGTAAAAAAGTAGCCTACTTTAGCTTCCTAACTATCTTCACACAAAAAAATCATACAATAACACAAAAATAATAATATATCTTAACACAAAAAATCATATCTTAACATCGCTCCGTTACGACGTGAAAGAGGGAAAACAAATAAACACTCGCATTTATAATATTAAGTATATGGATAGTATGGATACCTAATATTATTTTTGATCTAAAATAATTACTCCTTTCGAATAACTTTATTTGAAATTTAATGAATTTAAATATGATATTCTGAAGCGCTCAATCAAAGCACGGTGACTTATATTGGGTTGAGACCGAAGTATGATGATAAGACTAATAACTGACTTAAACATTGGAGATATGATCAGTATCGTTGTCACCACAACAATTCATACGAAATGGCTTTCATTATGTTGGATGCAGTGACGGAGTGAGATGTGCCTTTGTAAAGTCTACATTATGCGCTGGATGGAAAATAGCAGAGAACAAACCAGCACGGTTATTGTACCGTCAGTAGCCCCAGCTTGCGACGGCAGAGATGAATGCGGAATCAAGGCTCCTTCTATAGGTATCTCAATGAAGGTGGCTAGACCAATGCATCCGCAATATGTCTCTGAGACCACTCGTCTCCAATCTTTCAGCGATTGGCCTCGTTGTACAGGTCAAAAGCCCGAGGAATTGTCGGAGGCTGGTTTCTTTTACACCGGGCAGGGGGATAAAACGAAATGTTTCTACTGCGATGGAGGATTGAAAGACTGGGAAAGCGGCGACGTCCCATGGGAAGAACACGCACGTTGGTTCGATCATTGCGCTTACATTCACTTAGTAAAAGGCCGAGATTATGTTCGGAATGTTTTATCGAAGACTTGTTGTGTGATCCGTGTGCCCAAAGGAAAGAACGAACTGTCTGCAGCCGCACCTTCGGTATTCGATCGTTGTAAAATATCTAAAATACCCAACATTATTTTGGACCTAACGTTCAAACGTCCTAACGTTTCAAATAACTTTATTTGAAGTTTAATGAAGATAAATATGATTTTCTGAAGCGCTCAAAGCACGCCGACCTATATAGGGTTGAGACCGAAGTATGTGTTTTATACAAAATGAACGCTCACTTTCTTTAATGTTACTACAGACTTCATGTGGATTCGTTACTAAATCTAGGAACTTATAAAAAAGGCGATCTGTTTGTTATTGATTGTTAAAGACATTAAAAAAACTGGGTCCTTAGATGTTTGAAATACAAATTAGAAAAATAGAAGATATAATCGTTTTATTCAATCTAACCTTTCCCCAATACTATTCGTAACATATCATGCGTGTGATAGATAATAGTAGACTTCCAGGCTTTAAAAATGGTAAATACTTATCTTAAAATAATTTTCAGTTGCACTATATAAAACAAATACACAGTAAAAAGTTAAGTTGCCTGTTTTTGATATAATCATGATATGGACAGTATAATACCAAGCCAATGTTAGCTATCAAAAATATATATATTAAAAGTTTTTAAAAAGTATCTTGCATTAAAGAAATATCTAAAAATAAAAATGGTTGTAATTTATTATAGAAGATCTAGTTCGCCTTCTTTAGTGAAATTATATGAAAATTATAGTATGTCAGACGATATATTTACGGGATCAGAATTTTATAAATTAACGAAAGATTCTGTGTTGTAAGCCACTGTACTCAGGATTCCGCTGATAACAAATGCAGTTTCAAGTTTTTTGGTATTTTCAGAAAGCAGTAAATAATTTTAAAAGAACAAAAACACTTTATAACAAGTACATCAAGTTAAGTTTTTATTTGCCTGATGTTTTAAAACTCTGATTTATGATTTTCAAGTTAAAAAAGATTACGAACAAATTTAAATTACTATGCACTGATGATTTAGTTTGTGAAATTTTTATTAGAGAAGAACTTGTATTGAGCTCTTATTACTAAAACGATCTGACTATCCATTAAATAAGACATATGAAAATAAAACAAAGTATTTTTAAAGACCAAAATGCTGGTAAAATAATAACAGAGTTTGTAGGCTTGCGCTCAACAGTTTAATTTTTAACATTCAAACTTTTTTTTGGCAAAAGCTATAAGTGTGAATAAAAATGTCACGAAAATTTTTAAAATGGAATATCAATTTAATGAAAATGCTGAATACAATATTTATAGCTAATAAGATACCCAAGAATTTGATAATAATGTACTAAACATAATATTATTAACAATATTTACTCAGTCAGATTACCCTTTATGAATTTTTAACACTTTACGAAAATTCTAAAACATTGTTATGTAATTATAAAAATGTCTTTATAAATGTTAAAGACATAATTTTAATATTTAAAATTTGCAAAATAACATAAATTTGTTCGTGACAATTTTATGAACTGTCCATTTGTATGTAAAGTGGTGTCTTCATTTTATTTCTATTTCAATCGACTTTTAAATTTTTATTTACTCAGATATCCCTTTATGAATTTTAAAACTACGAATATCCTACAACATTTGATGTAATGATAAAAATGTGTTTAAAAATTTTAAAGACAACATTGTAGTAATGTAAAATTTACAAAATAATATTACATTGATTAAAATGGAATTTGTAAAACTGTTCGTGACAATTTATGAACTGTCCAATTGTTTGTAAAGTGGTGTCTTCATTTTATTTATATTTCAATCGACTTTTAAATTTTTATTTAGTCAGATATCCCTTTATGAATTTTAAAACTACGAATATGCTACAACATTTGATGTAATGATAAAAATGTGTTTAAAAATTTTAAAGACAACATTGTAGTAATGTAAAATTTACAAAAGAATATTACATAGGTTAAAATTGAATTTGTAAAACTGTTTGTGACAATTTTATAAACTGTCCATTTGTATGTAAAGTAGTGTCTTCATTTTATTTATATTGCAAGCGACTATGAACTTTTTACTCAGTGAGATTACCCTTTATGAATTTCAAAACTACGAAAATATTAAAACATTTTGATGTAATGATAATAATTTGTGTTTAAAAATTTTAGACAACATTAATAAAGTACAACCAAATATTACACTGCTTAAAATTTAATTAAAGGAAATTTGTAAAACTGTTCATGACAATTTTATGAACTCTTCAATTGGTTGTAAAGTGGTGTCTACATTTTATTTTATTTTATTTTATCAAACAACTATTTAATTTTTACTCAGTCAGATTACTCTTGACGAAATTTGAAACTTCAAGAAAATACATACTAAAACATTTTGATGTAATGATAAAATATATTTTAAACGTTTTAAAGATAATCTTAATATTAACAATTTACAAAACAACATAAAAAGAACTCACATAAAAATATCTTAAATTTAAACAGTTTACATTTTATTTTTAAATAGGAATTTCTATATACTTTTTTGCTCAGTCATATGAGTATGTTTAACAATTTACAAAACAACATAAAAAGAACTCACATAAAAATATCTTAAATTTAAACAGTTTACATTTTATTTTGAAATAGGAATTTCTATATACTTTTTTGCTCAGTCATATGAGTATGTGTCTATAGTTCTTTACGTACATATTTTGACGTGAGCCCAAACGAATTCACTAATATTAGTAGGCAGTACTTGCTGTTTGGTATCGTTTTAATGGTGATTAATACATTAGAATGTTACTGACACAACAATATTAAGGAGAAAAGAATGACATTCCATTACTGATTACATTTTACTTATCGATCATTAATGCTCCCGTCACTTAGACTATGGAATGCTGAACTCGTACCATTATGTAAAACGATACCAAACAGCAAGTACTGCCTACTAATATTAGTGAATTCGTTTGGGCTCACGTCAAAATATGTACGTAAAGAACTATAGACACATACTCATATGACTGAGCAAAAAAGTATATAGAAATTCCTATTTAAAAATAAAATGTAAACTGTTTAAATTTAAGATATTTTTATGTGAGTTCTTTTTATGTTGTTTTGTAAATTGTTAATATTAAGATTATCTTTAAAACGTTTAAAATATATTTTATCATTACATCAAAATGTTTTAGTATGTATTTTCTTGAAGTTTCAAATTTCGTCAAGAGTAATCTGACTGAGTAAAAATTAAATAGTTGTTTGATAAAATAAAATAAAATAAAATGTAGACACCACTTTACAACCAATTGAAGAGTTCATAAAATTGTCATGAACAGTTTTACAAATTTCCTTTAATTAAATTTTAAGCAGTGTAATATTTGGTTGTACTTTATTAATGTTGTCTAAAATTTTTAAACACAAATTATTATCATTACATCAAAATGTTTTAATATTTTCGTAGTTTTGAAATTCATAAAGGGTAATCTCACTGAGTAAAAAGTTCATAGTCGCTTGCAATATAAATAAAATGAAGACACTACTTTACATACAAATGGACAGTTTATAAAATTGTCACAAACAGTTTTACAAATTCAATTTTAACCTATGTAATATTCTTTTGTAAATTTTACATTACTACAATGTTGTCTTTAAAATTTTTAAACACATTTTTATCATTACATCAAATGTTGTAGCATATTCGTAGTTTTAAAATTCATAAAGGGATATCTGACTAAATAAAAATTTAAAAGTCGATTGAAATATAAATAAAATGAAGACACCACTTTACAAACAATTGGACAGTTCATAAATTGTCACGAACAGTTTTACAAATTCCATTTTAATCAATGTAATATTATTTTGTAAATTTTACATTACTACAATGTTGTCTTTAAAATTTTTAAACACATTTTTATCATTACATCAAATGTTGTAGGATATTCGTAGTTTTAAAATTCATAAAGGGATATCTGAGTAAATAAAAATTTAAAAGTCGATTGAAATAGAAATAAAATGAAGACACCACTTTACATACAAATGGACAGTTCATAAAATTGTCACGAACAAATTTATGTTATTTTGCAAATTTTAAATATTAAAATTATGTCTTTAACATTTATAAAGACATTTTTATAATTACATAACAATGTTTTAGAATTTTCGTAAAGTGTTAAAAATTCATAAAGGGTAATCTGACTGAGTAAATATTGTTAATAATATTATGTTTAGTACATTATTATCAAATTCTTGGGTATCTTATTAGCTATAAATATTGTATTCAGCATTTTCATTAAATTGATATTCCATTTTAAAAATTTTCGTGACATTTTTATTCACACTTATAGCTTTTGCCAAAAAAAAGTTTGAATGTTAAAAATTAAACTGTTGAGCGCAAGCCTACAAACTCTGTTATTATTTTACCAGCATTTTGGTCTTTAAAAATACTTTGTTTTATTTTCATATGTCTTATTTAATGGATAGTCAGATCGTTTTAGTAATAAGAGCTCAATACAAGTTCTTCTCTAATAAAAATTTCACAAACTAAATCATCAGTGCATAGTAATTTAAATTTGTTCGTAATCTTTTTTAACTTGAAAATCATAAATCAGAGTTTTAAAACATCAGGCAAATAAAAACTTAACTTGATGTACTTGTTATAAAGTGTTTTTGTTCTTTTAAAATTATTTACTGCTTTCTGAAAATACCAAAAAACTTGAAACTGCATTTGTTATCAGCGGAATCCTGAGTACAGTGGCTTACAACACAGAATCTTTCGTTAATTTATAAAATTCTGATCCCGTAAATATATCGTCTGACATACTATAATTTTCATATAATTTCACTAAAGAAGGCGAACTAGATCTTCTATAATAAATTACAACCATTTTTATTTTTAGATATTTCTTTAATGCAAGATACTTTTTAAAAACTTTTAATATATATATTTTTGATAGCTAACATTGGCTTGGTATTATACTGTCCATATCATGATTATATCAAAAACAGGCAACTTAACTTTTTACTGTGTATTTGTTTTATATAGTGCAACTGAAAATTATTTTAAGATAAGTATTTACCATTTTTAAAGCCTGGAAGTCTACTATTATCTATCACACGCATGATATGTTACGAATAGTATTGGGGAAAGGTTAGATTGAATAAAACGATTATATCTTCTATTTTTCTAATTTGTATTTCAAACATCTAAGGACCCAGTTTTTTTAATGTCTTTAACAATCAATAACAAACAGATCGCCTTTTTTATAAGTTCCTAGATTTAGTAACGAATCCACATGAAGTCTGTAGTAACATTAAAGAAAGTGAGCGTTCATTTTGTATAAAACACATACTTCGGTCTCAACCCTATATAGGTCGGCGTGCTTTGAGCGCTTCAGAAAATCATATTTATCTTCATTAAACTTCAAATAAAGTTATTTGAAACGTTAGGACGTTTGAACGTTAGGTCCAAAATAATGTTGGGTATTTTAGATATTTTACAACGATCGAATACCGAAGGTGCGGCTGCAGACAGTTCGTTCTTTCCTTTGGGCACACGGATCACACAACAAGTCTTCGATAAAACATTCCGAACATAATCTCGGCCTTTTACTAAGTGAATGTAAGCGCAATGATCGAACCAACGTGCGTGTTCTTCCCATGGGACGTCGCCGCTTTCCCAGTCTTTCAATCCTCCATCGCAGTAGAAACATTTCGTTTTATCCCCCTGCCCGGTGTAAAAGAAACCAGCCTCCGACAATTCCTCGGGCTTTTGACCTGTACAACGAGGCCAATCGCTGAAAGATTGGAGACGAGTGGTCTCAGAGACATATTGCGGATGCATTGGTCTAGCCACCTTCATTGAGATACCTATAGAAGGAGCCTTGATTCCGCATTCATCTCTGCCGTCGCAAGCTGGGGCTACTGACGGTACAATAACCGTGCTGGTTTGTTCTCTGCTATTTTCCATCCAGCGCATAATGTAGACTTTACAAAGGCACATCTCACTCCGTCACTGCATCCAACATAATGAAAGCCATTTCGTATGAATTGTTGTGGTGACAACGATACTGATCATATCTCCAATGTTTAAGTCAGTTATTAGTCTTATCATCATACTTCGGTCTCAACCCAATATAAGTCACCGTGCTTTGATTGAGCGCTTCAGAATATCATATTTAAATTCATTAAATTTCAAATAAAGTTATTCGAAAGGAGTAATTATTTTAGATCAAAAATAATATTAGGTATCCATACTATCCATATACTTAATATTATAAATGCGAGTGTTTATTTGTTTTCCCTCTTTCACGTCGTAACGGAGCGATGTTAAGATATGATTTTTTGTGTTAAGATATATTATTATTTTTGTGTTATTGTATGATTTTTTTGTGTGAAGATAGTTAGGAAGCTAAAGTAGGCTACTTTTTTACTGGGGCAAAACATCTCATTCCCATGGGTAATATCCATTATGATGCGTATTTGAATAACTCCATATCCATACTTCCATACTAATATTATATATGCGAAAGTGTGTTTGTTTGTTTGTCTCTCTTTCACGTCGTAACGGAGAATGCTATGGTATGAATTTTTTTGTGGAGATAGTTAGGAGGTTAGAGAGCAACGTAGGCTGCCTTTTACCGCGGTAAAACATTTCATTCCTATGAGAAGATCTATTATGATGCGTATTGTCGTCCGTGACTTACCGAATAGGACACACTGAAAATCAGCGCTGTAGTCAATACTGCAGCAATTATGCTGCATTAGCTGAGTGTGCTCCTTTTTCTAGGCCACTGGACACATGCGAGCGTAATCTAGTAATAATTTTGTAAGGAGCTACATGTTTTTTGTTTCATTTTTAATTTCTTATTCTGTTTTTTTTTCTGTTTTTGTATGTGTTCGTGGCCTTGCAAATAAACGCTATTCTATTCTATTCTATTTGAATCACTCTATATCCATACTTCCATACTAATAAAATAAATGCAAAAGTGTATTTGTTTGTTTGTTTGTCCCTCTTTCACGTCGTAATGGAGCGATGTTATGGTATGATATTTTTTGTGTGTAGATAATTAGTAGGCTAGTGAGTAACGTACATTTTTTTTACCGCAGTAAAACACCACATTCCCTTGGGAAGATCCATTATGATGCGTACTTGAATCACTCCATACTGAAAACAACAATGTGTTGGTCCTTCTTTAACTTCATAGAGGATCTATGGATTGATATAAATTTATAGTTAGAAATTCAATCATCCTTATCCATATTTCCATACTAATATTATAAATGAAAAAGTGTGTTTCTTTGTTCTTTGTCCCTCTTTGACGTCATAACGGAGCGATGTTGTGATATGATTTTTTATGTGGTGTGGTGTGTGGTTTTTATGTGTTTTTTTGTGTGTTGTTCACATTGTAGTTAGGAGGCTAGAGAAGAAAGTAGGCTACTTTTTACCGCGGTAAAACTATACATACTAATATTATAAATGCGAAAGAGTGTTTGTTTGTTTGTCCCTCGTTCACGTTCGCGTTGTAACGGAGCAATTTTATGGTATGATTTTTTGTGTGGAGATAGTTAGGAGGCCGAAGAGTAACGTAGGCTACTTTTTGCCGCGGTAGAACACCTCATTCCCATGGGAAGGTCCATTATGATAGGTAATTAAATCACTCTAATCTAAAAACAACAATGTGTTTATTTATTTATTATTATTTATTTTATTTAACACTTTATTGTTTGTACACCATACAATAATAAACATAAGAGTACAAGAAAAAAGAATAAGTTAGTTATAAGTTTGTCCTTCTTTAACTTCGTATAGGATCTATGGATTGATATAAATTTCGGGTTTTTGACCTATGCAACAAGGCCAATCACTGAGATGCTGGTAGAAGGAACTTTGATTCTGCATTCATTTCTGCCGTCGCAAGCTGGGGCTACTGATGGTACAATAACCACGCTGGCTTGTTTTCTGCTATTTTCCATCCAACGTAAACTTTACAAAGGCACATCTTATTCCGTCACCACATCCGACATAATAAAAGCCATTTCGTGTGAATTGTTGTGGTGACAATGATACCGGTCATATCTCGAATGTGTAAGTCAGTTATCAGCCTTATCATCAAACTTCGGTCTCAACCCGATATAAGTCGCCGTGCTTTGAGTGCTTCAGAATATCATACTTACATTCATTAAATTTCAAATAAAGTTATTCGACAGGAGTTAGATGGGGATAGGAGGGGATTTTAGTTCAAAGATATTGTTAGGTATTAGGTATTGGTCGTGGGGGTATTGGTGGTTGGTTGTTGGGTATTGTTATTGTTAGGAGGGGATTTTAGTTCAAAGATATTGTTAGGTATTTTTAAAATTTTGTAATGATTGAATACTGAAGGTGCGGCTGCAGGCAATTCTTTTCTTTGGGCGCACGGATCACAGCACAAGCCTTCTATAAAACATTCTGAACATAATCTCGATTGAATCTAACATGATTTTACTACTTTCTACGAAGAATATTGCATAATTTTTAATATAGGTATCATGGTAAATCTATGTATGATATTCTGAAAATGTTTCATGCCAAGACTATTTGCAATGATGGAAGATTAAATAATTTATTTGATTCAATTTTATTTGGAATAATAAATACGATGAACAAAAATTATGGTGTTTTTGTAATAAAAACAGTGCCCCTCGTTAGTATGAATCACTGCGTCATAGTTAAGTCGAGTACGAGGAAGCGATAAGCCCATTGTAATTATTGAATGGTCAAGTTAACGACCTAATGAGGGCATTAGATAACGAAGTAGGGCTAATACAACGCTGAAGCTATCTTTGTTTCTACGCTAGTTAGCAAAAAACGGATCAGTGCAATCGATCGGGCATGGTCGAAAACATACAATTTGACACCAAACTCGACTTTTTTTTCTTGTAGGCAGCGACGGTCGTCAACTTAGCAATTTGCCCAATTTTGCCGGTTCTAACTCCTGAGTTAGAACCGGCGAATACCTACTACTGATAGTAGCGAAAGAACTTTTGAAACGGTCTGCCACGAATCCCTTCAATGCCTAGCGTTGGACCAGCGTAGTAGAATATGTACAAATTTGGCTTAAAACTCTGGAATATTTACAAGCCGGTTCTTTAGCCAACAAACTGGCAGATGAGTTACCTGGTAATAAGTCATAATCGTTGCTCAGAGACATCAGATACACCAAAGGCTTCTAAGAGTGATACCTAATATTAATTAAATTCTTCTTAAATAGTCTTGTTATTTTAAAGCAAGTTAAACTTCATTTTAAAATGCAAAAGCTTAACTCGACGATATATCTCTATTGCCTGATCGTTAACATCTGTCGGCTGGTAATTCGATATTTACCGACCCCCGTGTTTATTTCGTTTTCAACATGACATTAGTTAGAGGCGCCATTAGCCCTACAAATGACACTAAAATGAAATCTATTCATTTCCTTTGAGTCGAGTCAATCGTCGACTGATATTGTTCAAGTTCACGCGATACGAACATTACCATGACACTAGCTGATGATCGGATTTCGTTTTTGGGTTGTTTGCTTTCGATTTTTAGAGTTTGTTAGTGATATGGTAAGGTGAATAAATTTCTCTAAGGCACAGCATTAAAGTCAGTGTGTATTTACAAAGTTACCTTTAACGTTTCTTTATTCCTAGGCAACTTCAAAATTAAATTATTTTATTAAATCTTTCAGAGATTAGCCCGAACTATGATAAAATCGGACAGTGAGAACATTATTTTATGTGTGATATGACAAAATTGTAATCCGCCATATAGAAAAATAATACAACAGTGATTACGATTTCTGAGCATGTTGATCCTATCTTTCCTGAAGTGAAGCAAAAGCGATTAGCTAAGTGAATAAAATTTAGACTTCTTTACCACATTCACAAGTTTAGACGTACACGTACTTTAAAAATACACACATTAAAAAGTGCAATTTCAACAATACTTTGAAAAAAATATGATTGACACTAATTGGCTATGATTACCAATATTTTCCTATTAATTGAAGAGATAAAATGACTTAACTGGAAAATAAGATAAATTGTCATCAAACGACTTACAAATTACCTAGCAAATGACACGGCTTACTCTATAATTTCCTTACGAACAGAAAGAACCACTCAAAATGTGCCTCGAAGCGTAGTATTATCAAAAAATTGGCTTTATTATCAAACTATTTGCCTGGAACAATCTTGATCAAATAAAAAATTAATATGCCGAGGGTGACCACACGTTACGTCGACAAATTGGTTCAATCGCTCAGCAATAGCCCACGGGAAAATCGGATACCGTATATGGCTGTTATGGTGCCCAGTGGCTATTATGATTCTGTCAAAATACGAAATAAAGTTCAATCACATGTAAATCTGATTTAGATAGATATAACAATATATCATAGATTGTGATTTTTATTTGTGGTCTTGTAATATGCTTAATTATATAATTAGCTTAGTATTAAACTTGTTTTCTCCGTACCAATATTTCTAGGTACGTAAATTTTAATAAAATCAAAACTTTTTAAGAATCTGTAACAAAAAATACGACGATTGTCTGTGACTCCGATTTGGCCATTTCAATAAAATTATACAAGACTATGAAAATAAAAACTGAAGCAGCTGAATGTAGATTATTCAGAACGCAAATTAATTTTCTGGAAAAATGTTCCGTGCCTTACTTAAGTTGTATCTTAAGGTCCTAATAATAAAGGTGACTTTTTTGAATCACAGAGTTTGTACGATTTGGCATAATCTGGTAGCCGCAATGGGCGCATCGCTTCGTGTCGCAAACGTTCTTCGAATTCAAATGTTCTTTTTTTCAAATTTCGTTCGAATTATAAAATCAATTAGACATCGTCGATTTAGGGATATACCGTGGATGTTCCGTATTTATTATGTACATCCATATTATGACATTCTCTTTGAAACAATTTACTACTTAGATGTAAAATTTATACATTTTGTAAAACCACATTCTTGTGTATTTATTTAATGCATATTTTTATGACATTGTCATTGCAGAACGATGATAATAATGTTTTTTAGAAGATATTACTAAGGTAACACAGGAATTACACAAACGTGTATAAATATTATAGACGCGTACAAGAAACCTTTTCTATAAAATAATAGCCATATACTCGTAAACTGTATGTGATTAGAACTAAAATGACACATTCTGATGAAGAATTTAAAAAATCATAATATGAGTAAATTACATTTTTATGTGTCAATGAGGTATATTTATTTAATGTGGTGATTTACGAAAACTTAAACCTTTTCTATATTATATTCTTTTCAATTTTCTTTTTTCTTTTTTCTATATAAAATTATTCATGGCCAGGATTTCATAAAACCGCGCGTCACGCTTGAGCAGTCAAAAACAATACTTATTCAAATGAAACAAAAAGCAATTAACCGAGGAGATATCCCTCCATCCTCGGAGGATACAGGAGGAGAGATTATTGAAAAAATAATTAATAAATATTTATGGCGGGCCACCTGAGGAACGACAAGCGCGGAATCCATTTTTATCCAGTGCTCGAGTACGCATCTGCAGCGTTACAGAGTAAAAGCGGTTTATTACGAATGCAAAATTTTCCATTCATATTCAAAATTTTATATCCCGATGTGGCCGGGAGAGAGCTAATTTATTCCGAGGGAGCTAAGGAGTGTTCCCGCGTCTTGGGGAGAATTATGGAAGGGTTGAGCACTGCGGAATTGACAGGTGCCTGTCAAAAATTACAATTAATAATTTAGATCGCAGCGGTTGCAATACTGACGCGGTTGCGGTGAGCCAATAAGACAATTTGATTATGGAATTTTTCGTTTGGTGTTGTGAGAGTGAGGTATTAATTTTTCATTAAAAGATTGTAATTTATGATCCTCTACCATTATGTTATTGCGTTGCCTTTGATAATTTATGTTTCGATTTGATTTTAAAATTAATATTGTACCTACTTATTTTTTCAATATTATTCTGAAAGCTAATGGTCAAAATTTTTCATTACACATACATATGACTTAGTATTTTTAAAACAAGCTATAAATATAAAATTATTCATTGGTTTTCGATGTTATATTTGACCACTTTTAAAATTTGCAAAGCAAGCTTCAGATCCCTCGTGACGTCATCATTGTCTGTCCACAGACAATAAACGAGAAGAGCCATCGATTACGCGTTTTACAGCCGCGATAGCGGATGACGGCGGTAATCTACTAATAACTGCGTTTTATGACCGCGCAGCCAGTAATGTGGCCTTACAGCAATTAAATCTCTAAAATTGCCATTTAAGTGGCACTTTCTTCAATGTCTATATTGCTTTTCTATTGTAGTATTAATTAGTACTATAGAGTTTTGATTATTTAATACGTTAATATTAATGACCTTAGATCAGTTGATAGTGACCCTCACTGAATGCGAATATACCCAGCGTCGACTCGTGGTCGGGATTATGTATGCAAACGAAATACTCGTTCTACATCTACAAATTGCTACCTATCTAGATTATTTTGTGTATTTAATCACATAATGACATTTGAGAACACACATCGACAGAATCACATTTGACAAATTCAATTATTAATAAATTATTTGACTAGAATAAAAAGAGAACAAGAAGAATATTCACATACTTAATTAGTCAAGTCCAATAGAAATTATACAAAAAGTAACTACACCAAAGATTAACTACTTACTGTGATAACTTTACTATTTTTATCTACTAATAAGTCAATAGAAGGCAGTTTCATTTTCATTAACAAAATAAAAAATATCCCAATACAATTAATAAAACACAAGGTAGCTATTTACAATAAATCTAATTTAGAATCATACCAAAATACCATTTTCAATCGATTTGTCAGCACAACAACAATTTTGAATCTCGGCAGTCCAATAACTCACTATGTATCACATCTCTATTGAGCGAGATATTGAGTGCATTCGATTGTGTTCAGTCTAAAAAATGATGCCACTTCATCAAAAGGTCAGTACGAATACAATCCCCATGAATGTCCAATAGAACACTAGGGAGTGGAATAATTGAACTTTATCGATGTACGACTGTATATCGATATTTAAAAAAACCAAAAAGAAATACTCAAGAATTAAATATTTTATGATGTATTTTACAAACCTATTTTAATGGGTAGCACCTACTGCTACAATACATAAAAAAAATTCATGATTGAAGTAATACAATATATGCAGTTCTTTAAAAAAAATATTTACGCTGCAAAAATTAATCATTCCTCTTGAAATTTTATTTTATAAAAAAATTCAAAAACCTTCATCCTTCTTTAAATCCATCTTTTATAATAAAAATTTTATTAAAAAAGTCATACATTTTTATGAAATCGTTTTTCAATTCACTCTTCATTGCTATTTGGCATTTGTCACACCACTAATACTCATAAAAAAAATTGGTTGTCTGTAAAGTCGGTTTACGGACAATGGTTTTACGTGATAACGTCTATTTCGTAGAAGAATAATTTATGATATAAATAATGTAATGTAAGAACGTAATGGAAGCCCTACGCACGGAGCCGCGGTGCTACTCGCCAGTTGTGTCAGCTTGAACATGGCTTGACGCGCCACCGCGACCCGCGTATCTAGCTAGATTATAATATTAAATTTCATACTAACTATACGATTTTAAACATATTTGAGTTGAAAATTTGGTTTAAATCGTTTTAAATATCAGGAGCTGCGCGACATCTGTGATTTTCTTGACTACAACTAAAGTCCGAGTCGATGTACTGTGTAAAGTTCTTTCAAGTAGTTCATACCTATAAACAGAGATGACGCTATTGTAGATTTTCGTTTTCATATAATAATAATACGTACGAGCTACGAGAAATCATTTATTTTCAAAAGATTGTAAAATAAAATAAAAATGAAATGAAAAATGCCTTCCAAGCGGACCGATTACGCTTGAGTGGGAGAGAGACGGCCGGTCTAGCGTGCCTCTCTCTCTAATGCTGCGCGCGCTTCCGTGACGTTACTCGGTTTTCGTGAATGCCTCTCAGGCTCATCGTCTTTATAAACGTTATCACGTTAATAATACAAATATTATTAACGAACGTGTATTCCCGTTTCTAAATTACCGGCAATATGTAAACGATTAATCTGGTATCGATATCGCGGCGTGTCCGACGCATCTCTTATCGTTCACAATTGATGGTGGCTATTTTTCACACGTAACCTCCGCGTTGTGTTGCACAATGCAAACGTTTGTTTTATGGAGGCCATATACGATCAAGTGTACCTACTTGTCAAGTCTGCAGTTTGACTTGTCAAATTTGCATTTTGACTTGACGCGCCATCCAGTGTCCATGAGATAGCTATATGGCCACATACTCGTAGTTATACCGTGGTCATACACGATCAAGTATACTGGATGCCGCGTCAAGTCCGCTTGACGCTTGATCAAGTACACTTGATCGTGTATGGCCTCCATTAACGTGAGCGTGTGTGTACTTATGTCGGTTAAAAAACAAACTACACGCAACTGTCATTTGTTTTATAATTTATGTATCGACAATGAATTATATAAAGAGACATTCGGTATACTCGTAGTAGGTAATTATTTATTTTGATTTATTCATATTTATGTCACCTTAAACCATAAGGTAAACACTGTTTTAATTATGTATTTTTTAATTCGAATTTCATACACAACGCTATCATATTTACACTTCAATAGCTCCTGTCAGGCTTGACTGAGGTTTACAGATAATTATGGTTTAAAAAAGAAAGAAAATACCAACATGATACTGATAATAGATTATTTAGCATTCCAGAGATGATTAAAAAAATACAAAATCTAAAACAGATCAATGGATTTGCCATTAACAAAATTTAATACACACAAAATTAATTTCGAAATATTCACGGTGTCTGGCTCGTAAATATTTTGTCCGATTAACCGTCGTTCGACAGCCGCGAGGCGTAAGAAAATGTTAATTAACGAACCCATTGTTTCCCTCCCGGCGGCTCCAAGATGGTGCCGCTTCCGTATCCGGCGGCCGCCTTCTTTATGTACGTTTCGTTTTTCGAACGCAGTCGGTATTGTCATAGCCTAAGGATTTTGCAGTCGGCCGAAGGATACGCTAGACAACCGTGTGGTAGTAAATGCGTGTACACTGTTCCCGAATATCTAACAGCGTTTGGGGAAGGGCGTTTCCTGATCGCATTGCTGGTACAATACTCGCTATATTATTATTAATTTTATTGCAATAACATAAGATGTTATTTACGGTTTAGACAAGAAACAGTGTACACAATGACGGCGTTTTTCCGGATTTCAAAGTCAATGGACAACTGTAAGTTCTTACACTGTGACATGGCTGTGACGCAGCTCAGTATAATGATTTTAATTTCCTCTAATCAAGCCTTCAGGGCTTAAGAATTCTAATCATGTACGCCGCCACCGCAAGCTGACAGAAACATCACCACTTATTCTGATTGCGACGAGTGTGGTGCTGAATAATTAATACGCCTTCATTTTGCGTTGCCCCACAGAAACAAAAGCGCCACGCGTTAATTTATGAATTGTGACGGTACAAGCGACCACTTAAAACACTTTGTTTCTCTGTCAAGGGGATGTCAATGTGATCTTGCTACAAAGTACTGTTTTTGCGATTGGTTGTTAAGAGCGACGTTCTATAGATTTATACAGATTAGATTTTGATCATAGGAGCAGTCATATCACTAAACGACACCATGAGCTATGTTTTGAATTACTCTCAGGAGCTAAGAGTTACTTCTTAAAATAAGTATCCGAACTAAATTGGTGAACCTACATTGTTATACTGTCATGCGCAGTCAAACAGCTTTCAATGTTATACGTATTTTGTGAAATTTTTATTACGTACCATCTTTTGCCCGCGGCTTCGCCCGCGGTAGAGTGCTTTCGAAACGAAATTTTTAATCAATTAATATAGATTTATAGAACCACATAAAAATAAAGTGCACCTATAAATAGAATGATGGATTAGGATACATAATATATATATGTATATGTTAATTCAGGATATAGGCTATCTCCATTCGAAATTTCAGCCAAATCGGTAAATAGTTGTGGCGTGATTAAGGAACAAATATTCGAACATCTTCACAACTTAACTATTAGTACTTAAATCAATATAATAATAATAGGATTTATCGAAAGTTTTAGTTTATTATTTTATGTACACGAAACTTATTAGTTAGTTAACCTGCTTTATTTAAACCCAAATATCTAAACGGAGTTATATAAATTAAATTATATAAAATTATATAAATAAGATCATCATTATCATAAAATTCTGAAAACGCTTTCTTTTAATCTAAATTGTTTAAATTTTTGTCTATTATTATATGTATATACATAGCTAAGCACTACTCAAGTAAACTAAAGCAATTTTATATGCTTAAAGCCTTCATGACAAGAGACTATAGGAGAACGAGTCGAAGCTTCGCCATAATATTATTCAGTAATCTACTGCAAATATAAAGTCAAAATTCGGTCGCACTAATAGTTCGCCATACTTTCTGAAAGTTTTTAGCCCAACTACTCAAATAATGTTCATTCCATCAAACGTAAAACATGATAGCTATTATCAAAAATATCGTAGCGAGTAAAGTTTAATTATATGGGGGAGGAGAACAACCCCTTCGTTCAATTCGCACTAACGACCACATTTCGGTCGTCTAAATCACAACGACGCCACTTGCAATTAATTTTTTGGCTGTAAAACGTAACTCGTACTATTATTACATAATTTCAAGTAAGGTAAAAGTATTCGGAATTTGTATTTGTTAGCTGCACTTTCATTGCTTTGGTGCGGTTTTATTAGAACTAGCTAACTTGAAAATTAAACCTGTTTAAGGCGATTTGAAAAAATGAAATCATTAAGAAAGAAAGAAACAAAGAAAGACAGACAGAAAGAAAGAAATAGAAAGAAAAAAATATTTCGCCATGAAATATATTTAAAGATAACATGGTACAATGTTATAACAAAAAACATTTGTGTTTATTGCGTAAAACAGTAAACGTCTTTGTAAAACAGTATAATCTTTGTAGAATATTTGAAGAAGACAGCGGGTATCCGCTGGATTCAGAAGGCTCACGACCGGTCAGAGTGGCGCAAATTAGGGGAGGCCTATGTCCAGCAGTGGACCTCCAAAGGCTGATGGATGGATGGATGATGGATGATAATCTTTGTAAAAAAGTTTATTACTATCATACGTTTATCATTATAGCGTAATTATGTAATTAGCCACCAAATTACTAGACAAGCTATCAGATAAACAGCCTGATAATATTTCCTGATACTTAAACAATAAACATCAAACTGCGAACATTTTAAAAGAAACACTACAAGTATACGCAGCTAACAGTTACAAAACTAGCGTACATATGTATATAGTATATTTCCCTCTTTTGTATTCGACCTGAATCCCACAGCCCGCCAAGGTTTGTGGCTGGTGCACAATAAGCCGCCCTCAGCATTCACAGCTCGCAACCACCGCAATGCTACGCTTGGAGGAATGATATCACCTCTATATACGTACGATATTTAAAATACCCTCTATCAACAGGTGGCTTCCATGAAGAGAATCTCGTAGGTTTAAATATCAAAACCGCGTAGAATTTGTGTTAAGTACTTACCGGGACTTACGCTTCTTTTTAGTCGGTGACGCCTTTTGTGAATCACATGTCCACGGGCGGCGTCAGCTCAGTTTAGTATATTTAGGTACATAAGCGACTAAATGTTTTGGATATAATTATGGTATTGTTATCATCAGCAAGTCAACGTTTCCTGAGAGGTTCCTTTACTGCTGGTCAAATTACGTGTAATTGCATTCTTTCATTGTGCTTAGTTCAGTCTAATTTATTCCACTCAGTGTAATCTCAGGCAATCTTTATTATCACTATTGCATTGCATGCAGTTGCCTGCTATCCACTTAACTATAAGTTAATTAACCTACAAAAATTGAAATGTATTACAATGTTTGGGATAACAACTCTGTTGTATCTACGGCTAGAGCTCAGATTAAATAATAAAAGGGGCTAGAGTTAATCAGGTGTCCCCTCATTCGCCAACAATCAAAACAAAAAACAAGCCAATAATGTTCACATGACATAACACACGATCTACTTACGTTCATTCCGACGAAAGTAAGCGAAACAACTTCATATCCCCGACACACTCATAACCCTCGAATAAATAAGGCACAGCGGCAATAAAATGCGAAAAACGATTACAGATCAATGAAGCGTGGCTTCCCTCTCGGGGCGCAAATAAAGCAAAGTACACACTTCAAATATGCTTTTCTTAATCGTTCTCATAAAACAAAGATCAGGCCGCAATCCCCCGCGAGTTTCAGTGAAAAAATATATAAAAAATTCATCCCCGATGCTCATACCGCGTCTGTCAGCGTTCGGCGAATATTTTGGCTGCAAATTACTTCCTAAATGGTGAACCCTCAGGAATCAATATCATTACCGTCATTACAATTGGGGAAGTTGTTAGGAGGTAAAATTTTAAACAAAACTCTTTCCATTTATTTTGCATACTTCCCGTCTTTGCTGTGCTAATAAAAATGTTCGGTAACGTTCGAAATTTCAATATTATTAAATCAATGTTTGTATGTATAATATAGACCACAAGGTATCTCCTTGGAAAATCTAGCTGCATCTGCGTTTAAGGTAAGGACTTTTAAAACAACAACCCAGTGTGACTTTTGAAAAGTATTTGTAGCGTACGAATTGGAAATAATTTTACTAAATCAAAATATTACGACGACCTCGTTCGATGAAACACAATAACAGACGCACTATACATACTAATATAATTATGCATTAGTCAAATTAGGCTTAACTTTTACACGTCCATTTGTAAAATAACAGTACCTTTAGGGTTCCAAGTTGTCAACGTAATTTACGGGGGAGAGATGACGGATCCGCTTGCAGCTTCACTCTGCTTATAATATAAGCCATTTTAATCTTAACTTAGTTAAAAATCTTGCGGCTGGCATTAGCATTAATCACTTGTGACAGCTCTGTAATGGATATAGTGTAATTAATGTGCTTGGGATCAGATAGGCAATAATTATATTGTACATATTATAACACTGCCTTGTTTTTACAGTTATGCATATTCGGTGAAGAAATGGAACTATACTCTGTTTTTTAATTCCGCATAGCAAATTGACATTGTTTTTTAAATAGTGATTTGCCGCAATGGGTAAAACGTAATCAATATACATATATTTTCCTCCTCTATGCCTCGATCCAGAAATTCAAATAAAGTCGTATCGCTACCAATTTCTATATATAATTTTTTCAATTAATTTAGTAGAAATATTTATCGGAAAAATCCGCCATCCTAGGATTCTCTCTTTACGTTACGTCTATTGAATTTTATGAATAATTTAATTCATCCGTAAACTTGATTAAAGAATTTAATACAATAAAATTACTTCAGATAAAAAAATAAATATCTTACGATTCATATAACTGAAATTTTTAAAACATCACTAGCAAAAAAACAAGCAATTTTATTGTTACATTTGACATTAACATGGTGTCAATAATTCATTTTGCGGAATTAAAAAACAGAGTTTAGTTAATGATCGGTTTCGTTTCTACTCGTCTATTCGTGTGTATCTCTATCCGTTAATCAGTGACGTTCCATTATTCTGACTTTCATAGAAAAAATAAGTTAAAACATCCGCACAATACCGAATATTATATATTCTGATGACAATTACAATGAAGTAAATATCTATTTCTGATTTTAGCGTCTTATTAACAAGTAAGATACGTGTGTACCCTTCAAAATACGTATGTAGGCGTTTGGATTTCCTGTATTTTCGTTGCTCATTATTGTGCGTGTCGTTTGGATACGCACAAAAATGTTAAAAATACTCAAAACTTAGGAACAAACTTTTATCTGTTTCATAAATATTTACTCGGATAAGGCTTCTAATCCGAAGCGCATCGTCTGGGCGGCATGGTAGAGAGAAACCAGGCTCAATTCTTTTTTTGTTGATGATAAATTGATGACAATTTAGTATAGCAATTTATGAATGACAATGATTGCTACTATAAAAGTTTTAAATAATAAAATCATCAAATACGATTTATTAACCTTTACTCTTAACCAGGGAACAATTCAAAGCGCTACACAATTCCATAAAACAAAGGAAAACGCCTTCATCAACCAAGAAATCTAAAGCTTAATTGAAAGTCGACATTGAGAGATTTCAATTCAATTACTAAACCATATTTAACGAAATCCAATCCCCTTTCCCCCGAGTAATAATATTATTTATTCACAAAAAAAATAATACAAAACGCAGCATCGAGACGTCGAACGCTCTGTTGGTTTAGAGATCATTCGATGGAGAACTTGGTACAGAACGAAGCAGGAAGAAAACTTGGATAAGCGAAACCCTCTAAAAATGATTGATGCCACGCGGGCGGGGGACGATCGCTCACCGGCGCCACTGGGCCCAATCACCTGTCTCAGTGTTCACAGGTGTACGATATGCGATATCGATAAGGAAGGCTTTTGTGATGTCGTCCGTCGATGTATATGCTGAGGACTTTCGCCATTTCTTCCCCATGACAAAGCACCTTTCCGAAATGGTAGTTGAATAAAAAAGTAACGTACATAGTTGTATCATTGATACCAATATGAATAAATGATTTTGATTTTTTCGTCGCTTAATTTCCAGAGCCACAAAAATCATAATAAGTACCTTAAATTCCAGAGCAGCAAAAATCATAAAAGCAGGTTTTTTTTAATAGATAGTTACAAAATTTACAATAATAGATTAAAGTCAGAGGTTAGACTATAAAGATCGATAGATGCTTTTGTTATGATTCGTATTCCGAGAAAGCATGCTACTTAGCATGCTTACTTAACATGTATGCTACTTAGCTTGGTAATTTCTAAGTCAAATCACGATAATCGTCTACGATAGACCAAGTCCTTTAATATTTTAAACCGAATAAACTTCTAACCGATGGAAATACGAAAATGAAGATCATTAGCGCTATATTGACGCGAGCTCCCACCGATTCATTATTACCCGATGGATTTTCGAATTTTTGCCCCCATGGTTTTATTGGCTGCTGCCGTCAATCATAAAACGCGAATCGATTCGATTTTAGCATTAAAACTTACTCACAACGAACAAAGACGTCGATTCAATCGCGTATAGTCAATTTCCTTACGTATTGAGGCATTGAACAATTTGAAGGCATGGAGAGCGTTATTTGATAGCGTTTAGCTGGGTAGCTAATAGACGTGGACTGGATGTGTTTGTTCAGGCGTCTTTGTTCGGAATATAACAATTAGATAGACAATGGTGGGATGGCGGACGTTATCGTGGGTATGCCGCGATGTGAACAATGCTGCATACGACAATGCATGCTCGCCACCTCAATATCTTCTCGCTGCCGGCTGAGGGCCGATGCACTCTCTTGTTGAATCAGACTCCTTGGATCTACTGACGTTAGACGGGCACCCACAGGTTAATGAAACTTCAGAGGTATCGGATTCGCAATTGATTCTATTTTATATCTTCATTTAACAGGTAATATCTTAAGCAATAATTGTGTTATGATATTGCTACTATCAGAAATACAATTTATCTCTCTCGTTTGACTTTTTGCCTAAAGCATTTTACTTTTTGTCATTTTGCGTGTTTGACTTTATGCGTTAATCCTTTGAGACTAGCATTTTCATACCCTAAATGTAAGTGGCCAAAAGAACTGAGACCAAATAAAACAATGTTACATAAACTGTAACATCCTAACTGCGTAGTATTTTTTAATATCCACCAGCAAGATAAAAAAAATATTTTAAATAATGTATAAAACAATACTTAATATGGAACTTAACACACCTCGTTTGCATTGTCGCGGTGTCCATAATCCATGTATTATTTCGTTAAATTTTATTATCTGTAAAACACAAAAATCGTAACCATCCTCGAAATTATATTCTTCAACTTAGTATTGTAATATAATACTTAATTGTAACTGTTACTCTTGATACAGTACATGGAAATGTTCAGCTATTGAAACAACCAGTGCCTACTCTATGCATGTCTCAGAGTCGCGAGACGCGCTCTTTGTATGTTTCTTCCTCCGCAGCGGTTGAATGCACATTCGATGTTCCCAACATGCGGAGATAACATCCCGGTACTTTCATACTCAGCGTTTCTACACGTATGTTAGTGTAAACGCTGTACTTGCTTTAATATCCACGAAACTTCGAAGGAGTTTTGAAACGAATTTAAGTCTTTATAAGGTATACAGCTTTTTTTATTTCTTACAAAACTTTAAGTACCTTTAATTAAAGCTCATAATTTCATAAAATTACATTTTTTGTAGTGTTTAAAGTATTTTTACCGATGATTTCGTTGTTTCAAACTATACCCTGATGTTGATACGAGTAAGATAATTGTAGGTACAGCACGTATAAGCAAACTTTGTATAAAAAGAACTCTCAATTGTAGTAGTTGGAGCAACCAAGTAAACTAAACTTACTATAACATGTCGGAGAACACCTGGCAACTAAATCATTTAAAATAATGCAGCTAACAATGATTCAAGAGATACAATATTCAATTATGAAAAAGATCTCCTAGAAGCTGCCTTCAGAAGCTAACCTTATTTTAGGTCATATTTAGAAGCAGTTGCGCCCGATAACTGAAACGAAATAGCTAATTGAAATAGTAAGCGAAGATTTAATATACTATTAATATCGAATGGTTACTTTGAGAAAAGTTCTTCACGGCAACATAAACCCAAGTTATCTTATAAAAACACACAAACACACTTGCAACGACACACTCACACACAAGCCTTACATTTTGATGGCATAAGAAACAAATGACAACAGGTGACAAAGGTACGTATCAAAACAAGATGTTCACAAATCAGCGTGGTAGTGGTTGAGTCGGTTGAGGCGTGTCATGTCGACGTCACGTGAGTAGTGTTTAATCGCGTGAAGAACTAATTGTGCGAGCGGATTGCGCAGGTAAACACTACACGCCACCTCGCACTGCCACACATTCAGGGAAGCCGCCGATGTGCAAACAACCGGAGGAGGTAAATTAAATGGGTTTGTATGTAACTCGTTAACTTCTTAAGGTAGATCTATATTTGTGAATTGGTCATTTTGTTAATTGGTACTTGATCTATGTTATAGACATAAGTTATTGGAACGAAGTTCCTTATCGCGCGTTGTGAAAGGGGGCTAGACGGAAAATTACGACACTTTTTGATTCTTACGAATGACGACACTTTTTTTTAAGTGATTCAGAGCGTTTTACAGAGAGGGCGCTGTACAACAAAACAATACTTAAATCTAAAGGAACTTCGTTCCATCCGGGTGTCCCTTAACACCTCTCATGTTTTTTTTGAGATATTGAGAGCTATAACAATTTAATCGATTTTGATGTTGCATTTGAAGAATTCGTCTAATAAATTTAACGCTTCACACTCATAGCCTAATATTATGATTCCTTACGTCATGGATCCATGGACAACACAAAGATAAGAACACACACATCCAGACCTAGAACAGAAATTCAAACTCATAAATCAAATTTCCACCTCGCTGGTAATCAAATCCAAGATCAGCTAGTAGTAGTCGCCATTGCGCAACACTGGTCACCAATCGAATTGAAGTCTTAAATATAATATCTACCGTTTTAAATCTAAACTTAATATTCGGATCAAACATTCGTACCTCCTGTGAGACACTCTCACTAATGTGTATCGCATTACGGTAATCGTCGATCGTGTACACAGGATTATTCCAATAGAAGTGATTTAATTTCGGCTGATAGTTACAACTTGTTTCTACAAATTAGCGAACCTTGAGAATCATCGATTTCAAATTACTCAAATTATTTACTCAATAACTAAGAATATGACTTATTTTGTCTTTACAGCGAAATTTTAATTCATTTTTAAACGTAATTATGGTTAATTACGTTTAAAAATGTATGGTTAAGTATGAAGAAAATTAAAACAAGTATGAATATTCATACCTTTCTCAGCGAAGTCTGCAGGTTACTATGTTATTAGAGATCCACGAATGACAAAATCTGCCTCATAATTTGTCCCTAATATTATAACATAAATTCAAGGCTTGTCGAGAATGTTTTACAGCTATTGCGATATTTGGGTAGCGCTATCCTGGCAGGGATCGCCTGGCACAAAGGACTGGAACAGAGAAGAACACATAAGTCTGTAAAAATCGGAGATATGTTTTATGGGGAACGTGCGCCGAATAAAAGTACCTTTGCCTTATATGTACGTTGCCGTTTTCCTACGACGAATTTATGTTCGTAGAGTTAATTGTAACGGACGAACGTTTTGGTTGATTTTACTTTGCTACGGCGAAGCCAGAAGAAGGTTTATGATTTTAGCTCGTATGTATGTATCACACAATTCCAAAATTGACGTCACGTTTGAAACTTAGACAACCTATAACACGTTACGCTAAGTTTAATTGAATGTCATAAAATAAATCACATCTTAAGAACTGTCTGAAATTTAGTTCAGTAAACAGCTCATGCTGAGTGAATGCCACTTTGCAGCCTCAATACGAGTATCTGCTACACGGACTGTGAGAAAATTTTGTCTTGTTTATTTTTCGGTAAAATTTATAAGTTTTCCTTTTTCTGTTGCTATCAGTATCAATGTTAGATCAGAAATGGTACAGTGAAGAGCAAAAGTCAAATTTGCTTGAGAAAATAACAAAAAAGACTGCGATTTCTAAGCTAGGTGTCGTGAAATGTGAAAATCTGTAAATATTCGACGTAGCGAGTAGGTATCTGACCGCGTACCGTCATGTCGCCGTTCGGCAATTCTTTATTATTCATGGGACGATCTCGCTCGCAGAGTGTTTTATATGAGCGACGATCGAGTATCAATTTGTACCGAACGTCCCCTTATTAGCATTTCCTACGCCTACATTGTTTCAGGGAACAAGGGAAAAGTAACATTTTTCGTTAGTTTCTGCCAAACGATTATGCAAATTGTTCGGCGTAATGCACACCATTGAACACGATATTGCGGTCTTATTGAATTAATATTGCATGAGACGTTTTATGTACTCGATTTAACATTAATATTAAAATAAGAAATTCAATTTAAAATTAAACTTACCTATTTTATAACTGTTGTGAATGTGATATGTACTTTGCGTCTCTTCTTTCACTTTGACGTACAAAACTACATAATATATGAAAATAGCGCGTTTGAAAGTTAATGTTCTTTTTCTGGAAATAGCTAGCATACGAGCTGACCTGATGGTAAGTGACTATCATCGCCCATGGACATCAATGTCACCAAAAGCATGACTCATGCGTTGCTGGCCAAGAAAGAGAGAAGAAAAGGAAAGAAAGGCCTGGCTTTCTAGCCCCACAGTCAATACAAAATACCTATAAAGAAAATTATTTCTCAATTTAGTTCATAACATAAACATTGTAAGCACCTATTATATTTTACTACTAGCAATCGCCCTCGCTTCGCTTCGGAAAAAATCTTAGGTGCTTTAGTTAACTTACATAACATACTCTTAAAGCAGCATGATCGCTCATTAAAACAACGTTACTATGAAAGGTCAATACTCGAAATAACGATTCGATATTTTTAGGGTCCATTACCTCAAAAGAAAAAACACGGTTCCCTTAAGATCACTTACTCCATTGCCTGTCTCCCTGTTTGTATTTCAAGACCTTTTTTATCAGGAACGCGTGAAGATAACAAATTAAAATTAATCCAACACTCAGGTCTGCAATCCCTAGGAGCTGTGAAAACATATAATATTTTGTATCCTCAACGCAATCAAAAAACATTCGGCTAGAAGAAATGTCTTAGGTAAAACGTAGGCTAAATAAAAAATCTTAAAACTGTGAATTTGTAAGTATCACAAAAAAATAATTTTAAACCTATTTGCAGAACTTGGTAATTTGATCGGGACCCATATCGATACATATATGGGGACAACAGTTTTTCAACGGCAAAGTTAAATTTGTTCCGTTTATCTTTTCGTTACACAACTATGTTAGGTTTTACTAAACAGTTAGGTTAGGTTCAACAACCCTAGTTCGCACTGCGCCGGTTGCTCTTACTTATTATTATTATTTCATTATATTATTTTCTAAATTTTGTATTTCCTACTTAACCCTTAGTACTTAAATTGTATGATGATGTTTGCTGATCCATCAGTATTTCACATTAGGTACCCAGACTTTAAAAAAAGATAGTCTTATATCGTTCTCTAAGGTACAATCTATGTCTATACCAAAACACATCAAGATTGGTTCAGCGATGAGAGAGAGTTAAGGTTAATTCGATGAGTTATATGAGAATGGTAATAAAGGAGCAACACATTTTCGCATTTATTACATTGTAGTTTTGGCAAATCAATAATTCGGCAAAGGGAAGATATTGCTTCACAGAAAATGAGAAAATTCAGCACTCTGCACCCTCAAAACGATGTTCCTCAGGACTGGATTATAACAGAACTACAACGTCACTACTACGGAACTCTAAAAATGACGGAACACTTAGTCCTAGATCCTAAGCTTGATTTAACACGCCGGAATACGTTTTATTTAGTGGATTTATGTATTTTATGATCAATTATTCAATTTGTTCAATGTCTACTATTTGTACAACACCAAATTACGATTTTCAACCCCTTCCAGGGTAAAATAGAAAAAAATGCTAAAACGTTGGAGGCCATAATACGCAATTAATGATTTTAAAAAAGTGAATATAAAAATAGATATTTAGTAAAAAATACTTCAGTGCCGTATTCTAGCTCCATCTTTCGAAATACAAATAAACTAAGAAATGCATGTATGCCTTATTTTGTATGAAGAAAAGGTTTTTGTAAGTTTAAAACAAATTAAAAACTCGTTTCTCGGTTTTGGTATCGTGAAGGTATAGATTTACAACTTAAAAAATCATTTATTTCGAAATCACAGTCATTCACTTCAGTTATATTTATGTGTATTTGAATTATTGTAAATTTGTAAAAAAATCAGTACTCGCTTTGGCTCCACCTCGCAAAATATAAAAAAAAACTAAGAAATGTATGTACCTATGCCTCAATTTGTGTGAAGAAAAGGTTTTTGAATGTTTAAAACAAATCGACTCATACTTATTTTATTTTCTCGCTTTGTTATGTAACCCTAAAAAATTGCCTATAATTTAAGTTGAAGACTCGATATTGTAGTAAAGTCCTGTTGAAATCCGTTCAGTAGCTTCAGAGATTAATGAAGACAAACAAACAGACAAACAAAAATTAAAAACTCATTTTTCGGTTTTGATATCGTGCAGTAACGATTTATAACATGAAAAATGCAGTTATTTCGAAATCACAGACAGACATACTAATTAAATTATATATTAAAGGTGTATGTATTAAAGGCGTTGACGTGAATCAACACATACAGAGCCATCTAGTTGCCAAGATAGTAATCGATTATTTATTGGATATCGGTTACTCATACAGACTTAATTTGTGTTTTTCTACCACTTCCCAGGTGAAATTTATAAAATGATGAAATTATATTGGAGGTCATAGATACGCAAACAATATGCTCTTAAAAACAAAATACAAAAATAGATATCCACTCAGTAATAGGGATTTGAATTAATGAAAAAAATAACCTTTAAATGCATTTTATGGCCTTTCGATGCAATATAAGTAAAATCTAAGAAATGCATGTATAACTCTTTTTGTACGGAGAATACGTTTTTAAAAGTTTAAAACAAATCGGCTGATATTTTTTTATTTTTCCATACAAACTATCCCTAAGGAACCCTTTAGTATGGAACCCTAAACAATTGCTTAGTTGTTAAGTTAAACACTTTGCAATATCCTAGTAAAAGTGTTGTTAAAATTCGTTCAGTGGTTTCGGAGATTAGCGGAGACAAACAAACAGACAGACAGACAAAAATTTTAAAAGCTCATTTTTTGGTGTTGGTATCGTGCAAGTAACGATTTGCAACTTGAAAAAATCATTTATCTCGAAATCACAGACAGACTCTTCAATTTTATTAATATGTATAGATGTATAGATGTATAGATTATAATTAAGGATATGAGATGAGGTTTCACCCCACAAAACGCAAATCTTACCGAGATGGCTGTCAGCTTACGGTTATTAGGCTATTCCTACCGCTTGCATCCTCACCACAAAGCTAAATAGTGTCTGACCTAGAATGTGCGCCATATTCGTAAAACGCATTCTGTGGAAGCGAAACATTAGTGTGAAACAGTGAAACATTAGTGAAGGAAAACATTAGAGAACCTGTGTATGATATTATTATATCTAAGAGTTTTCATTAATATTCTCAAAGATGTGCGGAGACTGCCATATAATTTGCTTAGCAAGATGACCTGAGTAAACCGATCATGCGTGTTGATAAACATTACTGCATATCATAAGATATAACTTGGTTACTTATGCCAGATAAGTATCTCAAATAAAACGGATTTAATACACAATGTGCATGCACGAAAACCAAAACCATCAGAATCACAAAGGACTGGAATTACATTTGAAGTAAATTCAAAATCAGGATAGACAAAAACCTCAAAAATGTTATAAAATAGTCGAATATAGTGTTAAATCCTCTCATTATTAGACTAGCATTTAATCTTAAACAAAACGCAAATCCCACAAAGCTCGCTGCGAGCTCTCAGCTCATTTCAGGCGACGTCTAACGTGCAGCCACAATACGCTAAGTAGTGCACGTTTATGAGTGTTCGTTAAAGATACGATAAAGACGGCGGAGCGGGCTACGTACTCGTAGCTACACTGACTATCTCGGCGGCACTATAAGGATATGTCTTAATAGGAATTCAAATGCGAGTCAACCATTCAGGTAGAATTCTTAAGATTAAGGTCAATGAACTGTGTTAAGTCAAAGGTGAGTCGTGACTCGAAAAATTAGGAATACGAGTGGATAGGTGTGAACGCTTATACGCTTTAACTTTTTATGTTCCCTGTATTTCCTATCCTGGTATTGACTATCAATTGGATAAACAATCGTGCCCTGAAAAAAGAAATTTTTGACATATTATTTTCCTCTAGGTTTAGTACAGATTAAGTTACTCATGTTGATAATATTTTTTGTATCATGTAGCCAGTCGTTTATATAATATTTTTTGTTTCTACATCTAAAAATAATTTTGTAACTCAATTATCACTTTATCCAAAACCTATGAATTAGTAAATGAAAGGCTTGAAAAAATCTCGTTAATCTTTTTGAAAACAAAAAAATATTATGAGCTTCAGTTATTATTGATGCACTAAAAAGTTTTCAAGTTGTAATTATTGGCAAAAAAAATTTTCTAATTAAATCGCAGTCCTTACTTTTTTAATCAACCTCCTAGAAGTGAGATGACGCTTAATCCGCGCAAGCTACTTGAATTTTTCATTCTCAATAACGAAGCTCATCTCTTGGTGTCGCGACGTTCCCAATTTTCGCTTAGCAAATGAACATTCATTTCCTCGCAGATGTATAGTTCTACTAACAAGGGCTGTTAATTTAAATTTAGTATCTCGCGTAATGAACAGGAAGATGATTGCTATAATGGGATTGTACATTCCGCGGCGCTAAGTCACATGTAACGTTCGTTAATAATGGAGGGAGTTGATTAGCTGTGATTTTGTAACGAAAGGTGATATTTGCCGGTTATATTTTGACAAATAATGTGATGTCGCTTGGTGTGTATTTCTCATTGCGTATTTTAAATCTTTTAATTTATGCGTTAGTTTATGTAGCATATTTTGTACCATAATTTAGGAAATTTCAATATTTTTTTATGGAAATAGTCGGCAAACGAGCTGACGATCCACCTGATGGTAAGTGGTTATCATTGCCCATGGACGTCAGCAACACCAAAGGCATCACTGATGCGTTGCCGGCCAAGAAAGAGAGAAGAAAAATAAAGAAAGTTATTATTCAGAAAGATAACATAGTATTCGTAGTAGAAATTAGAAACAAAATACGAGTAGTTTTTTTATTAGTTCTACTAAGCATTATTTAATGCTTTTTTAATGCAACGTTGATATTAATTTTATTCTATCGAGTAGCGCCTTCCAAAATTCACTATTAAGTGTCGACTGTCTATATTACCAGGCGCATCGGCGACACCGCATCAACCTCACACGCTCATGTAAATTTATGAGACGGTGGCAATTTTTAATTACTGTCGTGTGATCCGTCTGCGGAGCGAACGGTGCCGTCTTGTGGTCGGTGGCAGGTGACGAGCGGTGGAAGGGTTAAGTGCTGAATTTTACACATTTTATGCATACCTGAGACAGGGTTAACGTTTCATATGAAGCGCTTTCAGTGAGAATTTATTTTTAATGAGAGTTTAGTGTGACTTTAGAAAAATATAATTTGGGATGGCAATAATGGTTGCTTAAATCGCTTCTTAGTAGAGAATTTGTATGGTGATTCTAAAGCAACCGTTAGTTAGTTTGGGCGTTATTTGCTTCCATTAACTACATAGAAAGTTTAAGCCTTTTTGGAGTCTTAA
Organism: Thymelicus lineola; assembly: GCA_963932265.1. Classification (NCBI taxonomy): domain Eukaryota; kingdom Metazoa; phylum Arthropoda; class Insecta; order Lepidoptera; family Hesperiidae; genus Thymelicus; species Thymelicus lineola. The sequence continues at coordinate 14,280,695 of OZ010686.1, forward strand.
AGTCAACTTTAAGCCTTTTCTAATTTTATAATCTTAATTAATAAACTCAACCCTATTTATCGTAAAAGCTAAAAAATAAAATAATATTTAGATTTATACATTAGAATTAAGTAAGAAGACTTAAACACCCAGTCCACAAAACATTAATTGAAAGAGAGTTACAGTAATCCGTAATTTAGATGCAAAAGCCATCGAATTGGAAAATAATTATAGGCATTAGGCGTTGCTGTTAGAGGGTGTATCAATTACTGTCCGTAAGCAAACGGGCATTACGTGCTCGATATTAAAATCTAATTTACGAACCGCCTTGCTTGTCGCATGGCTATACGGCTGTACCGGCAACGATGACTCTCATCGATATGTGGATTGAAGGCTGTACCGATACCAAAATATTATTCACCACCTTTCCGAAAAGCTGGTAGATTAAAAAAATGACGTGCATAAGAGTATCAGTGATACCTACATGAATAAAAGATTATTTCATTTCATTTCATATTGATAAAAACTTTGTTTCATCGACTTTGAAATATTTTTTTAGTCGTATTAATTAATTTCGTAATCGTATCTTCCGTTTGCATTGACATGATGAGTGATGTTGCCGGCCAACATGTCATCGCAGCGTCGTGATTCGCCATACGCCGTGCTGTCGACAGGCATGTCACGCCGCTCTTCGCTCTCATTGGCTGAACTCGATCCGAACATAGATACACGTGACCTCATTGCATGATTTGTTTCGCGGCCGAATGAAGTTTCAAGTTTCATTGTACCCATTGTTTAAATAGACTAATGGAATTGAGTTGAGATTTTTATTAATTATAATTAAATTACGTTGAATTAGACGATGATTTTCAGGGGATTTTCAATTTAAATAATACTGAAGCGAATGAAAAAACCGGACTCGATAAGTAAAATTTTTCGGCTATTTTTATAAATCTATGATTTACAGCGGTCAATCTACATAGATTGACCGCAGACATCTGTGAGTCATTAGATACAAAAGACCTACTATTGAGTTAGTTTGATGTAAAAAATCACGAGTGTAGACCTAACAATTAGGCTGTATTTTCAAGTTTTCTCAAACAATGTGATTTCTTAAAACAAATCACTAATTCGTAAATATCAGCTGAACCACCGATATTGCTAATCATACATGGGGGTCAAATTGGTAAGTATTGAGGATATCGCAAAACCTAGAAGCGCCACCAAGTAGCAAAGTATTTCAACCCCTCCAATAAAAATATTTTTAAATACATCTCGATTTTTATAACACGTCACATGTTTTTATAACACGTCACAAAACTCTCAATTACGAAAGCCCTGGCGTTTTCTTGGACGATTGTTGAGATTGCAGAACCGTCTATTTTTAAAGTTGTTATTCAGTTATTTTGCAATTGAGTTGAAGTTCAAGTGGCAATGTTTTTTGTTGTCGTTACTAAAGAAAGAGTTTGGTGGCCGCCTGCGTAACATCAATTAAAATCGCATTTCGACACCGACTCCTACACGTTATTGTGCCATTGCTTGTCGTTAACTAATTATAGCCTGATATGTATAATTGTATAAGTTATAAGCTATGTAAAATGTAATATTGAATGAAATCGTTCCGGCGATCGCCAAATCTATACTACGAAGTACAAACGTAGTTTAGTTGGTCAAAATAATAAATGATAATATTTACTTGTACTTGGGCACGTACAAGGTGGAAGAAGGAACTATCTCGACGTTCAAGAAACGGGTGAAAGAGCATTATCTGTCCTTAGCTGCATAGTTTTGTTTTTACAATATTTAATGTTTATTTTATCATCGGTACTTGTAGTTACATTATATGTATTTTTATGTATGTTTGTTTGTATGTATGTATTTATGTATATTTTATGCTTGTATATGTGTATAATATATATATATATATATTTTGTATATTTGTATTTATTATATATGTTTGTAGTTCATTTTTATTGTATTTTGTGTACACGGTCTTTCTGCCATCTAGACATACCGCTCTCCAGTCTCAGGGCTGCTGGAAGAGATTTCATGAGAAATAAGCAGTTCCTTTGTACCATCCTTACTTGATGTTTTTTTTTTCTGTACAATGTATCTATGTGTACATAAATTATTAAATAAATAAATAAATAAATAAATAAATAAGAAGTTTACAATATATTATGACAGTCCTTATAATAGGTGGTTACAAATAAATATAAAATTGAACATTATGCAATGAACAAAACATTCATGCGTGTCTGAATACGCATTGTTTAAAAAATACTTCCTCGTTTTACGAAATTGTTTAGTTGAAATTTTCTTTATTACTCTTTTATATAATAATTTATCATACAACAATTTCATAAAATTTCAATGAAAAAAATATTGCAATAGTTGTAGTAGAAAATAATATTCAGTTGTAATACTTATACATCAACATAAAAATATTTTTCTTGTTACAGGTTCCTGACGACGATCAAATCACTCACAAGTTATTTCGACCGTCGACATCAAAAACGTAAGGATTTTTTATGTACTCATATCTATTTTATATAAACAGTAATGACAGAATCGTATCGAAAAGAAAGAGCATAAAAGTGTATGAAAGGTAATATTGGGAGATTGTTGGATAAAAGGAGAAACAGTAATCGAGTAAAATTATTGATACTACTAGCTTCATAACTATTGCTCAAAAAGCAACAAACAAAAATCTAACTTATAACTAATCTATTTTTATAACTGATCGGGAAAAACAGAACAACATTTTGAACACTGCAAGCAACGATCATAATTATAATATAATCATTGAATTACAAAATTTTAATTAAATCCATAGTTGGTTTGGCCACTAACCCCTCCACCAATCCGCACTGGAGCAGCGTGGTGGAGTATGCTCTAGGCCTCCTCGAGAGGAGAGACCCGTGCCCAGTAATGGGCCATTAATGGGTTGAAGCCAATTAAATCCATAGAACCAAAAAAAACAGTGGAATAATCGTAAATTCTTAAACAATACGTTACGCAATAAAATACTGAAAACAGGGCAACCAAAAGTAACCACAGCGTAATAACTCCACACCAATAACCGTAAACCGTCTGCAATTGTCGCGACTGTATTTATTTATGTTGTTTGCATAAATATGTGTAGGGAGCGTGTGATCCGGCCGCGGTAATTATTGCGTGACTTATTGGCGAAGGAAGATAACACGTACATCGCGACCAGATTAAGAGGACCCCTCGAACTTTGCCACCCTACGTCATACGCGATGAAACTTACATCTAGGAATAAGTGGGAACAATGCTGCATACAATGTAAACCTTTACAGACCTTTTAAGAACGATTGTTTTAGATGGTTGAGAGTAGCAATTTCTATATGTATTTCAATAAGGAACATTTTAAAATTAATGAGTGAAATACTTCAGCCTCATTGTTAAGTACCAAAATAATAAAGGTGAAAATAACATTATGCTCTTATGTAGTATGTTTAATCAATGGAAAAAAACGGCTATAACACTGAATTAGCATGAATATACACTCAGGAATATACAATGTAATATAATATATGAACAGGCAGAATCATCATTCAATATTACTATTATTGTTTCCTTATAGGAAAAATAATACTTTTAAAGAAAACAATATCTGATTATTTACGAACAAACGTAACATTCCTATCACAATCATAACAACTAAAAGAAATACGTTTGGAGATAATTATGAAGTCGCGGTCCTTCACAATATGGTTGAGTCGTACCGCTTCGAGCTTCGAGAGCCGTGGGCGCCGTGGCGGCATTATCTACGCCCGAATGTTTGATCGTGACTCTCCGACAGATATTTCGGTAATTACGCTGATTATGAGAACGAATCGTGCCGCGCGCCGTTCGATGCCCTTGGGCTTGTACATCATAATAAAAATATGACGACGGAATTAATGCGACCGTATTTAAACGGTTGCAGCGATAGCACCGCAAAACGTTTTAATGGTATCTCCTTAAAAGATGTTCGGATTGTGAAGACTGTAGATTCTTGTGTAGGTTTGATTTTTGGTTTTGTAATGACGTCGCACCAAAGAGGATCTATAGAAAATGAAAAACCTTTATTGCCTTAATGCCTTTAATTAATAATAAAAAAATAAAGGAGGTTTTATATCATTCTGTAATTAATTTATTCAGCAATTTTTATGATTACATACCTAAAATTTTGGACACAAAGACGCTGATTTACATCGTAAAATACATGACGCAACGTTGGTGTGCAAAACTAGAAAGGGAAGTGCGATCGTCTAATCTTTATTGCACCATTTGAGGGTCTTATGACCATCGTCTGCTTATGTAATCCTGGTGCTTGAGACTGGATTCGACATTCAGTAGATAAAGTTTTAATCTGTTTTGCATATATTTGCGGCTGTCTATGTGAAAAAGTGATGAAATATCCTTTAGAATGATGTCTCGTTTATTAATAAAATAATATATGAAAAGAAAGTGATGTATAACAATATCTTCTTATATTTTGCATCTCGTGACATACTTTTAACATAATTGTTATGTCATTGTATTCTTTCTGAATAAAATGTCTGTCGTTTTTTGTTCTCAGTGTCATGTATGATTTGATTGATATGAATACAAATTTTACTTTCGTTTTATTAAACGGGTGTTCGATAAATTCAATCGAATCAGCTTAAATCAATATATTGCAATAAAACGCCTAACTTCCTAGAAGACGAATGTTTAAAGATAACAAATTTTGAAATTTTTTTTTAACGAAATCAAAATTAAAAAGGAACTATTTTGCAAACCGTATCGAGTGATATGTCGAATGAAAGGACTTATTATAAGAATCTCAAATATATTTTTGTTATAATTTTACAATGCATTCGCATGTGTCGCGTTGGTTCACTATCAATAATTTACTATTAAATGCAAAAAAAACGAAATGTATAGAGTTTGTGCTACCTAATGTTAAAAAAGTCAGCAAATCTCTTAAACTAAATAACGAAACATTGCATATGGAGGAATCGACGGTCTTTTTAGGGGTGACCTTAGATAGTAAACTTTAATGGGGCCCACATATAACAAATCTCGCGACAAAACTCGGTAGGGCTGCTTTTGCTGTTAGGAAAATAAGGCTGTATACAGACGTCGAAACTGCTAGGATAGTCTATTTTGCTTATTTCCACAGTGTTATGTCTTATGCCATCTTGCTGTGGGGCAAAGCAGCCAATATAAAACAAATTTTCATACTCCAGAAACGGGCAGTTAGGGCTATTTATAAACTTAGGTCTCGGGAATCTTTGCGTGAAAAGTTCAAGGAAATAGGTATACTTACAGTAGCTTCCCACTATATCTTTAACAATGTAGTTTTTATACGGAAGAATATAAACGCGTATAAACAAAATTTTGATATTAATAATCGCCATACGAAAAGAATGCATCAATTAGTTACGCCTTCGTTCCGCCTAAGTGCAGCGATCTTTCATAGGGCTTGGTATACATTTCTATAATAAAATCCCAAAATTAATACGTGACTTGCCAATAGAAACTTTCAAAAAACGTGTAAGGACACAATTGTTAGGCAAGGGATATGCAATTGTAGACGAGTATTTAAATGACAAAGACGCATGGAAATGACCAGCTCTGCAACCAGTTCCGCTCAGAATAGTAAATACTTTTGTATTATTATCTTTTTTTGTAATATTTTTTTAAAAGATGTGCTGAGGAGTTTCTTTAGGCTTTTCTTCTCCTCCACGACAAAGCACCTTCAGAAAAGCCAAAAAATGACGTGCATAAGTGTATCAGTGATACCTATATGAATAAAATATTATGACTTTGACTTTGAATGGATAGTTTAAAAATTACTCAAGAAAGAACGAAAATTGAACACCATTCCTTCCCCCCTTATCTCCGTAACTACTGATGCTAGAATTTTGAGATAAAATACAGAAAATAGTTTTTTAGTTATATATTACAGGAAAAGCTATAAGAAGTCTATGGTCTTAAAAAAAGAAAAAGAAAATAGAAAATTAACTGTAATCATGTAATGTATCAATGTACAGAATCCTCTCCAAGCGAGTTTAACTCGCGCTTGTCAAAGGCGATCCCCAATTTTCGGCCCCGAACCATATGCTATATCTGTGCTAGAACATCGGACTAGACAAGAGTAAACTATATACCAAAAAATTCGTCTTATTTATAAGATAAACATATTTAAATCTTAGCTTCAGCTGCTCTTGCTAAATGAACAAAATAATGCAAAAAAGTTTTCACAGTATTTACCTCATTACATACGATTTTATAATCGATTGAATCGATTGATAATGATCGATTGATGGAACATAATAATATATTTTATGTATTATTTAGTGATTATAATTATAATATTAATTTATTTTTTACATATTTTCGTATTCCATATAAATCAAAACTATGTAATATATTATAATTACCATTCAATCGTTACGCTAATTTTATTAAATTACATTTCGAATATTTTGACATCGATTAATCGATTGACAACAATGATGATGTAATCCCTATTAATGTCATTTTGGTAACCATAGTATTTATAAATAACACCACTGTATTGTCATATTTGTCATCGATCTTTCATCTTTCTACGCGTGTTCTTGTATATTTTTACTATCAAATATTTTCAGCGTATTTGGAGTCCTATTTACTATTGAAACTCATCGACACGTACACAGTGATTTTAATTTTCTATTGTATTCGCTTTCGTACTTGTGTTTTGGTGAATGTGTTTCGCAGTTTCGCTACAATTTCTTGCAAACTAATACTATATGAATATGGACTCCTCAATCGCCTGTTTTGTGACTGACAAAGGTTCAGAATAAGTCCTGAACACTGGATAACGTACCCTATACATCTTTAGAAGATCAGGAAGTTGCTGTGGCCATACTTACAATGAGTATATTATGGTATCTTGATTGGGCAAGGTACTAACGAAATATAACTGCACAACTACACGAAATATTAATATATTATAATGATAACTAATAAAATCTCTTGAAATATGCAATAGCTTTTATTATACAACCTTTTTATGACATTCGTTTTGGGTGAAAACCATTGAAGTAGTAGAATTATAATAGACACCCGCCAACGTAAGTGTAACATACATATTAAATAGCACTGTGACACGAGTATGACATAATCATAACCTATAATTAAGGTGATTCGTTCTAGGATTTCCTTAGTTGGCCATTGCTGGCAGCCGTGAAAATTGGAGAAATTGAACTTTTTGCAATAATCTAATTAACAGCCAATTTCCAGTCTTGTCTACTTAGGCCTGAGTTTCTATGGAAACTGGGGTTCTCCTTTATTTATTTTTATTTATTTTAAATATCGGGAATATCTGTTCCCTCAAGATAAGTGGTATAATTAAAGTATGGATATGTTTTAAACAGTTATATACTATGTACTAGTATGTGCTAGTAGTAGCATAGAATTTTTGTATATTTTTTTAATAATCACACTTTATTCCTTTAAGGACCCAATTCCTAAGTTCACGCAGACGAAGTCGCGGGTAGAAGCTTATATGTACATAAGTACACTCACGCGGTTTTTAGGGTTCCGAAGTAAAATCGAAACCCTTATAATTTCGTCAGTCCGTCCGTCCATCTGTCCGTCTGTCCGTCCGTCTGTCCGTCCGTCCGTCTGTCCGATGCACAGCGCCGAGGCCCTTAGTGCTAGAAAGCTGTAATTTGGCATGGATGTACATATAATGAGTAATACTCGATAAACTTACTACTTCGGAACCCTACATTGCGCGTGGCCTGACACGCACTTGCCCGGTCTTTTATTTCATTTGTTCGTGAGTTTGTTAGCATCTCATCATCTTATTAATCTTGCAAGCTAAATTTCTAAGAGCAAGTATAAATTTCAAAAATCCTTTTTTTCCGATGACAATGAATTTTTATGATATCGATTACCAGAAACTACGCTTAAGGTTGACTCCAGACGAGGGAACTCCTTAGCGGCCAACAGCATAAATAAACAACATTTTTAAAGCTTGTTTTTAAAAGTATTTTTAAAACATTAATTTTTTTCATTATCATTATATCAGTACAGTACAATAAGGATGTTGACTTATTTTAGGATTCAATGTTATTTTATAGATAGAACCTCAATATTCACGAAAAAATATAATAAAAATAATAATCATCAATTTAAAAACAAAAATTTATAAATAAAAATCATTATCAAAGGAGAATGCCCATAGCCAGTACTCTTAACAAAATAATTGTGTCACAACATTGAAGTACTATTACTTCGTATAGAACAGACACCCCGAACATTGAGTCGGGTGCATGCATTGCGGCCAGGGTGGCTCACTTCATTCACTCACTCGCTTGTCACTCACCTGCGCTCATTGCGGCCGCATGCCAAAATTGTTTAGTAACAAACTGAAAAAATGCCGTCTTGCGTGATGAGAACCTGTCACAATTGCACGTAAAAAAACATAAAAGAAAATGGTATTACTTATCATCAGTAAGAAAACAAAATATTAACTTAAATCAACTAAAACGAATTTATTTCAATTATTGTGGAATGTTCCCGCCATTTTTGAATGAAATGCAAATAAATTGACTTGAATCAATTCAAGTCAGTTCAGTCAGTTCAGGTCAGTCAATTGAATTGAATTGAAAAAATCATGAGTCGGGCTTACACACTTGGCAAGCCGTAAGCGTGTTAATGGACAAATAATCAAGCCCGATAAGAATGACTATAGTACCTACTCTTTGGTAAATAATAAATTATGTGTATTACATTACTCAGTGAATTCAATTAAACATTAAATCAAACATTTGGAAGAGCTAAAGATTTAGAGTCGTTGACTGTTTGTCGTGGTTCGGCAAGTGTCTTATACAAAGTTACTCTATGGCAAGTGTGTAAATCGCCTTCTAGAGTTTGAAACAAGAACGGTCATCGCGGTTTCGGGACACACATTTTGTTCGAGATGTCTGTTCTATGTCATTATACTTCAATGTGTCACAATGATTTTTGGACAAAAAATTTAATTTAAGTATTTCAAGTATTTTACCCTATTTCCTAAAAAATCCTTATTGGGAATAATTTTCTGAAATTAATAAGTAACTTTACTTCCGTTTTACAAAAGAAAACCATTGGGCCATTTATGTTTGAATAAGGGCCAATCAGGAATCTTTTAAGATCCTTCGGGCCAATAGGTTGCATTGATTTGATTATAATTATAATACAACAGTTATAGTATAATATATCCATGGCAACAAATTAGATGACGTAAGGGGACTGTCAAATGAATAATTTTTTTTATAGAAAATTATTATAATCAGCCAGGAGTAAATAGTGTTCTGTGATTATAATACATTACAAACTACATGGTGTTTGGGGACTGTCAAATGAATTTGAAACTTAAAAGATCGACATTACATACGCAATCGATTTTAATACGCCTGCATAGAGTCCATATTACTGTGAGTTTATTATAACCTAAATACAAATTAATTTTGTTTAAAATCTCTTATTTCCTAATATTAACATCGACTAAAGTTAGTATGTGTAATTTATTAAGATAACATAATCAAATAAAGGTATTTTTATCAAGACACAAAAATGTTAAAGTCAGTACATTTCTCCATACTAAATGGGCATTCTCCTTTCCCACCAAAAACGTCACGTGACGTCAATATCCGATATTCAATACTATCTGTCTACTGAAGTTTGCTTAATTTCCATATAAAATAAGGACAATGACGTCATATTCTCAAAATGGCGTTTGAAGTCACGTGACAGTGAGTACAATTTTTAACATTTTAAATTAATGATATTTAATTTATTGTGATTGATTTCGATAATAGAATCATATTTTAAAAATATAAATTTATATTAATTTATATTTAGTGTCAACATCCCTATTATCTAGATTTCGTAACACCAAAAGGCCTTAAGTATGTGTAAAAATTATCTGAACACTGTACATTAATACTGCAACTCCGGGTGTGACCTCCAGCCTTAGGTACGTAAAGACCACCAATTCTATGAAGAAATATGTCTCTTGTTATGATCCATTCCTGCTATTATCATAAAAAACTTTAAAAGTACTCATTATTAGCATTAGAACAATTACTCAGACATGAAATAAACCCTTTAATTACATATAAAACAATAAAATTCAACGAAACTTAAAATAAAAAGTACTCACCGCTGTAAAATGTAAAGTAATGCACGATATTACAACTCCATTATGTAAGTTACTGTTTATTAACACGAAAAGTTAGTTGGGTTACAGCGCTCGAACAAAGTAAATGAAGATACTTAACCTTGTACGGAAGTTTGATCCAATAAAACAAAGTTTCCAACAAACGAATGCATTAAAGTCACCCGCAAACTGATCCAATCGTAATATCGCACTTCCAGACATCGAAAGTTAGTATGCATTGACTTTGAAAAGTCGTCCAAAACTAAGTTGGGTTATGTTTATGAAACTATTCGGATGCTAGTGTGTGCCGCCGATACACATGCGAGAACTCGCGCCCAACTCTAGGCATAGTTCGCTAAGTGGAACAGCTGTAAAACAAAGTAGCGAAGGGTCTAGGAACTTAGTGTGTACGTTGGCAAGTATTCGGGCGAGAGGGGCACATGTCCTCCGATAGGCGCGCTGTAGACCCGGGAGCCGGGTCGCCGTCGCCGGCTCGCAACTTTGACAGTTTAATTCGGGAAGCACGGGCGCGGCCGACGACCGCTCATATATAAATAACTTAAACTAGATTTAACAAAGTATTGCAGCGGATGATAACGAAGTGCCTACGAACCCCCTCCCGCTCGCGCCGTGCAGATAAACTTTTAAAATGACTTTGGAAGCTTTTGAGCTTTTAATCGGTAAAGTTGTACAGACAGACAGTTCGGGTACAATCCTTGAACCGCTTGCGCCGGCGACGGCGGCCGCAAAACTTTGTTTTACAGGACTACTTTTCTTCTTGTTTCAAGGTTGGACTCTTAAAACAAACTCCGGTTCGACGGAGTTCGTGAACTCGGGCGCCAACAATTTACAAATTTCTCTCTTTCATAACAACTAACTGCCGCTCGGCGCGCGGCGAAAGTTGTCCTGCGTAGATCTTAATCGTATTGTCTGTTGCGCTCGCGGCGCGAACAGCTGATTGTGACGACACAGTTTATCGAACTTTTACGTTAATCCGACAAACAAGCGATAACACGCGTTTATAAGTGTATATGTATATTGTACGTAAGTAGTATTTGTTTTTTTCTCCTTCTTAAGTAGTTTTAACACCTGCCATCAGTTCTTTCCACATCCACCCAGGGTTGACTGGTGGACAATGCCATTAGGCATTAAGTTTGCCCTTTGTTCATCCTTTTTTGTAAGGTGACATAAATTTTAAATAATAATAATAATAATAATAACACCAACGTGATCGCACCGACTCGGAACTCACCGCTCTAATGACCAATTTATGTAGAGTGCATAATCTGATATTGGCTGAAAAACTGTCACAAGTCAAGTGTCGGGAAGCTGCCGCTGTGGATGGGCCGATGTCCGGCACCCTCCGATCCTTTCATTCAATTTGTTTAAGTGACACTGATAGCGTGGCTGCGGTTGAAAAAACTCGTCTGCCAAATTTCGTGGCGCGAGACCCCTCGACGACCAACGGCGACTTTTTTCAATTCACGCCTCACCTGCCGGGGGCTATCGAGGCGACTTGGTGTTAAGTGATTTGATTGGAAAAGGATAATATCGCAAATAAACGATTTTAAAACGCTTCAGCTAACACTTTCTAAAAGCTTTTGTTCGTTTAAAATATAAATGAAGGTGTTCTGAACTACATTACAGAGCGATAGCTCAGTTTCTCTCAAGCTTGAGCCATGGTCGAATAGTATATTCATGGCTTGTTTTTAATGCTGTATTTTATGTACAAAACATAGGTTAAAATGCAGGTACATATCGGGTATTGCGCGTAAATTTTACGTAACTAGAAATAAATAGGTTGCGGGTGTGTGGGGCGGGGCGGCGTGGGCGCGGCGTGCGCGCGCACCCCCTCCCGCCCCGCCTGCCCGCGGGCACCGCTCGCCTCCGCATAGTCCGCGAATCGCGCCCCGCGACTGCCCGCGCCGCGGAGCTAGCTCGCCGACCTCCGCCGCCCGCATCGCTCGACAGACGAAACTTTTCCGCCGCCCGTACCCGCGCTACGCAGTGCTACGATCGCTACGAAACACTACGTAAAACATGCTACGACAAATAACTCTGTAGCAAGAACTGAAAGTTAATTTTCTTAAGTTTCTCTGTGCAGTGAATTATTTTCCTACAACTGAAGTGACATCGTGTTGGAATAAAAACTTTAGTGCGTGATGAGGGATCGCCCCTCGGCTTAGCGATGTCGGCCCTAGTTCGGCCCGTCTGGTAAGTCCCTCGAATTATTGTCCTACGTAATTTTCAACTATTCTAGTGAATAGTTGTGCGAGACCGCGATAAACGCAATTTGTTAGTTGTGACGGTATTAAACGTTATTGCGAAAGTTTTTTCAGCAGTGCTCGTCGGCGATATGCTACAGAAGTGTCAAGAGTTAAAAACAATCGTTGAGCACAATAAATCCCACCCTCGTAAAACCATTTCACGAAATGCTTTCAACTATGTTGTAGCGGCAGGAGTGATTTAATAATGTGTTGAATACTTGTAATGTGGAGTAATTGGGCGGGTAGAAATTAGATGTGTTTGTGTAGGTGAGGTTGAGTTCCTCCTTGGTTAATCTACGGTAATCGAATCACGTCGATTAGATCGCAAGTCGGCAAATAACCGCGACATTAGTCGAAGTCGGAATACGTAATGACGATAAACGCGTTAACCTTCGCTCTACAAACACACACGCCCGAATACAGGCAATTAATAGCAACGTTAATTCTATTATTCAGTTACATGTTAAAATGGAATTGAAAAGCGAATGTTCTGAGTTACCGAGTTTAAACATTATTTATGTATCAATTTAACTGGTTATTTTTACTCTGTCTTATATATAAAAAATTATATTGGAACTCAATAAATATGCTATTTTTTATTCCTTACTTTCAGTGGAGTACCATTTCGTTGGAAATAACAGGAAGTTTAAAGAAATAAAAAAAATAAAGAAATGAAAAAAATAGGAAATTTGAGGCTTTGTAATAAAAATTTAGGGAAATATTAACTGATTGAAGAATGACAATTTTTTTTTACTTCACAAGTAATTTATTACTATCAAACATTATTTATTTTTCAAGCACTTATACTATGAAGCATTATTTATTCTTAATTGCGTAAATTATAATAAAATATTATAATTTTTTATTTTTGAATACAATACAACAAAAAAACTTAAATAATATTAAACTGTTGTTTTTCTGAACATTACTGACATCAGTTTGCTAGCTTGAGTAAAATAAATAGAAGTGTGTAAGTTAACAGTTTACTCACGCATACAGATTATTGCAATTTTGACAAATACCATGAACTGAAATCATAATAATATAAGGAAAATTAAATTAATGGAAATAATGTTACCCAGTTGACCCTGGGTTGAGCAGGAGCCCGAGTTCAAAATGAAAACAAAACTTTTGCAAATAAAACTGTTGGTAGTTGCTAATAATAACAAACAACAAAACAATAATGCAACGATGCAACAAAAAAATAATTACAATCATCGAATTCACCTAAAAAGTATCTAAATCAAATTATCCAGTCCCGATGTTATACTCTTAAGCTTTATCATTAACTCGTAATCATGATAAAGACGTAATCATGATAAAGACGAGTCGCTAAATACCTACACGTACAGGGCTGGCACTCACCGTCACGTGTGGCGGTGTGGCGGTAACGCAGGGGGCGGCGGGCGATCTCGATAACGCCCTGAAATTGTTTCTGAGCCGCTGAAGCTATCTGATGGGCAACCTCGACGACTTAATTGTGCCTCGTTTTGCACGTACAGATTAGCATTCATTAACTAACACGCTAGTCGAGTAAATTAACTATTTTTGATTTGGGTTAATTTTACTACTTACGGTTTGAGGAGAAAATAGTTGTGATTTTTTTGTCTTAATACTTTTACCCAAAAAACCTGGTGAATTTTGGGAGATTTTCGTTTAAAGATTTTCGAGTACATAAAAAAATATATAACTCGCAGAACCATTTTAAGAGATTCCTACGACCAGTAATACTTACCAAGGATACGAATGTCCATCGGCATTTCATAGCATCACAGAGATGTTTGCGGACAGCCACACAATTCAAATATGATGTGATGCATAGTGATGATACATGACGATGAAATGAATATAAACCGGTACCCTAAGCAGGTACACAATGTTCAAACTTAATACCTACCTGAGAAGTAATTGCATTAGGTATATTACACGATATAATGATCCTACTGTATGTAGGTTATCTTCATTTAAAATTATTCAGTTTTGTCCAGTGTATATCCTAATTCTATAAAAAAAAAGTATAAGTTTTACTTAAAACTAAAATTCCGTCGAAAAAACGCGAGCAAATTGTGTTTACTGAGAATGAAATATTCGAGATATGAGCCGGACAGGAAACACAAATAGGGGTGTGAGTCAAAGCTAGTAAAACAATTTTATTCCTTAATATAAGTGCGTTTAAACCTACATGTATTAATTATTGTGTCAACTTAATCTAGAGAGTACAAGGTTCTGTTATTTCAAGCTATGAAAGACAAAATGTATTCAAACTTAACATGAAGGCATAGAAAAAGAAACATCGAATTGCTATTTTATTCTATTAATTATTAATTTTATTTTTTAATTTTTCTTTAAACTTAAACAAGTATGCATTTAAAAACATATGTTTTACTAAAAACTCAGAAATTCAAAAGGACGTGGCATTTTTCGTAAACTCAATCAATTGCTTTTATGGCTTACGATTATTCATTGCATCTTTAAACGAAGTGATTAGGAAAGTCTCATTTATAGCATAAATATATTATGGATGGCCTCAGGGATCTCAGATAATTACAATAAAATACAATTATATTCCTTCTCTTTGCATGCTTATATTTCCAATATTTTCAATAATACAATATTTTGCTATTTTTCTAGCTTAACAGTGAATGACAATAATGTTATTTTCAAATACTATGGTAACCAAACCAGAGTTGCATCTACAATGTACAAATGTAGGGTCGCTACACATTCATTTATAAAAATAGGCTTACAATATGTATTACTAGAGCATTTTCTAGTAGTAATATTGATACATTTAATTGCTGTTAGGTGATGCGCAATGGCAACAATGTACTTAAATGTTTTAAATACATATTATAAAGAGCTTAATTTTATTCCTTATTGCGTTCTCTATCCATCAAACTTTACAAATCATTATTAAAGTATTTTTTCCTAAAATCTAATAATACAGTTTTAGTTGTCCCTCGTTTAAATCTATCTCGATTTTATAAACTTGCGAATAAGTGCTTTAAAGAAAAATATAATATTATCTAAATCGTATATGCCTCGAATCAGCTAAAATGAAATATAACCTAAAATATATATCAATAATATCAGAATAATAGAGACTATTTAAATAAAATGTAAGTAAAAGTATATAACTGTGAAACATAATGTTAAAATTGGATTCCATTCATCTTCAAGTATTTTAGATATATTTGTAGCCATAAAAAAGTAAAAATATCAGTATCTATCATTGTTCCTAAACAAATACAAAATACACACAAGCTTTTAGAATAGAGCTCTCTCGTCTGAAGTCAACCCTTATCATAAAATGTGTTGTCATCGGAACCAAATCAGTTTGTGAAATTTCAACTACAAATGGTGAGAGAAGATAGTTTTAATTGAGCCTGGAAGATTTAAAACCATACATGCTAACAAACTATTGACAAAAACAAGTTAAATAAAAGCTTGTAATGAGTAGCATTTGTTAAGCCTTTCTTAAAATACAAAACTGATAACGAAACGGATCGAATGTACCCTCAAGAGTCAATATATAATAAATACACCCTTTACTTACGTTCCCGGCATCAAAAAAGGGTCCGCAACCCCCATGAAGGTCAACGCTTTACCTTTTCCCTTCAACCATTTTAACGTATGTTTTGCTTTTCTATTTTTATACACTTACTGAGCGAATTCTGGAAACAAAACAATATTAAATAATAAACACTTTATCATTGATTATAAACATAAATTATAAACGAAATCTACAATTTGTAATCGCTCGAATAAAAAAATTATCAAAAAAAAATTCTCTTAAAGCTTTGAAACCTTTTTAGGGTTCCGTATTTAAGAATGTATTTTAAGAACTCTTAATCAAAACTGATACGTTTAAATTGTTCAATACGTAACTAAATATAAAACGTTCGTAACGAACCTGCTCGATTAGAACGATACGCCCCGGTAACCCTTGTGTTCCAGTGCACCCTTCACTAATAGGGCTGTCATTCATGTTTAATATTTTATTTTACTTTCAATACAATTTAACAACATAATATTTACACTATATAAAATAAAAATAAATACTTAAAAGCAAAAGTAAAATTAATTAAAATAAATTTATTTAACTAGGCCCCTGCGGTGCAGTACCTAAGATGCTGGCAGCATTCCCGCGCTGTATGGCAATACTAACACGCTGAGCAAGAAAACTGCCAGCTCTTGGGTCACTTGTCTTGTCTTTTAATTTTTTACTTATTTCTTTCAATACTATGCACATTTAGCAAAATGGGGCCTAATTTGTTTTAAGAAACTAAAAAAAATTAAAGCCTAATATTTTTCCAAGTTTTACTACTCTTGGCAGTATATAAATATTTGTAATTCCTAAGTGTTAAAGCAATTTCTAGATAAATCCACTGAATATTTTCTTGAATAGTTTTATGGCTATTTTTCGTTCTTTGTACAATAGTTTTTCTTCGTTTTTTTGTAGATTTTGGTGGGTTCAAAATAAGATAAAAACAAGTTGAAAGTTTACAAACTAAATACACGGTTTTATAGTCAGTGTCAAATCTACCAAGGAAAAAAATTGTGACTGTGATGTTAACCATTAAAGAGTTTCCTCGGCTGGAGCCAAGCCTGCGTATAGTATCAGTTCGTGCTTATCACAAAAATGCATTGTCATCAGAACTACAGCACTATGCAAAATTTTAGCTTCTTACGATAAGCGGAAGTAAGTTGGCAATATTTGACCCAAACAAACAGGGCAAACTAAATAAAACCGCATAATCTATACTAATATACCGATTTGAAAAATTCTTTCACTGTTGGGAAGCTACACTCTATCCCCGGGTGACATAGGCTATATTACATTTTTTTTTAATATTTTTCCCGAAGCGAAGCGAGGGTGATTTCCTAGTATATTAATATAAACAAAAAATGAAGTAAAGAAACGTCGAATTGATATTCTTATTATTATGATATTAGACTACGACAAGAGATTTTTAGTGACTGTAATTTTTCTTTAAACTAAAACATTGTAGACAACTTAACATAATTTGCATTAAAAATATATACGAGGTGTGTTCAAAAAATAACGGGAATTTTCATTTTTTGAAATCATTACAGTATTATTTTTGGCCAAATTTCCACGGACAAGAAATCAAGTGTGGGCAGGCGTATTATCGTGGTGCAAAAGTCATGAATCAAAAATCGCCGATATCATAAGAACACGTCTTACTTTAGCTGCTGCTATTTAAAAACTAAACAATGAATACAGCTGAAAATTTCATCATACTTGAATGAAATGTGTTAAAAAAAATTAAAAGTATGTTTCCTATTACTAAAATGTTATGTACGAGTATTTATCAGTACTTACCAAAAGTATAGCATGGTTTATTAAACGGACAGAAATCGATCTATTCCTTAATGTACTACTCGTAGTATTTTCCATTCAGTTGTGTTTTTCGTAATGTACTCTATAATTGTAAACTTAACTCTAATTTTAAATTACTTTTTAATCGAACATACCATTAAACCAAATTTATTAATCTTTCAAGAACCCTTGCTGTAAATCCCACTATTGGTGTAAAAAAGTTGCCTAATTTATTGTTGCTGTATTTTAATTTTAATCACATTTAATTTACGCACAGCATAACAGCCAATTTACAATTGAGTATTAATATTAATTGTAAAAAATTGTTTGATCATTATATGATTTGTTTTAATTTCATAGACTGGCAACCCTATTTTCGCGGGCGAGCCGGAGGGTGCGAGGTTGCCATACAATGCACCGCGTACCATTACCCCACTTACTAACTGAGCTAAACTATGGAGATATTGATTTTTACATTCACATGTTGCACTTGATCCCCTAACTACTTCATTTTAAGGCGAATGAACTTTTTATGTTTAAGTTAGTTATTTCAAATTGGTTTTAGTGTGTGTGAAGAAGTGCAATTTTAAAATTTCCTTATTTAATTACTATTATGTAGTATTATGTCTTCTGTGATTTAACTGGAAATCATGGGATTCAAAAAAGTCGCATGTGAAAAATTTCGTATCTTGTATTCGTAATAATTATGTATCTTAACCACCTCGTCCTCAAAGGCCTCCTCAGAGGCCTCCTCAAAAGGAGAGTCCCATGCCCAGTAGTGGGCCATTAATGGGTTGAAGCCAATCTTAACCACAGGTAATTCTTAAACAAATATGGTATCAACGTTGCAGGGTTACTTTGATATCTTTCCCATTTCATTCAAAATTTATAAACGGTTTAGTTCATTTTAAAGCAGTTTAAATGAGAACCTTTTATCGATTATGTTCAGTTATAAAGTAAGAAGTAAGAAAATACAATATTTCCTCTCTGTAAATATTCGCAAATTAGTCTTCATAACGTTTAAGTTTGTCGTTTTCAAACAAAATGTTTAATTTTTGTGTCTGTACCAAATTTTTATGTTACACCAAACTTTGATGTTTTTGAAGTCTTCTACAGAGAAAATTTAAAAATTTAGGTCAATAACTTTAATGTTACAATTTATACAGAGTTGTATAAAATCACTGGTAATGGTTAACACGAGTTATTATTTTTACTACCGACGATGGTTCTCTTGTTCAACCTAGCATTTGACAACATGTCAATGTCTTTGAACCATTGAACCCACGGAACACAGAGACATGTCTGTATTCCGTGATCGAACCTATTAACTCGATACAGTTACTAAATTAAGTGAGTTTCAATAGTTATAGTTTGGTATAATACTTTAGTGATTCCATTAGCAAGGTGTATAATCTAAGTCCTTAATTTCGATACATTTAAAAGTCCGTGGTACTCGTATAGTTAAGCCCCTTGGTTGTACAAAGTTGTTACAATGTAGCCCATTCTGCCCGACCCCAGTTAAATAGTTGCAATATTGATTTTATACTCATAAGCAGCTCTCCATTGCCACATTAGTTTGTCTGGTAATTTTGACCCCAAAAGCAAATGGTGAAGTAGCGAATACTTGAATTATAGAGCAAGCAAAGGTGTAAAATTATAAATAAATACATATTAACTGACTGTTACTTTTTTAATGAAACTATATGTTCATATGAATAAACTTGACAAGTGCGAGGTAAACTTGCTTGGATATGGTTCCGTACGTGGATTATGTATTTATTTTTCTGTTTTATTCATTTTTGCCCCTTTTTTAAGATCATAGACTTTTTATAGGTTTTCCTGCAATATATAAGTAAAAAACTATTTTCTGTATTTCTCAGAATTCTAGCCCCAGTAGTTACGGAGATACGGGGGGGAATGTTTATTTTCGTATTCAATTTTCGTTCTTTCTTGAATAATTTTAATACTATCCATTATAAAACTATAACAACAATATATTTGAGATCCTTCCAATAAGCCCTTTCATTTGACATACCACACGATACGGTTTGCAAAACAGTTTTTTTTTTATTTAGATTTCGTTAAAAAAATATTTTAAAATATATTTATTTTCTTTATACCTTCACCTTTAGGTCACAAAAAGTCAACTCATTTGGTCCAGTTGTTTTGGAGAAAATTGGCTGTGAAGGGCGGTCGCCCAGACACACGAGTGATACCCGTTTTTCGTTTTTTTCGTTCGGTACCCTAAAAATTAAAACGATTTATGGCTGTTACAGAAAATTCACTAAAAAGTTAAAGGAATCTACGATATTTAATTTCTACCTGTAAAGGTTTATACCTTTAATAGATAACAGAGTCGACTTTGTATCATTCTTCAAAAAGTAAAAAGAGTTCTCCATCGAGGCCGGCAGTGCACTGGTGACACCCCTGGGGTTGCTAGTGTCCACAGGCGATGTTGACTACTTAATGTCAGATGGCCCATGTACTTTTTCGTCAGCTCTTCGTGCTATGAAAATTAGTCCCTAAAATCTATACATAAATGAATCTTCCCAACAAAGGAGACATTATAAATAAACATTTTTCCCAAAGCGTTTGTTCACTTGTTCACAAATTGACCGAGTATAAGTTGTGTACTTTTTTATCAAATCTTACACAAGCACCGTAACAAACAGTGGAAATAATTGTAATATCAATACGAGTATAGCTGTAAAAAAATGTATGTCGTGACTTCCTTTTGTGCTCTACTCTAATCGTCTTATGCCCAATTTCACCAGTGGCACCTAAAAAATCCTCTATTAAGTATCTCTTAGCGTTATACTTAGCGTGTACTTGGTACTTGATCAAGCGTCAAGAGGACTTGACGAGGCATCCAGTATACTTGATCGTGTATGGTCACTGTAAACTATCTGGCCATATACTTATCTCATGTACACTGGATGGCACGTCAAGTCAAACTGCAAATTTGACAAGTATACTTGATCGTGTATGGCCCCATTAGGCATAGTCTAAAATAATCTAAATCTTCTCCTATCTTAAATTAATTTTCACCGTATTAGTGACTCTTTGTTAGGGGTCACTTATGTGGTTTGAAGTGGTTGACAGAACTTCTATTGGTGTACCAGAATTTCAAAGCAGTTTTGAAAAGCAGAAAAATGGGTTTTTATTAGGGCAATGAACATTTTTAAAACTATAACAATTGTCTGGTCAAAAAGAGTTGTATTTTTTTATTTTTCTAAAATGATGATTCTGGATACTGGTATGCCGATATTTTTCCGATAAAATATTGTTTGTATTTTTTAGTGCTTTATATGTTTTATATGTTTTCTATCATATTTTTTATGTTATACAGGTATTAATTGTGTTTAATCATCAAGCTTCACGAATAATTTCATAAAATGTAATAATTAAATTGCATTATAATCTATGCCAGCTTTATGGTTCTTTTGACAAATTCAATTTTCATCACCAAAATAACTTGTAGTTTGAAGTGGTTTGAATGTTATACGTCACTTATTGAGGCAATACACGATCAAGTTTTTTTATTTTTTTTTATTTTTTTTTATATTCTTTATAAGTGCACTTGTAAAGCTTGCAGTTTGACTTGACACGGCATCCAGTGTGCATGAGATAGCTATATGGCCAGATAGCTATACCGTGGCCATACACGATCAAGTATATTGGATGCCGCGTCAAGTCCACTGCAAATTTGACAAGTGCACTTGATCGTGTATGGCCTCCACTAGGTGCCGAAATTCGGGTTCCTAAAATTTAGGGACCCCTTAGCGTATAAGTGTCGCTTAGAAGTTAGTGAAAACGAAATCAATAATAAGGGACATCTAGTCTTAGAAGTCCCTTAAAATTTAGGGGATGTTAGTAAAAACGGGCATAACATAACTCTTAAATCTTTAAAGACAAGTAATCGTTAAAGAATCGAACGAAGCACGAAGTATAGAATAGAGTGAACATCGGTATCGTGTCGTAAGTCGTAAAGTTCTACTCTTTCGGGGAACATAAAAATAAAAACACAATTCATCGTCACTCATCATATTGTTGTTATTACTCACAGGATAATTGCTAATGATCCATATTTACTCGTAACATACAGACTAAAAACATAAAATAAAAGTCTATTTTGCAAACGCGAAGTTTTTCCTGCTATTACTTATTAGGTACGTTTGTAATCCTCAACGATAATAATTACGTCGTTAGCAAAAAGAGTTAAGGTTCATTACTTACTCAAAGTCTTATTGTTTTATAAAAGCTGTCCAGCATTATCGGATAAATACAGTTGTAATTCACTATAAAATCGAATCAAGGATCAGCTAAAGCCCTTTAAACGAGAAACTCAATTGGAGGATGAGACCGAATTGGGAGAGTATTTATCTTCGCCGGAGTCGATTTAAAAGCAAAATCACGCAAACACACGATGCCATTATCGCCGGCGCGCGATCCTCAGGCCGCGGCAACTCTATGAATCTAATCCAGAGGATTTAGCCTCTGATTTACAGCCGACTCGGCGAGTCGAGGGCGCGACTGCTTGAAAGAAAAGTGATAATGTCTTAATCCTACCACACTCGAGTTTTCTTGCCTCCCTCCAATTTTATGGCCGCTCGCCCAGACGGCACGTTTTGATTTATGATTTCAATAATTAAGAATTCTAAGGTGCAATTTGAATTTGAAGCCGAGTCTTGGGCCCGCGGGAGGCCGACGCGTGTTTGTTATTGCCGCAGGGCGAAAGGGTCTCGGCTCCCACGGCTTACCTTTCATTTTCTCAAGTATTATATCGGAGGTTCAAGGAATTACAAGTAAATTATGGAATGGTTATGCATAACGTGATTGTGCAATAAAATCTTTGTAATTTGCTGCTGACAAAGGCGAAATTTTTGAAATTATACCTGCTAGTTAAATTATGACTTGAATTACTCTTCTCAGTCTAATTCAGCATCTTAGATAGGTATTTATGATGACCAGCGTCGCGTAATTGTCACCATACCGGATCGCCACCGCGACACCGTTCGAAGCGACACCGTTCGAATATTGAGTTTGAATTTCAGTTCTCGGTCTGTAAGTGTGTGTTGTTGTCTTTATGTGTCGTCCATAATATCCATGGCACCCATGACACATGAAATTCTAGTGTGAGGCTATGAATGTGTAGTACAGTGCTACAAGGATCTTTTGGCGCGTGGCGAAAATCGGAACTACTGCCGCCATCTTGCTAAGTGTCACTTTTTGACATCTCATTCAGTGCACCCGTTACTGTGGCCGCGTTCCACTTGACGACCACGGTCGTCATGGTCGCGGCGAATACGTCATAGATGACGTCATTTAATTTCCGGGTGGGTCGAAGTGGTCGAAATGCAGTGCTACCAGATATTATTTATTTATTATTGATATAATTATGTTCAATTATGTAAATAATTTTAATGTATACATTTTTGCTACTATAATTAAATTGATAAATAATTATAAAAACCGCGGTCGTGAGCGTGATCATTGTGAACGTCAAGTGGAACGCACGGTGTACTTCTACGAGGGCGCCCCCCTGTCAATGTCATCCACGCGCCAAAAGATCCTTGTAGCACTGTACTCATTATTTATGGATTAATTTGTATAACGTATAACTATAACTTATATCTATATTTGTATAACTTTTAAAAACCACATTACAAAAATTGTGATTGAAAAATAATTGTGAAAGTAAAAAATATAGAGTTCAGAAATATGACACAGCCATAAGCACTACTAACCTTATTACATAATTCGAACATACTACATAAGTCGAACTAATTATAATCGGATTCAATTGAACATATAATAAATATTCATTAATACACAACAATATTTTATAATCAACTCACGACTATAGGTAGGTACGTCACCGTCTCAACGTCTTCCCTTAATCCTGGCGTTCTAGCAATATCGCGAGGATGTGCTCATATCGCCCTAATCTCCCTGCATTACAATTAACGCGGCCCCAGATAACCCGCCACTCGCCACCCACTGATAAAGGTCCGACTTGCACTAGTTTAAACCGGTTAAGCACCAACCCTCAGGGTTTATCTAATTACCCTACGCCAACACGAACGAACGTCCTTCCGAACGCAGAATCTCGCGTCTCAACCCGTTCGCTCGATTCGAAACTGGTACACGTTTCGCGTAATCTCGTTTAACGTCCGTACAGAGTAGGGGGAGTCACGTACGTAAATGTTTGCTACGAACTATCGGTATTTCGGTCTTCCGGTGGGTTGTAGGGTCGTACCTCCGTCAAGGACCATCGATTAGGATCTGAAGGAGAGCGCATATTGCACAACTTTTAGCCAATCTCGACGATCGATAACCCCATCCGATTGCTTTACAGTAATAGTATAGTGCGTCGTGAATACGTTGAGTGGAATTGGAAATTATTTGAAGTGACTCTTAATACTGTTTTTATTCCCATGTTAATTACACTCTACAACATAAATTATGCCGAATTGAAAGCATTACGTCTACGTTAACAAAATAAACATTTAGCAAAGTATCGATCACGCAAATGACGGCGGTTTTAAGTTATTCAATTAGTTAATTAATTTCGTTGATGTAATCTTTATCTAAAATATATTATCATTTTGTAAAAATACACAATATATAAAAATTATGAAGCAATAGTAAATAGATAATGATAATATAAAACCTTTTTATTGACACTGCTGATAAATTCTGACGTATCTGAAAAAGTTAACGTCAATAAAAAGTTTCTAAAAAACTTTAGGAATTTCGTGGGACTACAAAACAGTTTGCTGTAGTATTATTTTACATTTAAATAAATTAGAATGCGTGGTGATGTTTTTGCTTTATTAGTAAACTTCCGTACTGAAATTTATTTTTTTAACTCATATAGGTATCTACTATCTACTGCGTGAGCCGTTACTCCGGTAATTTAACAATGCGAAATTACTTTGCAACAAAAATTCCGTGATTTTTAATATAACAATTTCCCTTATAAACTATAGTTGGTCTGAAAGCTCTTGAGTGAAATGGTTTTTACGTGGGAACGATTTTTGTGCATAAAAATAAAACTACCGAGTGTTAAGGCTGTGATGACATCGACGAAAAACGCCGAGAATCATTTCCGCGTAAAAATATTTTGATTGTGGATGGAAAATCGAATCGCAAGTACAACTCTTTATATATTCGTACATCGATTTCCATGTTATATTCCCGTAGAAACATTGTCTGTCATATTTCCGTTTGTTCCAGGTCTTCAGCTCTTAATACGCACAATTCACTGGGACAAATCAACAAAAGAAGACTGGAGTTTGGCGTAGATGTTGAAACATTCAGGGTCACCGATAGAAGACCGGTCGAGCCGAGTCACATGGAAGACGATCTAGCAAACAAAAGACGTCGAAGACTTATTGATGAGGACCGGCGAGAAGAAATAGAATCACACAGACGTGTTTTAGTCTCGCAACTTCCACAGTTCGTCCGTCAGAATGATGATATCGACGAATCCCTAATCTTAGAAACTCAGGCTGCATTGAAAAATCTTTCCGGGAACTGGGGTCGCGATCCGTCTTCAACGCATAGCTCCGAAAACGACGATGCCAATGACTTTGAAAATCTCTTCCATGACAAACGTTCAGATAAAATGCTTCCGTCTTCTCCGTCCCAATCTTCAGAAAGTGCAGATGCATCACAAAAAAGTTTCGCTATGCGCAATCACGGTGAAGACAACATTATTGGCACCATCGAAATCGAAAAGATGAGCAACGGGTCCCAGAGATCAGAACGAGAGAAGAGTAGTGATGAGTATGATCAACCCAAATACGAGAGCTACGATGGGCCCAACTTCGATGACATGGATTCGTCGAACGAACTAGAAATCGATATTTCAGACCGCTTAGACGAAGAACGGGATTCCAAAGAGAGGCTGAAATCTGAGATTATGTCTGTGAACAAGCAAACCCTGTATAACGCTTACAAAGCTGCCACGGCATCATTGCCGTACTCCACGCAATCAGCTTTCAAGCCGCCGGCGGAGGTGAAACACAAAATCCACGGGGTGACGATACCTATCGAGCCGTTCGGTGGCTACTCGAACGATCACGAGAAGAATTCGATCAAGAACTCTAAGCAGTATACCGTGTTGCAGCCTGCGGGTGCTGGCTCACGCGCGGCCACTGCACTGCAGGAAGCCCGGACCGTGCCCTCCGCGCAGCCTTCCAGGGACTCCCGCCCGCTCTCCTCACTCTCTCCACCTGCCTCCAGAGGTACCGCACTCCGAAAACAACCATTGCCGAACTTTCCTAACGACGGAGCCATAACAGAACTCCGGGCTATGAACTAGATGAAGTTTGTTTCAAGGTCGTTGCGTTACATCCTTAGTCCCCATTCAGAGTTCAAGTTGACGGCTTCACTTCCAACACCTTCGCTACGAACGCTTTCACCTATTAGATAATGATAATAATGCATTAATACAACAATGAATTAAAATCAAACGTTTATAGATTCTGAATGGCAACCTGAACATTTCATGAAATGTTTGCACATTGAAATAACAAAAGCTAGCAATAAATCTTGTGTCATTTGTAAAACGTCTCTAATGAGGTCGCATTCGACAGTGACAAGGCTCCACCTACGTAAATTTCATATGTTATATGCGTCGTACCTAAAGATTTTTCCTCGTATTGTTGGCCGATAGCTGGGCTTACGTCACGGCCGCGCAATAAAAACGGGTCAGGACGGCGGTGGGTGGGGCGCTCGCACCGCCCGCTTCTCCTGAAAGAAAAATCGTCGGTCCGTCCGCGCAGCCGCTCGACGTTCTTTATTTTTTCTTTGGAGTTGTTGGGAGGTGGGGCCTCGTGTGGGCGGCGCCGCGCAGGTACGCCCCGCGGCACGCCCGGTCGGATCGATCGCCTGCACGCCCCGCGCGATGATTAATGATATACTAATTTGTGCACCGGTCGATTTGTTCGCAGAGGGCAACAAGTGCCCAACTCCCGGTTGCAATGGGCAGGGCCATGTCACCGGTCTCTACACGCACCACAGGAGGTGAGTTCCTCTGATGATTGTCATGTATTTCAGTACCTTGAAGCGTCTTTCGTGCCATGAACGTACCAACTTACGATGACCTATTTACGGCCTCGGGTCGCGACTCTCGAAGCGAGGCTCTATGCTTGTACTGCAACGAGCACTTATGACTGTAGAATGTTTATTTGTAAGTTCTGGATGCTTAAGATGTATTCTATATTTCTATGACGCGAAGCAGAAATTTGTGTTTGATTAAGTTGCGCCTATTTCTATCCTACGAACAATTTTTCAACTTGTTTTATCGTTTGTTCCATCAGTCTGTCAGGATGCCCAAGAAAGGATAAAGTTACACCGGAGAGTAAGTAAAGTAGATAATGATTTTAAAGTTACGTTTACTTAGTTTTCAGTTTCATTGAGTTATAGTTACGTCCTGAATTATTTTAAAATATGATTTATAAATATAGTTGCCTTCGCACTTTTATTTAATTCATTTTGTTTGATGTTATCATTATGTAGATTCTACTATCATTTATCTCGATAGAATTTTATTTTATTTTAGATGCTGGGCATGTCAATAAGCATATCATTTGAATTAGCATTGCAGTAATAATCTGAAACAATCGGTAGCTTAACCAGTGGCATATACAAAATTTACGATAACAATTGATAAAGATTGACATATACTCATTTATGAGGTTATTTATGTACGGGGGGGTACATAAACCCTGTTAATATTATAGAAAAATATGTTATTGTAATTTTACAATTGATTTTTTACAATTTTGTGAAAAAAATAATCATAAGTTGAGTGACAATGATACTGTGCGATATCCAAGCTTGATTCCTACAAACTAAATTGAAAACCTGGAACGCAAATTTAATTTATACTCAAAAATACTTTTACTCTAATATACGGATATACAATTCTTAAAGCATCACAATATTGTAAACTATTCTAATCCGAAGACTTCAGAATCCTAGTTCCTATAAGACTACTATTGAGAATTTGACTGTTTAAACCTACACCTGATAGGTTATTGTTAATTATGTATTCATTTTAACATTTTATTTTAACTAGGAATACCATTAATTCATGCTACTTTTATTTTCTGCTGACTACATATATTTTAATCCTGACGTTACTCGTGCTTGGCATTAATGTTTGTTTGTTTTACTAAGCCAGTCTCACCAACCAATCATTTCGCCAGGCATCCAAAGCCATTTAGCAAATAACTTCACCAGTTACTTTCTGGCCGGCTAAACAAATTATATCCTTGGGCAACTACTATGCTGGCGGTATTACGAACATCCATGATTGCCGACGTCCACTCACAGCCCCCACCTCAGTTTCCAGCGGTCAATATAAAACAAACCAAAAATCACGAATACAAAAAAAAAACTTGAAACTTTATTACCAACATTGTTTTACCACAACAATAATATGATCATAATACAATGACGTAGAAGAGAACAATTGACTGGAAGTGCCAAGTGAATAATAAGGAACTATCTGATTGTAGTTTTGGCGTTGCACGAGACGATCTTGAAGTGCCCCACGCCCGGGTGCAACGGCCGAGGCCACGTCAGCTCCAACCGGAGCACTCACCGCTCGCTGTCCGGGTGCCCCACGGCTGCTGCCAGGAAAGCCGCTGCGAGAGCTCAACGACCTAGACCTGCAGGTGAGACCTTGGACCTCTGGGCATTTTTTAATAGAATTATGCAGTATCGATGAGTATTTAAGTGACAAAGATGAATAGGAATTATCAAGCCATAAACAGAACCAAAAAAAACATGTTTAAACTGTCAGGTTATAGAATTAACTGAAGTGATTTAACAATTAATATAGGTAGACACCTAGTGAGTGAGACCTTAGTAGTACATGTAAACGTTAAAACTTATTGTAGAATAAAAACAAATAACCGATCGATTTGTAATAATGTAAACAGAAAACAAACTTAAATTGAAATTTCACAGTGCCGATAACACACCCCGTAACGGTGAGCATATCAGCCGAGAACGCGAGTGCCGCGCGCGCGCCGGACCGCGACCGTGAGCGTGAGCGTGAGCGGGAGCGGGAGCGAGAGCGAGAACGAGAACGAGAGCGAGAGCGAGAGCGAGAGCGGGAGCGGGAGCGGGACCGAGAAGCAGAACGGAGCAGAGAGCCCGCGGCGACGCCGCCCAGTCCCGCGGTGAAGAGCGAGGCGTCCGAGCTGTTGGTGCCGAAGCGAGAGGCCGCCGAGCCCGAGCGCGACTCCCCCGCGATGGAGACGCGCCACGCCGGCTACGGCGCGCCGCCCGACCAGCGCTCGCCATACGAGCGACCACCTGATGACCACGTGCGCTCCTACAGGTACGTCTAAGTTAATTTGGAAGCCGATAAAAAATATTCTTCTTTGTGTTTCGTCGTTTTTAGGGTTCTGAAATAAAATCGGAATCCTTCAGAATCTTCACGTCCGTCAGTCCGTCCGTCCAGCTGTCCGTTTGTCCGTCTGTCCGAAGCCAAGTGCCAAGACCCCTAATGCTAGAAAGCTGTAATTTGGCATGGATATACATATTTATTAAGACTCCAGAACCGTAGAATAAAATATTGAAAAACATTTTTTTCAGGGTGCCTTCCTTACAGGTAACGTGAGAATGAATTTTTTTTTCGTCGGGTAGCCTATAGCGTGGGGTATCGTTAAAAAAATCTTTCAAAAATATTAAGGGTCTTTCTCAGACCATTTTTGTAATTAGCGGTCCGTTTGCGAAATTTTTGACTTTAAAGTGCTAATTTGAGTTAGAGTCAAGTGTCCCCCCCCCCTGCTGGCTAAACGGTTGGAGTTGGAAAAGTGAAATATTAGCATAAGAAGTTAATGAGTAACAGTCGATAAACTTGCTACTTCGGAACCGTACATTGCGCGTGGACCGACACGCACTTGCCCAGTTTTATTTTATTTTTGTTCTCGACTCTTATTAACTTCTTTTTTCTTTTCTAAATGTTACTATGTTAATGTTTTCTAATTGTTAGGTATTAGAAGTTTGGATTTACAAAATTTTGCCAATGATAGCTAAAAGTACCTAACTCATTTATACAATCTAAATACTCATGATAAATATGATTCTATAATCTCTGCGGGCATTGGCAAATCAGCATACTCGTATAACATTACGTTTGAAGTAAACGATTCATCCTCTACTGATGTCGATTTCGTGCTCTTCACATTTCTCGCAAGTACAACAAGCGTATGCAGTACTTTCAACAGTAAAATTTTTTTCGTAGTCAAATTAACGATACGCGATATGGGTACGAGACGCGATGCTACGAGGGAGCGACCGCTTTCGAGCGGTACGACCCCGCGCAGTGTCCACAACGACCGTACGGCTGGGACGAGGAGCGGTATCACGACCCACACCTCCCCACGCCCATGAAAACCGATCAGTCCGAGCAAGAAACCAACACCGGCCCTATCTACCCTAGGTACGTAAAATAGACATAAGCACGACTTCCTCACTGTACTATGTTCACAAGCAATGCCTAAACTAATGTGGTAAACGAGACTTCCAAATCATATCCTCACGTTTCCTAAATACATTACACCGATGACGTTTTGCGAATATTTGTGATCTTCAACGCTCGTATGTCCGTCCAGACCGATGTACCACTACGAAACGGCTAGCGGAGTAGGGAGCGTGGCCGGCGTCACCGGAATGGGTCCCGGTGTTCCGCCCGGTTTCTCGGCGATAAACCTCTCGGTGAAGATCGCCGCTGCGCAAGCGCAACGTCCACGCAGTCCCACGGCGAGGGATCCTCGTGATCCTCGGCCTGCGATAGATCTCTCGTCGACAAGTGGTAGCCCACAGGTGAGGTAGTTCCCAAAGACGCAAGGGTTGCCTGCATGCTCGAGATTCTCTTTCAATCTTTATGTCAATGGAACGATTAGAATTTCAATGCGGTTAAAATTATAAGCATTCTTTGCATCTTCGCTCAGAAATATAATATAAGCGCATTACATCTTCAAATCGCTGATTACATTTGATCATAAATGTGGTGAATAACCATTACGGAGAAACTCGTCTATGGAGGCAATCGCTAAAACTATAGAAAATTAAAGGATGTTGACGAGTTATTGGCAGGGGTGTATTGGCATTAATTACGCTATTATACCTAGGGTCAGACCATCTGCGGGGTATAGCTTTCATCGTAGATGTGTGATCAATGTTAGCGTGCCCCAGCATGGAGTAGATAGGAATGGAGCAGTATAAGTTTCGTTCAAATTGTGGGCTCTCAGAGCATGTTGACTTACGCGCGCGCCTACCGCAATTATACAGACTCGATTCGGTGAGGTACCTCAATATTCACCATAGTGCTCCATTGGTATATACTCCATGAGTAGGAGGTCAGGGCTAGTGATGTCTTATATAACCGGTTTTTACAACAGGGTCCATACGCGTCTCCGGTGTACACGAGCGCCGGCAGCGGGGGCGCGCGTGGCAGCCCACCGCCGGGTGCTTCGCCCCAGCTCGCCGCCAGCCCCCAGGTGCCCAGCCC
Source organism: Thymelicus lineola (assembly GCA_963932265.1). NCBI lineage: Eukaryota > Metazoa > Arthropoda > Insecta > Lepidoptera > Hesperiidae > Thymelicus > Thymelicus lineola. The sequence continues at coordinate 14,312,017 of OZ010686.1, forward strand.
GCAGGGGCAGACCCTCGACCTTAGTGTGTCCCGTTTACCACATAGGTGAGGCATTTGTCAGATAGGCTTGTTATATCACTGATCTTACAGCACTGGATGGCTGTCGTGACATTTTGTGCTTTCTTAATTAGTGCCTTCTTGATTGGCACCGATCATTTTTGTTTTTAGTGAGTCATCTCTACGGAACATTAGGCTTGGCACACAAATGAAACAGCATATAAGAAAATATATTTTTTTTAATTTTGCGTTAAAAACTCGTTTAAAATAGATACCTATATGTATAGCTATACCTACCAGCTATTGGTACAGTAGATACAGCCTATCCAGTGTTTTATAGAAATCAGTGAATATAATCAAGTAGCACGGAATGATTTTTTATCTTCTTGTGTTGGAATTGTGATAAGAATACAAATCTATGAACTTTTTTTTAATATACCAGCACCAGTCCATAATATTGATATTGTTTCATTAGCCTCTTCTCTAGGGAGTATGATAATGTGTAGATATTTAATGTGGTATGTAATAACACAAGATTGGAACCCATCAAATTCTAAAATTCTGTGTACCTACCTACCTATTTTAAATTATACTTTTGAAGTTTTTTCTTTTGTCTTTTATTCAATATGAGTGATATTAAATATTTGGTTACCGACACTTAAGCCCAATTAAACTTTGTTGCAGTTAAAACATGTCAATAAGTTGTACGTATTTGTTGACAGTCGAACCTTCCCTGGTGCCGTATCGTATAGCCGAGAATCAACACCGGACAGCGGCGGTAGTCATCCCTATCTAGAAGCATACCATCGAGACGCTACAGGTAATGTCTTGGGAGTATTGTTATATCAATCGACGGAAAAAAAAGACAATAAAGGTCGCTGCATACGTAACGTGGACAGGACGGGAACGGGACGTGGACGGGACATAAATATATGTGCGTGCCCCTTTACAGTTCCCGTCCCGTACGTGACTCCGTGGCGTACTTATGCGCTATCATTTACATTTTCTATAGTACGATGTTTTCAAAACTTCACGTCCTGTCCCGTACGGGGTAAAAACACGTTAGGCATGCATCGATCTTTAAAGCATTTTTTTTTTCTTATTCTTTTCTTCTGTCTTTCTTCTCATATTATTAATTTGAATTGGTTCTCATAGTAATAAAACAAGTGTTGGATGGAGTCATTTGCTTATTACTGTTTAGTAATATCAAAACTACATTTTCAAAACTTTCCATTACATAAAATCATTAAAGGGACTGGATTTTTTACCACACTAACGCAGGAAATCTGCTATTAGAAGTAACGTAGGTAAAAGTAGGTAAGGTATGTACCTACAGAAGTTCTAATTAGGTTGCGTATTACCTCCGCCCGCAACGGTGCCGTTCGTTTAAACTAAGGGACGGGATGACTTCTAGCATGCCGCGGTTGTGCCGTAAAACCGTAAAACACGTGGTACAAATTAAAACGCGACCGCATAATGAGTCCCCTCGCGCGCGCTCGCCGCAACATTCGCTGTGGAGTGATGTTGCTAATCCCGCCTCGCAGGTCTGTGTAGGTTAGGTTTCTATTCATATTTGTACAAGTGTTTTTATTGTAAGTATTACATGTTTACGCATTCTTGAAGCAAGAGTACCTGCACTTGTATCGTTATAAATTACCATCCTTTAATTACTTACTTATCTATCAGCCTACCAACAGTTAATAGTGCGCTATTGTAAGATTATTAATTTACATTTACTTTTGATGAAATAATGGAGTAAAAATTGAATTGAATAAAATTTTTTACTACACATAAATTTTATTGTATCATAATATACCTACCATTGTATCTACAATGCATCCGAAGTCCAAACCTACTCTACACTACCATCGCTACGTTCGTATTTTCCTTATTCTGGAAAGCGCGACATCATAATTTTGATTACGATATCATAGGAAAAAAATTTACGCAGCTTAAAATCTGAGTATAATTGGCTTGGGAGGCAATTCTTTTGTTATTTTTTTATGAAAATAGTCAAAAAACGAGCTGAGGATTCTGACGGGAAGTAGCCATTTCACCTGTGGACATCAGTGACACCAAAGGCACCACTGCGTGGCCGGCCAAGAAAGAGAGAAGAAATATATAGAAAGAACTGGCCTTAAACCCAAAGCTGGCAGCGACGATGCCTTTGGATTTGCTGATGACATGAATAATAGGCTATTTACCATCAGGTGAATCGTCCCCTAGTTTGTTGACTGACATATCCTATCTAAGATATATTAATGAAATAGCACCGCACTACAGTATCCGTGTGACCCTTAGGCTACGGCGGCATGAGTCCGCACCCGGTGGCGGGCTACGGACTCGGTCAGCCGGACTACGCGGCGGCGGCGGCTGCGGCCGGGTACGGCGGCTACCAGTACCAGTGCGGCGCGTACCCCCCGCCCCCCGCGTACCCGCCGCACGCCCCGCCGTACTCCCCACCCTGCTACATGCCGCCGCCGCACGCACCACACGACAAGCCCAAGGATAGCAGGTGAATATGATAACTATGACGCACTAACGCCCCAACTCAGAGTCACTAATGGTTACTTTAATCGCTCTTTAGTAAAGAATCACCATACAAATTCTGTACTTAGGAGCGATTTAAGTAACCGTCAGTGACTCTGAGTTGGGGTGTGAGTGCCTCCGCAAATATGCTAGTTTTAGCAGCGCGTTTAGGAGCTGTTTGGAAGCTAGATGCAGCGATCAAACGCTCCACACCGTACACGTGAAACACCAATCAAGCGATCGAGTCATTCAACACGGCAACAACTGTCGCAACTACTTTTGAACGCACTATCGATATCCTGACCGAACGCGGCAACGAAGCGAGCCGGCCGCGTTTTTGATGCTACGATTGAAGGTAGAGTCGCTAGAACACGCTCTGCATCGACTCAAATGCAAACGCGAATCGCTAATGCTATATGTACGTTTGCGGGGGCCCTAACTCATAAGTCTACAGCGTTTTAAGACTATAACATGGAATTCTTTAAGAAATGAATAAACTGCTTTCTTGTTCATTTAATGTTGTTGTATAATATAATTAGAAATAAATAAAAAGAAAATGTGTGCAATTCACACGTGGTAGAAGTGAAACTTTCCAAAATTTTTGTTTCAAGATAATGAGATGAAAAAGCAATAAATCGAATCTTAAAGCAATAAATCGAAGCGCCATCTATGAATACAACTTAGCACTTTTTAAAAATCTATCTAGCAATAAAACGAATGTTCTATCTTATTCCTCGCGCCATCTATGAATACAACTTAGCATTTTTACTGTCTGTATAATCGGTCGGTCGAAAGTTCGGAAAGAATGAAATTCTTATTTTTCTTGATAAATTCTTTGAAAATATTTAAAAGAGCATTTGAAAGTATTTAAGAACAGCATAAAAATAAAACTAAAAAAAAACTAAAAAAAAAAATACTGAGAGACGCGAACCTGCGCATCAGGTATTGTGTATCTACGTCCTGACCATTGAGCTACGTAGAAGTTAAATTGAAAGTCGAAATTAGCGGTTATATTATCTTACCTGTCGTTGCATCCGGTTTCAAATCACTAACGATTCTAAAGAAGTTTCACTTCAATATTTCCACTGTGAGTGGAACAATAATACTGGTAACAATAATATTAAGTGGGGCCACGTTCATTTTTCAAATAAAAGTGGTAACTTGTTATTGCTAAGAATAATTCCCTAAATAAGAATTTCCGCTTCATTGCCCAGAAATAACAGCGTAATAGGTCTGGAATTTAAATAGGTCAGTCTAGTAAACTAGGTTTAGCACTTATTGGACTGCGTGCCCAACTTATCCTGTAGATCAGTAAAAACATTAAATAATAAGTTATCATTAATGTTTTTATTATTAATAACTAATGATATTACTCCAAAGTTTATACATTATAAAAATTAAAATGAAGCGAATATCGAAACCAATATTGAGGACAATCTGCTAATGGTTTTCTAGGCCTGTTTAAAGAATAATTCGTAATTCATACAACATAAGCAAAATGGTACAAATTTATACAATATGGTATAATTAATACAATCTTAGCATCCATATAGGTAATGTAGATTGGTAACATTAACAAACTCAAGGAAAAGACAATAGACTAGAATTGCTTACAATAGCGCAGGAAACAATACGAAACAAGAACTAAGGTCACGGGAGCAACGATTTTTCTTTTGTTGCATTGCACTGGATGCTTTAAATTACATATGGTAAAAGTAGGCACTGCGTCAGGAAAATGGTTGCTGTTCCTTTTGACGCCTATTTGCCATGCGCTTGGATACTTACAACAAAATTATTACAATAGGTAATAACAGTAGACTGTTTTTTTTTTTTCAACGATACTAAGCGTTTTTATGTCATTTATTGCGAATAATCGTTACACTTTGTACGCCAATTTTAATAATCTCCAAGTTATTGGTATAAGTAATTCATTGCTCAACACTTAATAGAAATAAGCCTAGGTTTATTAGCTAGGTACACGTACACGTACATGCCTAGATCATAACTGAATTACGTTGAATGAAGTAAGCGATACGGAAAATACTACTGTCAGATGCAATGACATAAACTGTTCCGCGGTGTGGTATTTCGAACGGAGAGCTAAGTCATAGTCGACGGATCAGTCTAAATATACCGGCGCCCGCGCAGGCGCGCATGCACGGCGCGTATACACGATATAGATAAAATAAGATAAGATATATTCAGTAACGCAAAATAAAATAATAGCTATGAGACGTAACAGGTAAGACGCTACGCGACCTCAGTTTAAAATTTGCGAATTTAAATCTGTGTTATTAATACTAAATTTTTTTACAAACAAATTCAAACACGTCAATGTGTTTAATACTAAATTTGTAAACACGTTTGGCATAGATAAACATTGCGTATTGATAAGTGTATTTTTGTAGCTTGCGTTTCAATAATAATTAAGTGGAGAACTATCGCTATAGGTTAATGACATTATGTCGCTTATTAATACAACAAAATTGTGTTAAGAGACCAGTACCACGTGTAGGCGTTAATTCTTTGCTCTATTTTTAGTTCAACTTATGCAGAATAATGCAAGTAGGTGCCTATTGTTCTATGTCGTTCACTTTTTATAGTCAGTATGGTCATGGTACAAGTTATAATTTTGTATTATAAATAAATATGTACTCTCAGGCAGAGACGGTAGGGTCGGTACTTACTATCTGATATTAATTTAGTGATAACTGCACCTAATCAATGGCCAAGGCTGAACTCAAATTTTAGTATGCAGTTATGACAGATACTTTTTCACAGAAACATGACTTATTTAACATTACCAATTACCTATATTCTACAACCTTTAGAGTTGAGAACAAATCTCTTTTTACAGCAGACAGATGTAACTAGAAATATCTACACGAGACATTATATTTGTGCATTTCACGATAGCTATCATCGGGACGACTTTTACGGTAAACTGGGATACCGGATACGGGAATCGAGGGAGCTCATCCAGTGTCCGGTCCAGTCGTGCGACGGATCCGGACACGTTTCGGGCAACTTCGCGACTCACCGCAGGCAAGCGGAAATGTTCGCGCGAACGTTCGTGCTCGTTTGATTGATGTTTGATTGTTTGTCGTTTGATTGATGTTCGGATTGTTCGGCCTGAACCCGATCCCACGCAATGCCTTACTAACATTTTTGTTTTTTACTAATCAAGTAATAAATACAATAATAAATTGTAAATAGTATAGCTATAGACGTCGCTACTTCTCTATGTCTAGTCTTGAATTTATTGCTATTAAACAAAGAAAAGTGCCATTTTTGATATGGTTTTCAACATCATTTTGAATATTCCTTTCTAAGGTTTAAGGTATCTATAATACTTACAATAAATAAAATTATACGTACTTAAAAGAGTATCTCTATCTTACGGTGAATAGAGCAAACTAATTAAGCGAGGGTTTCCAGAAGAAAATACATAGTGTTTAACATTTATGAAATACTCAAACCCAATTGATATTAAATACGCTGTAGCAATCACACTCTGTCTAAATCGCTCTTTTGTATAAAAATTATAAGTATTGCAGATCGATTCATACCTTATACCTTTTTTCTTATACCTTTTTTATTTCATTGATGCAGTGTGTTATATTACTTATATTTCCATAATTCATACCTAAACATAATTGTGTAGAGGTCATAGTAGCATTGATATTTAAATTTATCACACCAAATATTCATAAATTATTCAAATAATAACACAGTATCATTGAATATCATTTGAATTAAATTTGAATATAACCGAAAAATAACTTGCAAATTCTAAATATTCTTAAACTAGGAAATCGCCCTCGCTTCGCTTTGGAAAAAATAGAAAAAAATAATAATAATATAGCTTGTCACCCGGATGGTGTAGCTTCCCAACAGTGAAAGAATTTTTTAAATCGGTTTAGTAGTTTCGGAGCCTATTCAATGCAAACAATCAAATCTTTTCTCTTTATAATATTAGTATAGATAAAAAGAAATACATAATTATGAGAGTTGCACAGTAGGTACTTAGTTGAAGTATCTACGCAAAAACTCATTATTGTTCAAGTGAATGGGGGCAGACGAATGTTCTCACACAATGATTTTAATAGATATTTCTAGCGGCTGAGTTCGCAACGAATTAATCCTCGTCCTCCTCGTCTAAAGTCGCCCTATATCTTACGATGTCGTACGATTCAGGTCGTTTCGTTTGTTTACTACACCATAAGATAGGTATATACGTTGGTTTTAAACTAATTGGAAGATTTCCAAATCACGGAAATCGCGTCCAAATCGTTTTTTAGCTTCTTTCAATAGAAACTAAATGGCTTCACCCCATTAGCAACTCATTGCAGGGTATAGCTGTTTCTCTTTTCTCTTTACAATAGAAGAAACTCAGACCGTTAGTATTCATTAAACTAGCTCTCGTGTCGATTGGCGAATGAACGTAGAAGAGAGGAATAGGTACATGAGTAGAATGGAATAAAAAAGTTATGCTATATTATTTTACAATCAAAAATACTACATTGAACCGAATGAATGTACCGTGACAATAGTGAGCCGTGAGCAGCAATTTGCGAGTTTCCGCAGAACTCAATTGGCACGATCCCCAGCGTTCTGAGCTGATCTAATTGCATGACGGAATGCTGATGTGATGCACGATTTATCTCGATTATACCGATATCTTGTCCCGATTGTGTGGAACATGACGAAATATCAGAATATAATATAACAAATATTCCGATTATTTGGATCACGATCACGGCGAAATGCCTATCTACGAGTATCTAACAGCCTCTTAAAGTCCACTGCTGGACATAGTCCTCCCCTAATTGGCGCCACTGCGACCGATCCTGGGCCCTCTGAATCCAGCGGCTTGCCGCTGTCCGAAATCCCTATTGGCGCAAAATACAAAAATCTTGATTATCCGTTACTGTTTAAATATTTAGTGTTCTTGATGAGAATAGCTTATAATCTAATGAAGCCCTTCAAAATCTCACTCACAATCTAAGTAGTTGTTTGTTAATGCAGTCACAGTTAACTTTGATTATTGTAGCTCCAAGAGAATGTGATTGTGATTAGATAGATTAGATAAGACCTCCCGCAATAACAGTATTGTTGTAACATTTTGTTAAATGTTGATATTAACATGGCTTACATAACAATAAATTAGTGCTAAACATTGTCGACTTGGCTTATGAATTTAAGTCGAGTCTTGCGAGATGTGTATCTAAATGTAATTAAAAGCAATATAAAAATAATATACTCAAAGTGTGTATGTGTGTGTGTTAATGAATTCATTTATATGTTGTTAATCCATCCTTAAGTCTAAGCCAACTCTTATTGTACCAACGATAAATTCTGCAACAAAATATACAGACATAAAAGGATAGTGGCCTCAACCTATTAATAGCCCACTTCTGGGCACGGGTCTCTCCTCTTGAGGAGGCCTAGAGCATACTCAACCACGCTGCTCCAGTGCGGATTGGTGGAGGGCAAAAGGATAGTAGTAATCTTAAAACTCTCTTTGTGACTCTACTAGTGATGAGAGGCTATTGCCTCGAGTTCGTCCTTTTCGAGATTGCCTGACTTCGTAAAGTTTTTTCCAAAGTGTACCTACTGGTAGATGACGTTGAGTAATTTCCATATTAGTCAGTTTTTTTTCTGTTGCAATGCTGAAAAGCTTTTCATTAGTGAGTTGCCCTTCCTTTTTGGCCGTCATCACATCGAGATGATATTAATTGGTGTTTTTGACGTTCAAGGGCTGCGATTACCACGTCTTACCATTAAGAGAATATTCTAATAGTTTTCCAGCTATTTCCATAAAAAGACGTACCGACAGCACTCTACAATAACATTTATTTTTTGAACAGGTACAATTTTCAACATAATAATTTTGATAACATTCCGTTAAATAAGGAAAAACAAAATATCTAATTACCTATGTTGTTAGTTTGTCGTTATCTTTTTTCTTTTATCAGTCAGTTAATTAATACTTATTATTCGTAAATGATATGGGTAACTTCCATGTTATTCTACTAGGTGATAAAATGTTGATAATCCTGCATAGGTAGGTACTTTCCACACAAGCAATTTCTATGATGCACAAACTAAGCCTTTCGGTCACTAGAATAACTTGCCAGCCGTAACATTCGAGTTTTTTCTTATTTCTAATACCAAAATAGGCTAGCTATTACTTCATTACACGGTGTAATGAACATAAATGTATCATGTAAATATTTAAACACCTCTATGCCTACACACCTTCGGAAGGGTTGACCTCCAAACTACAACAGCACTTAGATTATTCTAGAATTGTTACTAATAAAGATGATTTTATCCAACTACCTACTCTGAAATAAACATTTTTTGATTTAGCTTCGTAATGTATCAAGTAACTCTGTTCAGAATTGAGACTGAAGATCGAGACAGCCAATGGTTCAGTCGGTTCATGACTGATTATTATTGTATAAATCTTACAAGTATAAGTTGTAAAGAATTAAGCATGTTATAACGAAACTCGAAGCACAATTTCTGAAAATATTTCCGTGTCAGTCCAAACGCCAGATAATATTAGACGTATCGTTTCTTACAACTCAACAGATGCTTATTCTAGCCGATTTATTTTTACCACAGTTTTGATGTTATAGAGGTGCAACCTCTTATAGAGAGTATAATATAAGAGGTAGTAGAGTATAAAACATACGGAAGTTTATTTCATATTACCATAATGAATTGCACAAGTGAACACGACTTAGAACAATAATCGCATGTTTTTTTTATGTCCTCAACTTTACATAACATATTTTTTATTCAAATTCGTTTCTTTGTGACTTAAGTCCATTATAAATTATTTTAAAAATATAGACCGTACTTAAATTTTATTTTATATTATTATTCCATAGAATAATCGTTTTGTATCATAGTTTAACGGTATTGTATTTTTACTAACCAAAACCAAACCCATAAAAGCGCATTATATAAGTTCTGATCTACGTTCACTTTCATTTATTATAGGTTTTTATTAAAATATAATGTCATAAAATTTTTCATTGTTGGGTTAAAAATTACTTTACTTCTTTTAAACTATCGTTCCTTAGGATAGAATCACAATACAAATTCTGTATTGGAGCGTTAGACAATTTAGACATTATTAGCGATTGATGATTGATGATTTATTTTGTCCTGAAGAAAACGAAAAAAGAGGTTTATCAAATTTTTTGTGGAATTTCGGGTGTCTATGGACAGTATGGACACAGGAAAACCATTACACCATACAAATCAATTGGACGGAACTCCTGAAAGAAATAATTTTTTACACCTTTCTTGAAGAACTCTATATTATAGCATTTAGTAAGGTACCTACCTATTCTGTAGGCATGTGTTTAAGAATGAATTAGACTGAACCTAACAATAAGATTTTTCTATCTACGTATCCCCAAGTTTCGATCACGAATCCACAATAATATCATAACCTTCGGCCAATGACCCCGGCACGGCATTGTGAGCAGTTTGTATATGTGCAGCCTGTCCGGGTGTCCGCGCGCCGACCGCTCGCAGCTCCAGCCGCACTCGCAGGAGCTGAAGTGTCCCACGCCGGGCTGCGACGGCTCGGGACACGTCACCGGGAACTACTCGTCCCATCGGTCCCTCTCCGGCTGTCCCAGAGCGAACAAGCCGAAGAGCAAGCCACGGGACGGACAGGACTCGGAGCCGCTCAGGTGAGTTAAGTCACAAAAGAAGTAATAGTACTTATAATAAGTACAGAAGGCGAACTTCGCAAAATCATTTAAATAAATAGCGACTCTAGCTTCAACGCAATAAAGTGTAATTGAGGTCGCACAGTGGTAATCAAAAACGCATAATGAGTTGCCTTCCTTTCTAACTCTCGCTTATCCTCTCTGGCAATGTCAGAGTTGTATTTTTTGAAAGAATAAAATTAATCATAAAGTTTAGTGACAATATGCGTCATATTTAATATGTGTTATAGATTACGAACGACGTGACAGCCATTATGAATTTTCTGAATTAGCCAGACATGTCGAACGCGGCATGTACTTGTAACGTCATAGCTAAAATGCGGAGTGCGCCAGGCCTGGTTAAGTCAAAGAATCCTAGCTCTCGATTTATTTTAACAATCATAGCTCTCTGTTAAAATACTTACGAAATTCATTGATTTCTCGCGAGAAGTCGAGAAGTCTGTGCTATTTCTCTTCCTACATACAATCAAAACGCGAAGACTAATAACTGTTGACTTTGCTGACAGTCAATAATAAAGAGCACTAAGGTGAACAGTAATAGTGGTTCAACTGTATTCAATATACCTAATGACTACTGACGCCAATAGAGGTAATGTAATTGTAATCCAAGTCACTGTTAGTAGTATACAACGACTCTAGTTGAAGTTAAAATGTAGCTCAGTCTTGCAGCTTTAAGTAAATGACTTGGTACCTACTGTGGCAAACTTAAATGAAAATCAAAACTGAATGCTCACCTCGTTACGTTAATTAGCTAACGTTTTTGCATTGAATTTGTTGATTTACATAATTTATTATGCCCATAGTACACACCACAACACAACAATACAAATAAATAATTAATGATAATTATACGCCAATGAATGTACCTACCTACATATCTTTATCTGAATCTTCATGAGCAACTAATCGAGGTCACGCGTACCTTGCCACATTATGAGTAAAAATAATATTGTACATACTTTATGTGATTGTGCGACTATTATTGAAAATGTAACTTCTGAATGACTTCACTATTCTTTTGTTGTGTACGTGAGACAAAAATTGGGCATATTTTGATAAAATAGATGGCGCTATAGTCAGCCGCTACCGAGTTCTGTATTCAAAAACAACACCTAAGCTGCTTGATAGTTCTATTATTGTATACAAATTTAGTTTGTTGGTTTATTTACACGCTGCTTAGATGCCCTATACCGGGCTGTGATGGATCTGGACACGCTACAGGGAAATTCTTGTCACATCGAAGGTAAGCTGAGAAAGAGTTAAAGAGATACCCTCGTTATTAGTGTCGAGAATCGAAATAAGATATTGTGGCATATTTTATGGATATCAGAAGTTTCAACGACAAAAATATATAATAGATAGACCAGGTGTTATATACCAAATGGTATGCCATATTTTTTGTTTCAGTAGATGTCATATAATTGATATTCAATGATATTAATTAAATAGAATATTTACAAAAATCAAGCTTACTTTCGTTTGACTGAACTAGTCCAATTGCCAGATGATTCTATAAGTAATTAATTATCTCTTGCTTCAGTGATAGAAAATATAATGAAGAAATAATCATAGAATAACAAACTTTCTATATTATATCTGCCGGAACTGGCACTACTACCGCTCATTAATTTATGAGACGTAAAAAATATATTAATAACAATAATAATAAAAATTACTTCGACAGTGCCTCCGGATGTCCAATAGCGAATCGCAACAAGATGAGGGTGCTTGAGAGCGGGGGTACCGTCGAGCAACACAAGGCGGCTGTGGCGGCGGCGGCGTCGGCGATCAAATTCGACGGCGTAAACTGTCCTACTCCCGGATGCGACGGATCCGGACACCTGAACGGATCCTTCCTGACACACCGCTCGCTGTCCGGCTGTCCGATAGCCGGAGCCGCCACGCCCACGCCGCAGCCCAAGAAACCGAAGTACCCCGATGACATCACCCCGCTGTATCCGAAGCCCTATTCAAGTAAGTTATTGTCTACGTTTTAGATACGGTTAAAAAGAATCTTTGTTAAATTCATATTGTTTACTTTGTGCTTGGTATGCCATATTTCTTTATGGACCATGGTGGTAATTGTTACTATTCATAATAATTCATAATAGGTAATTCATAACTTATGTTCCTAACTAATTATAAGTAATAGGTTTAATTCTTTTACCCACCCACACACCCACACATTTAAACAATTTACTGAACCAACTTGTTCACCATGTATTAATTTTTAGGCATGGACATGAACATGCAAACTGGAAACGGAGAAGACCTTATGACCATTGAACAAGAGATAACCGAACTGCAGCGCGAAAACGCACGCGTCGAGTCACAGATGATGCGCCTCAAATCGGACATCAATGCCATGGAGACACACCTCAGCCACGGCGAACGGGTAGGTTGATGCAAGTTGCTATCAAACATGTCCAACACATTTCTAAATGTATCACGTAACAGAGTTCTCCAAATTTAAAGTAATTCAAAATTTTTGTCCGGTAACTCAGATGGTACTGTCATGGCTACAAACATCCAACTTTGAGTGCTACTAACTCTTCATTTACATTTGTGAGTACCGTTAAATTACTATTTGACACAGTAGCACTCTTAAAGTATTCAAATTCGGTACGCTGTTGTAGTATTGACGATGACGAAGTGTGTCCAAATTTTGTCCTATCTTAATACACAAGTTACGCAACCTTGAAATGTTTGTCACCGAGATAATGATTTTAACGCTAGATAATTATTTGCAGGAGACTCAACTGATATCTCAGCGCAATAACAACATCACGGGCTACTACGAGAGCCTCCGGAATAACGTGATCACGTTGCTGGAGCACGTGAGGCTGCCGGGCGGCGGCACGGCGCCCGTGACCACGGCCAGCGGTACACCCAGCGCCCCGCCCCCGCCCGTCGCCGGGGAAAAACCCGCGCACGACAACTTCGACTCCTACCTAACGAAGCTCCAGAGCCTCTGTTCCCCCGACGGGTACTGCTCAGACGAGAACCGTCCCATCTACGAAACGGTGAAAAACGCGCTTCAGGACTTCACAGTGCTCCCCACGCCCATTTAAGGCTCGCCGAGCGCCGCCGACACCGAACGACAGTGAACCAACCGTTCCGGCGTCGGCGGAGCTTATCCGAACTCGAGCTATCGTTAGTGACTGTGTGTAGTGTGGGACGTATAAACCAAAGACACACCGAAGACTGTTATAACAACGTTTTAAACTGTTAAATAAAAATGTGTACAGTGTATCTCTCTCAAACGTATGTGTTCTACTTAGATAATGATGTCTGTTTTGTAAACCGTTGTATACGATGTGTGACTTTTTAATGGCATCACGTTAACACTACGGATCGATCGATTTATTCAGTAAGATGGACTTAATTTAAAATGAATTTTAAACACTGTTACTCATATAATGCTATAATAACGTAAGTTATTGTTAGGAAAAGTTTATACAATTTTATTGTCCATAAGCTTTTTAGCTCCAGGGATTCTACCAAACTTATTTGGATTTGTAAATATTGTACCTACTCTTCGGTATAAAAAATAAAAATTATCACTATTTTATCGGGCTATCGGTCTGGGTCACTTAGTAAAATTACAAATTCAATGTACCGCGCAAAGATTAAATTAATGATTAATATGATAAGATATGTTAACCTGTTTTTAAGTTCCAATTCAGGGAATGTGCCAAATGCTTCAGACAAAGCAGCTCCCGGCCGCTGATGTGTTAAGACTTATCGTAATAAAATATAAACGAACGAAATTAATGAACTCCTTAGAGGACTATCTAGTCACTTTGTAAATTTTGTGAATATAGTTGTCACGTCGCAAGGACGTTTTTATTTATACTAGAGAATAATGTGATCTCATTAGATCAAGTAAGTTAAATGATTCAGTAATTAATTGATAACCAATTTTAGGGATAAATTAATTATTATTTTGTTTGTTAGCCAATGTTCACTCGCTGTGATTATGTTACGTGTTAAACTTATTTATTGTTACCCTTTTGAGATGTGATAGCTTAATCGTCTCAGGTTAATGTTGTTTTGCAAACTATTTATTTATGCGCTTGGTGTACTCAATATGTGCAATTACCCTATCATTTTTAAAATCGTAGATGACTACAACAGATGTTTTGTTAAATCGTAGGTATATGAAATATGACTACAAGATTTCTCACGAACCACCTCGATTTGGTATATTGTATTCGCATCTAAATACTAAACTTATTAATATGTTACTAGTCTGATTGTCATATACGTTTCTGTAATATATTGAGTATGTGTTGTTAAAGAGAATAAAAATAATAAATACTGATATTATCGCTCTTAATTCGTTTATTTAACCTTATTTGAATTACCTGGTTTGAGTTGTTGAAAAACTAGCTGACCTATTATAATAGACGTTGCTCTTCAATAGAGTGAACACAGAATACTTTTTTAAACACTTGAGAGTGGATTTTTCAAGTGAGTGGCCAAAACAAAACGAAACTATGAGCAGCAGAGTAACACTACGTTTTATTCATGGAGTAATTATAATTATTATCCTCCATGGTTTTACTATGAGCAATTGCGAAAAGTGCTCAAAGGAGTCTCGTGGCAGGTTTGATGAGAACGAAAACTGCAACATTAGATTTTTGAAAAATCGATATTCCTAAACGAACGCGTTGATTAAAACAAAACGCACCCTGTGTGATAGTAGATGAACTATTATGTCTTCTGTGATAGTAGTAGGAATATGGCCAGGAGACCCTATGATTGACTCTAAATAGGGATGTTGACTAATTTTAGGATTTAATTTTATTTTATAGATAGAACCTCAATATTCACGAAAAAATTATTATAAAAATAATAATCTTCAATTTAAAAACAAAAATTGATAAATAAAAATCACTATCAAATTTCCCACCAAAAACGTCACGTGACGTCACTAAACTATATTCAATACTATTTGTCTACTAAGTTTGTTGAATTTCCATATAAAATTGTTCTAATGACGTCATATTCTCAAAATGGCGTTTGAGGTCACGTGACAGTGAGTACAATTTTTAACATTTTAAATTAATGATATTTAATTTATTGTGATTGATTTCAATAAAATAATCATATATTAGGCCTTTAAATGTTACCACTAATATTTTACACATAAATTTATATTAATTTATAATTAGTGTCAACATCCCTATTAAATATGATTCTAAATTCAAAAATGTTCCTCTGGAAGCTTGGGGTCCAATTTATAAATAAAGATCTTGTTTCTACTATTGTCTATGGCTGTCATTTAGTCTCCCTCAATTTGTCTATGCCCTCAATTCACTCGTGTGTCAATGTCTGTTACATGTCATTGTCATTTCAATGTGATTTGCCCTTTGACTTGACAGTTTGACTTTGATTGCGATCGCAATTTGCGAGTGCAAGGAAACATGTGGTAAATCAGTAAATCTTACTCTGAGGGAAATGTGTAATAAATAAAGATTGTTTTTGTGAACTACTACTACTACACAGTCTAGATCATTAATAAATTCAATATGAAGCTAGAAAAAGGGGTAAACAAGCAATATTTCTATCATAATATCGAATACACTGTAACTTATCATTTTAATATTGTTGAAACTTTTTCTTGAAATTATATTCCCTTTTCTCATTTAAAGGCACGATATTTTGACACACAATCTGAAGATATTCCAGAAGTCTCAACAAATAAGGAAAAAAAGAAAAATGATGAGGTTGAAGTCTACAATATAAAAATCACACCTAGATTATTAAAGTCTCAGAAATACAAAGTAAGTTTGTTTCTCTTAAAACTAAACCTATATTTATAGATTTTCTTACACTTTTATACAAATTCATCGCTATATTTTTACTTCAGAATGCTGAAAAAGTTAAAAAATCTTTTAAAAAGGAGAAAAAGAAGTTTCCTGGCAAAGCTCCAATAGATCCTAAGAGATTGGAACAGCATTCAAGGGGTGAGGGCTTAGAAGGGAAGGGGGTAAGACATCCCTTGTATGCAGAGAAACTTAAGAGAAAAGAGAGAAAATTTAACTATGCACAAGAACAGGCAGTCAGAGCTGAGATTTTACTTACAGAAGATCAAGGGTATGTTAATGTTCAGCTTTTTACTTATGATTAATGTTAGTGCAAAACAAATTCATTGTTATTCATTATCAAATTGTCACATATATACATTACAGTGTCATTAATGGCATACACTAGAAAGTCACACAATTTAAATAACAAAAACCCAAGACAAATGTCTTATAATTAACTGCCCTAGGCAGGAATCAACTGTAAGACCTTAAAACTGGTAGAGGACAGCTTAATTGCTTTACTTCAATTTATGGCCAAATCTGTCTCAGATTATGTCTTATTCATGAATAAGACAGTGACCATAGCACATTTTGAAGAACAATAGGCTCTCAGACTTGACGTAAAGGGAATCAACCACCACAACATAGCTTATCTTTATGCTACTTGCTGCTGTTTACTTATCTAAATATTAAATTTTGTTACAGTTATGTGGAAGTCGATGAGGGAGAGAAAACAACAGGCATATCACAGAAATTCATAGCTGATAATGTTGATATTACTGCTGCCACTAAAATATTTGAGTTGAACTTGGATTTTGGCCCGTATAGAGCAAAATACTCCCGCAATGGCAGGCACTTGTTATTGGGCAGCAGGAAAGGGCATTTGGCAGCTTTTGATTGGGTTACAAAGAAGTTGCACTGTGAAATCAATGTTATGGAATCCATTCATGACATAAGGTATTCATTTCAAATATATTATCACATAAAAAAAAGAAAACATTTTTCTTACTTACATTTTTATTTTATTGTGTCTAAAGCTGGCCATACATGATCAAGTGTACTTGTCAAGTTTGCAGTTTGACTTGATTCGACATCTAGTTTGCATGAGATAGCTATATAGCCAGATAGCCATACCGTGGCCATACACAGTCAAGTGTACTGGATGCCACATTATGTCATACTGCAAACTAGACAAGTACACTTGATCATGTATAGCCAGCATAATAAGGAAACACGTTAATTTTTTGAACAGTCATTGATCACTGTTGTATATCTATTAATTATTTAATTGGATAAAACTGTCTACATCTAGCTTCAGTCTAAATTATACATAGTAACCTCAACTGCTGGTAACGCACCTGGCTGAATAACTAGTACACAGCAATACTCAGTGTGATATCTTATTTTTTTATCAGTTGGTTGCATGTAGAGACCATGATGGCTGCAGCACAGAAGGAATGGCTGTACATCTACGACAATACCGGGACCGAGATACACTGTGTCAAAAAAATGGATAAGATCTTAAGAATGGAATTCCTGCCTTACCACTTTTTATTAGCAGCTGTGGTAAATATGCATTGTTTTTGCAAGTTTTATTGTATTTCCAAATCAAATTCTAAGATTTAAGAATTCTATTGTTTAATTAAGCTAAGCTTATCTTTTAGATTTTTTTTAAATTTTAAAGCTTTAATTTCAGAATGAATATGGGTTCATGAGTTGGTTGGATATATCACTTGGCGAAATTGTGGGGCACTACAATAATCATCTGGGCAGAACCACTGTGATGGCACAGAACCCTTATAATGCTACTTTATGTATAGGAAACTCTAAAGGTGTGGTCTCGTTATGGGCTCCTAGTGTCAAAAAGCTGTTAGCAAAGATACTGTGCCATAAGACACCACTAACTGCAGTTGCTGTTGATAATAGAGGAATGTATGTATTTTTACTATAACTTTGTTATACTTCTGTGGCACTCAAAAGAAGAGAAGTGAATTCATTAATTTCTTCTTTATTTTTCGATTATGCTCTTTATCTTCATCAAATCTCATCAAATAACTCACCTAACAAGTTTTTATTTTATTTGTATAGGTACATGGCCACATCAGGAGTGGACAGGAGTATGAAAATATGGGATATAAGGAATCTAGATGGTCCCATACAGCATTACAAGTTGCGGAGTGCACCGGTTCATTTAGAATTCTCTCAGAGGGATATGCTTGCTGTCGGTCTAGGAGAAGTGGTAGAAATATATAAGTATGTATATTTTTCTTACAATATTATTTTATTTGGAACATTTTATAAGTTTTTTATAGCATACAGTTTTAACATTATTCAAATATTATAAATAATAAATATTTATTTCAGCAACTGTTGTTCTCAAACTGCTGAAAGGCCATATTTGAGGCACAGAATGTCAAAATCAATAAACAACTTCAAATTCTGCCCTTATGAAGACGTTTTGGGCATTGGGACAAGCAGGGGATTCACCAGTATAATAGTACCAGGTAATTGGGATACATTTGAGTAATTACTAATGAATTTTAATCTATAATATATTAATTCAATAATTTGCTAATTTTTAAATATGTATTTGAAATTTGGTTGACTTTGTTTTAAAACAAACTTATGATTTATTTTATTTTATATTATTAACAAGCTGACTGGGCGAACTTCGTGTCGCCTAACAATTGATCAGTTATCGAACGGGATGAAAAATGATTATATTACTAAAATGACTATTAAAAAATAGGGGTTGGTGATAGAAGGGTGAAAATTTAGGGTTGTATGTATTTTTAATGCCACATTATAAAAAAAATTGTCCAAAAATTAAAAAAAAATTGTTAGGGGTGGACAACCCTTATCACTTAGGGGTATGAAAAATAGATAGTAGCCGATTCTCAGACCTACTGAATATGCATATAAAATTTCATAAAAATCGGTCAAGCCGTTTCGGAGGAGTATGGTAACTAACATTGTGACACGAGAATTTTATATATAAGATATTTATAAACTGTAATAATTAAATTTCTAGGCAGCGGTGAACCAAACTTCGATGCATTGGAGAGTAATCCATACCAAACTAAGAAGCAAAGGAAAGAGGCAGAAGTCAAAGGGCTACTGGAAAAGATTCCTGCTGAGCTTATCACACTTAATCCATTCGAAATTACTGAAGTTGATGTACCCTCCATGAAAGAAAAACTTGATGCGAAGAAAAATCTCCTGGCAAGTCATCAAATATATTTTATAGTCATAAGCCTATCACATGATATATTCATAAGTCATAACTTATGAGTAAATGATTTTGATTTGATAACTATTTATAATTTAAGTATCTATTTCATTTGTTACATGAAACCAGTCAGCATTAAATACTGTAAATTTTTTCGAAAGTATGTAATTGTTTTTGAATTTTTTGCAGTATTTGAAACCCAAAAAAGTGAACATGACTCCAAGACGTAAGAACAAGGGTAAATCTAATATAGCCAGAAAGAAAATCATAAAAGATGCAGCCAGAAAGGTAATTGAATAATTTTACTTATATTTTCGAGACTTAACTCTTGACTTCACTTGACTAACCAAAATTAGCACTCTAAAGCAAAATATTTCGCAAACGTACCCATAATTTTTGGAAGAACTTTTCAACGATACCCCACACTATAATATGTACGTGACAAATAGAAAGTTCATCCTCACATTACCCTACAGATACTCTGAAAAAAATGTTTTTCAATATTTTATTCTACGAATCTGGAGTCTTAATAAATTTCTAGCACTAAGGGTCTCGGTGCTTTGCTTCGGACAGACGGACGGACGTGACGAAACTATATTCGACGAATATAGATTTTATTAGGGTTCAGGTTTTACTTCGGAACCCGAATAAAATGAACTATTTTTACAACCTTTTTAATAGTCATATTATGCTAATATTACTAAATATACTTATTTGTTGCAGGAATTCATTGAACAAGCAAAAGAAGCTAAGAAATTACTGAATTTGCCCCAAAAACAGAACACGCCAAAGCAGTCTTTCGGTGTGCTAGACAGATTCGTTCCAAAACCTAAAGCTAATAAATAAAATTCATAATTTACTAAATATTTTTTATTCTACAATATAATCTAGTCAATTACCAATAACGTAATATAACGTCCGAATCTTATTTACATGATTTATTTACATTAATAAAGTCCAACATGATCACAAAATTAATAAAAAATGTGTCTTTCAAAGTACACGTACAAAAGTGAAATAGTCAATATTTCTTAGAACTAATTGAGTATTAACTTAACAAGGAATATCAAAGAGATCACATAAGCCTTCTGATCCATGTAAAGAAAATGAGAAGTCATTTATTGTTATTGGAGGACTTAATCTTAGCAGGTAATCTAAATCTGAAACAAAATTAAATAAACTTCAATAAAAACACACATATATGTAGGTACTAGATAAATAAATTAAAAATTGACACTAAAATTGTCAATAAACATGACAATATGTAACCCATAATAATCGGCTTGAGAGCCAGTTCTTTCTTTCTTTTTCTTTTCTCATTCTTGGCCGGCAACGCATCAGTGATGCCTTTGGTGTTGCTGATGTCCATGGGCGACGATAGCCACTTACCATCAGGTGGATCGTCAGCTCGTTTTCCGGCTATTTCCATAAAAAAAATATGTAATACAAAAACTTACTTGAATTCATTGGACTGTCGTCATGTATTTTGGTAATACTATCTACTTCCATATTCATTTCATCATCTTCTAATGTATCCATCTGAAAATACCAAGTATATTTCAATAAGCAATATTAAAACAAATAAGACATTAATGCATAATGAGGCAAGAATATTATGGTAAATTCAATATTATCTTACATCTTCCTTTTCTGCATCGCAAAAAAGTAATACTCCCATGGGCTCACTAGATTTGACGTGCAAAAGAAAACTGGGATCCCGTTCCTAAAACAACAACCGCATTAATATGAATAAAAACAAAAGAATAGACAATATTTCATACAAATGCGGCGTGTACGGTGCGAAATATAGCATTAGGCGCAGAATGTCCAATTCGCAAAATATCTAATCGTCAATCAAGCTCAATAAGAAAAAAAAATAAGCTTTTAATTTATCTTTTTAAATAATTATGACAATCTTTACTAAAAAAATTCCCCCATCCCCGTTTCTTCATTAAGGACATGATGCACTGCTGGTATCCTTACTCAGTGAGTTTACTCCACAAAACTACTGACCAAAGATCATGAGTCCAACTTCAATAGTTTACGCTCGGCGATGATGAATCAGTCAGTCAGTCAGTAAATCAGGACAAGTTTTTTTATAAGCATAGATGACCCATAGTCCCCGTAGCCCTGTTCCTAGTACTTTGCAAATGTTATGTGAATTGGACATTTTGCTAATTGGACTTTCTAATGCCCCAACTCTGAGTCACTAACGGTTACTTTAGTCATTCCTTAGTAAAGAATCACCATACAAATTCTGTACTAAGGAGCGATTTAAGTAAACGTTAGTGACTCTGAGTTGGGGTGTAAGAATTGAGAATAAGACATTTTAAGAATTGGACATTCTGCGAATGGAACCTTTTGCGCACTCTGGATATTTCACGAATAGAACATTTTGTGCCTAAACCTTGCCTTGCCTTGTATTTTTGCTGTAAACGTATCAAATGAATGCTATTTGACGTCTAAACTATTTATTAATTTCCTGTGAGATTATCTTTATGATTTAGTACAAAATGATCACCTGACAGCAATAAAGTGTCATTAGTTAGCCTCATTTGCCTTAAAGCCTAATTAATAGTTACACCCTGATGTTTATGAATAGATATTTCTACGGTTAAGAATCAAAAGTGTCTATCTCAAAAAAGTAAAAACTTTTTTCTTTTTTTAAAGTAAAATATTTTAAACTGTCGATTTGCTCTCAGTCCTATGTATTAACTTTAACAGCTTTATGTGATGTAGTAATGCTATTAGTCAAAGTTATATCTAAGTTGGAGAGTAAAATTACCTGGTTAGGAATTTTCCCAACTGATAGATCAGCTCCTATAGGTGCCTCCAGTACAAGTAGTTGTTGATCGTCATCAAAACACTGTTTTATATCGGACTGCGTTACATATGTCAAGTCTCCACTTTCTGCATCATCAAGAATGTTCCTTATACTCTGCTCGATCCAATGCATTTGTCTAAAATAAATACAGCCAAATTGAGATGAGAACTCTTTTTTTAAGTCTGTTGAAAAAAAAATCATCCACTAGTGCAATTTTGCACTGAAGACTACAGATCAAACAATTTATGAATTACCTTTCAACTGGGAACCAAACCCATTATGAGTTAAATAAAATCTACTAAACCCAGCCACACTTTAATGTGGCATTGTAAAAGAACTAGGGTAGGAACACAAATCAATCCAAAGCTATGTAGTTCGTCCTTCAACATTCTGCCACAAGCTAAGTCAAACTTCTCAAAGGTTTGTAACCACAAACATACAGAGTGTAAATTATAGATAAAAATGCATAGTTAAAATTATATAAAGATACTCTACTTCTAGAGTAGTTAATACCATCAAAAAACTGGGGTTGGCTATAGATCTAAGGTACCTGAATTTGATATTGGTGTGAGTTGTGAGATGTAGCTAGGGTTTAGTGAACGTTTAAAAAGTGAATTAATTACGACAAAAATAAGTTTAACAAAAATTGCGTATTACGGAAGACAATTCTTGTCAATTTGGTCTACAGTTAGAGGGTACTTCGTCAAAAACGAGTGAAATGGAAGGTAGCACAAAACTTATTGCACTGTCAATGTTGTGTTCAGTTATTCCGTTAATCTTAAATATAGAGCTTATTAATTTTGAATATAGAGCCATATTTTTGTACCGAGGTCAGAAAAGTTATTTTCCATTTTCTCAGAAAGCAGCACCGGAGACATTCGGAAGCCTGTTTGTGAATCAAAAACCCCTAAATTCTCTCTGAAAGTGCATTTAATGTAATTTTGTAATTGTGATGATTTTTGTCTTTTTTTTTCTAAAATTGGGTGTAGTGTCTCCCTAAACGGAGGTCGAAATTTTACACCTTCCTATATCACCTGTCATTAATTCAGACTAGTTTAACACAAATATTGAGCAGTTTTGACAGATCTAACCTCAAATTATATTTTACAAAAAAATCATAACTCGAAAACTGTACCTTTCCTGGACGTAGAAATTGTAGTTGGGGGCTCCCTCTCACCTCCCCTTCCCACCCCCCTCCCTCCCAACCCCAAACGCGGGTACCTTAGATCTATAGTTTTACCAAAAATTGGCTTATTCCCTTAAAATACAATTGAATTTTTGTAAAATCCTTACATATCTTAAAAGACCATATCAACATACTTATCAAGTAATCTTTCATGTTCATCCAATCTGCTTATTTGTTTCCTTAACAATGTCACTTTTTCTCCAATTGCTGTAGTATTGCACTCTGGACCAGCTCCCCTGAAGTTAATTAAGTAACAAATTGTAGGGCATAAATATGATTGATTAATTAATGAGAAGAAAATTATTATGTTTACTCACTTCCATTGTATACTGTTTTTGCTCTTTTTTTCTATCAAACCAATGCCTTCCAATACGTTAGTGATGTCATAAATTCGTCGCTTTTGTCTCACCGCCAGTAAGTCTGAAGTCTGCAAGACCTTTATTTACTTCATTTTACATCCTCCCAACAAAATTTCAAATTATAGGTTTTTCGTGCGTAAACTGTCAGAACAGCAATGTATAAGCATAGCATACTCACTATTTTCAAATCGAGTACTCCATCCTTCGCCTTTTGTAGGAGTGAAACAAATCTCGTGGTAAGTAGACCCAAAGATTTCTCATATCTTTTATATATCAAATCCGTCATAATTAAAATTAAAACACGACTGTAAACAATTTAATCTTCTAAAATAATACAATAATTTTGCGTTGCGGCGGGATATAATGTTGGCACCACTGTCAAGCAGTCCACAGGCTGAGCTGAGGGCACAGATTAAGACATTAAATTAAAATATACTACAGAGTTAAAAAAAACGTAAAGACCACAGATTATCAAACTAATGACTGTTTATAAAATCTAACAGGAGAGCCCTACCTACGCTAAAAACGTGCATACCTACGCAACAAAACATGGCGGTATTGTTCCTACTAATGTCCAATTTGACGTGACTTTGTCAAAGTGAGGTTTAGTATTTAGTACCTTGGTAATAAGTCACAATTTGTTTTTCTCAAAAGTTGTTCGTTATGTAACGGAATTCCGTAATTTCAAAAATGAAATATTTGCAGGAAGTTATTTTTTAATTGATTAAGAATACATTAAATTATAAGAAAATAGTAATCTTTACCAGGAATATGTATATATTTTCCGGTAAATTAAACTCAAAGTTGTACTCTGCCAATGAGGGGTTCCTTTACGTCACTAAATCAAGTTGTTATCAAATAAATACCGGCCAGGTATTTGAATAACAGCTTTTATTATTTGAATCTTTATTAAAATCAGTCTTGATAAATGTATCACATTGAGATTTATCTAGTCATATAAATGTGATTTAAGTCCAATATATAAGATTACGTCACTTTTATGTACGCATCACTTCACAACAATTCTTTTTATATGGCTATAAGACACGTATGACATATTTATATAAACACTTTGAAAGCATGTTGTGTTAGTCCTTATTTTTAATATCTTACATTGCACATTATTCATATCATTAAACAGAAAATTTTATTTAATAAGCACATCCAAAATAGGACATGTTACGGTAATGGAAGATGACGTTACGTATGGAAAACATAAGGCATGGTTTCCATTGTATAAACAAATAGATTATCAAAACAACCTCTTCTTAATTAATAATTAGGCCACAAGTGTTTAAAATTAGCTCACATTGTATAGGAATTACTTAACTAATAAACAAGAACTATATGTATAATGTTTAGAGTAATGACAATTTTATTATTAAAGATCGTTCAATACCTTTAAGAACCATTACTAATAAAAGTGTAATTGGTGATAACCGTGCTAATTAAATTAAGTTAAATTAAATAAATTAGAGGTTGGTAGGTAACTATTATTAAAGATTAATTTCTATAATATTTTGAGCTAGACATCATAATTATCATATCATCATAGTCAGTTAAATCTTTTTTTTTTTGAGTTTTTTCCAACCTCTTCAACTCATTTTTTGTGTTCTTCATATTTTTCTGGATTCTGCTTGATCTTCTGTCAGTACGATTTGGCTCGCTCTGCAGCCGTCAAAGCCATTCTACAAGTCTAAAAATAATGCAATTAAAAATAATTAGCATTTTTATTATATCCAGTTTAAATCTCTATTATATCCAGTATAATATATTTAAAATCAAATATCATATCAGATTAAATATTAGCAATCTAAACAGTGCTTAAGAATTCCAATACGTCACATTTTGAGTTCCTTTAATACATCACGTTACGTAATAGCTGTGACGTATTCCGCCGGCCTTCAATCAAATCGAAATTACACTTAAATCAATAGAATTTTCTAAAAACTATAACTATAACCAGAAAATATAAAATAATTGTGATATAAACTACACAAACTTAATGTAAAACAATAACATTTACCTGCAAAAAAGCCAGTTCGTAGTGGAACAATAATTTAGGACGTGTGACGGACCACCACTTCGAACGACTTTTTCGGCAAAACTGCTGCTCAAAATTTTATATGGCGGGTATCTTGGGTCAAGGAATATTGCTTTTATTCAAAATAAATTCTTATTTTGCTAGTTTTTGAATTTAAACTTGAAAAAAACCGACGTGACGTATTGAGGAATTTCCACATGACACGATTTTAAAGACGATGAAAATGTTAATTTACGTTACGTTTAACTCTTGAAGTCTTGCAATAAGGTGAAATCTTATATTTTAGACATACAATCTTTTCAAAAAACAACTCAATCAGTACCAAAGAGAAATGAGAACGATAAAAATATTCACTTGAAATATTGTAACTGAGGGTGGACACTCAAAATTTGCCATGTTTTTATTCCTATTTTGCGGTTTTTTTAACATTCCACATTATTCAGTAAAGTTCAGTGTATATTGTGATAGAGTTTATTAGATGTTTTATCGACATACATAAAAAAAAACATGTTTTGAAGCAATGTCTTGCTGATAACCGACTAAGAAGTTGTAGGACATGGTAAAATTCACAGAGTACTTAATCACTACGTTTTAGTAAAATTGTAGTGAACAACGTTTGAGAAAAACGCCCTTATACTGTAGTAAAGAGATAAAACGAAATGGCGAACACGGCACACGTCTGACGTCATGAAAAATTTGACAGTATAGCGAAACTGTTGCGTATAGAGTTGGTTTGTTTTTATTTCATACGTTAGACAAGGACGGCGATATGTTTATTATTTCGTCTTTAAACTATTCCATAACTAAATATCTATGACATAATAACAAGTCCTTACCCTGGGAATACACGTCCGATTTTGTTTCCGATTGTCTGATCAGACTATCTGATCGTATTTACTCGATACACGTCCGATTTTTGCGTCAGACTTTTTCTGAACACAGTCGTTCTCGAGCTGTGAGAGCGGTAAGTGCTTGCTTGCCACTCTTGCCAAAAAGAAAAGATGGATGGCGAATGAAAATTATGGTTACTTATTGCATATTTGCTCGTGTTAGCGCGAAAGAAGAAATAACGTCGCTATTGGATTCAATATTCAATTCCAGTGTGTCAATCTGACAAGACTTACCGAGAGTAATTTCTACTTAAAACATCAAAAACTACTGAGATACCCCGAAAAGTTTTTTGATTGTTATAGAATGAGTAGGTATAAGCTCTTTTAACGTACTTTTGTACTTGAATCATTCTGGACAACAAAATAACTTACTTCAATATAAGGGATGAATCAAAAACTACTCGTCAGATCTCGCTCAAATTTAAGGTGCTTGTCATGTGGTCCCACCACATGAAAAGCACCAGCTTTCGAGCGAGAACTTTCTAGCGTCGATAGTTGCGGAAATAAGCCCCTCCCTCCCTTTCCCCGCACGAGTGATCCTATAAGGGTTCCGTTTTTCGTTTTTTTGTGCGGAACCCTAAAAATACAGTCGAATTGAGAACCTCCACCTTTTTTTGAAGTCGCTTAAAAATTGGAATAGTTAGCAGCGTGTAGGTACAGATAGCAGAGCATAAAAATAAAAATTTTGAAAAACCCCCCGTATCAGGCTACTGCAGCGCCCTCTGGTGGCCTACTGTCATAAAACATATAATTATAAGCCCGCTCTTTAGTGATACCTTTTGGATGCAAAAAACTGCAATGAAATCGGCCCAGTAGTTTTCATAAAAACGGTAATATACATACATACAAAATCCAATAATTAAAAAAGTCCTTAACTGACTGGCTCACAAAATTAAATTATGAAGAGATAGAGGCTTTTTTTCAAGTAATCACCTAAACAACACACACACACACTACATACACACACACACACACACCACATACACACACACACACTCGCACAGACACACATTTAATAATTAAAGTTGAAGAATACTTATTAATCTGAGTTATGTATAAATTTTCTACGGAAGAGCGGGACATCCTGGCACAGGTAAACTTACTTAAAAGGATGTCCCAACAACGGAACAATGTAATAGTATAACTCATTTTTTCCAATAAATAATTTTCCAATAAATCATTTTCATTTCATTTCATTTTCATACAAACTAACAAACAAACAACCTCTAACCCCTAATGCATATACCGCCTTCGTTTCGTTCCGTCCATCGTGGGTAAAAATTAAAATGAAAAAAGGGGCAGATACCATATAGGAATAAAATAAGGCACAATGTATGGAGTATGAGTATTGGTAGAAATTATTATACATTTTAAGAATTAAACATTAAAATAATAAAAATATATTAAAATATTCATAATAATATCTTAAATTAAAATAAATCTTGCATGTCCTTTGGTTTCCTAAAAACTAATGATCAACAACGCAAAGAAGTTTACGACTTCCTCGTGACCTACTTAATTACTTAACCATTTTAGTTAAATTTTAATTAAACTTTAAGTAAAAAGTGCCCGTCCAAACGTGTTAAGTGATAAGCCCCGCCCACCTACTTAACAGAAAAATTTCTAAATTACTTATTTACTTATGTACTAAATTACTTATCTACTTAACTACTAAAATGACATAACAATGCGACGCGTGCGTTCACTGTCACGCTAGAGAGTAAACTGGCAAGTCGGAAGGAGGAATCGGACGTGTATTGGTCTCTGTAGAAAAGTATGCAGACCGCACCTTCAGACAATCGGATCGGCCATAAAATCGTAGACGTCTTGGCGCTGTTTCCGACTCGGACGTCCGATCCTACAATCTGATCGGACGTGTATGTGTATTCAAACAAATGTATGGCACGAGGGCCTTCCGATTGTCTGATCAGACTATCTGATCAGACAATCGGAGAGAAAAATCGGACGTGTATTCCCAGGCTTATTATTCCTAAGTCAATCAGTCACGGTGCTTACGGTGCCTTTCGACTTCCGGCATGTTGGCACCACTACTTTTTATCGATATCACCACAGAGTAGGTAGGTACTTAA
Source organism: Thymelicus lineola (assembly GCA_963932265.1). Taxonomy (NCBI): domain Eukaryota; kingdom Metazoa; phylum Arthropoda; class Insecta; order Lepidoptera; family Hesperiidae; genus Thymelicus; species Thymelicus lineola. The sequence goes on from OZ010686.1 coordinate 14,340,735, forward strand.
TCACTATGTTGACATGACAGATTACGTCATCAACATTATCCGGAAGATTTGAGTTTACGTATTAGATTGTATATTTTTAAAGAAAAATGGGGTCTTTTCATTTTGTACGGTTTTATTCGTCCGCACTCCTGAAAGACATGTTTATGATGGGCTTTGGCCACAGCGGCTGGCTTTGGCGCTCGGCTAAGTTCACTCACTCACATATTTTTTTGAATACTTTGAATTGCCTATTAACAAACAGAACTGAATTCCAGCTTAAAGATCAGTCTGTGGGCCTCTTTCACAATCGTCAAGTAAAGTCATAATCTCCGCCAGGAGTAATAGTGTTCTGTGGTCGTGTGCGCACCTAGCTATGTAGCTATGCTATGCAGCTATGTAGGTGTGTCTGTGTGCGACTACTCAGTGTTGCCAATTTAGCCCTTTCGGGGCTAGATCTAGCCCTTTCTTGGGGTTTTCAGCCCCTCAAATAATTTTTTAGCACCTAGCCCAATTTCTAGCCCCAAACTCACTTTCCGCTATCTTGAAAAAAAAGGGATAAATTCAGGTTTTCCACGAAGTTTTTGATGCAATCGATCGAAAAAACGATAAAATGTAGTGAAAGATGTCGAAAAAAATTACCATTATCATACTTGTAGAGCGTCTGACGACCTTTTTTTTTTTTTCGCCGTTACCTCTGATAATTAAGCAATAGCCCCTATTTTCAATGGATTGGACGAATCTAGCCCTTTTTTTAACTGTGTTTAGCCCCAAAACCTGATACCGAGTTGGCAACACTGCGACTACTACGCTATGCGCTACACTACACAGTAACCGTTGACAACAGACAACTTTTGTATGTCATAAATGTCATTTCAAATTGTCATTTGATTTCAGTTGAGTGCTTGCATTTTTTGTTTTTTCGACAAAACAACAACAACAATGGATAAAAAAGGGGAAAGAAGTGCAAACTTCAGTATTTGGGAAAGAGATATTTTGATATCTCTTGTCCAAAAATATAAAAGCGCCATTGAAAACAAGCAAAGTGATTCTGCGACATGGAAAATTAAGGAAGCTGCTTGGAGAAGTATCGAAAACGAATATAAATGCTTGTTCTGGTGGAGTATTCCGAAATGTGAAAACATTGCGAATAAAATATGAATTTGGTGAGGGTTAAGACAGAGCATAGAGTTAAACCAAATATCTTACTCGTCGATTAGACAAGCTAATCGGCAGATGATGTTACAAGAAAGTTACTGGCTACTTGTGAGGTAGCGCTTACTACTTAGCCTACTCGGGACTTTACTTGATAGTGGTGAAAGAGGCCCTGTGCCAAGTTTATCAGTCTATAAAGCTCTTGTTATAACTATGGTGTTTAATTTTATTTTAATAAATATTTTGTCCCAGGCAAGTGCCATTCGAAATACCTAAGTTCCAAAGTGAAAATAGCGATAGGTAACTGACGTAATTGGTTTATAGATGCCAGCACCAAAAAAAATATCAGTGATGCAAATGGAGTTGCTGTTGGAGTTTGCGGAGTCCCACCAAGATATTTCATTGGGTCGATTCCCAGCTGGCCCTCTCTGTAACTAGGCAGCAAGGGGAGAGTGGGAATCCATTGCAATCCAACTCAATTCTGTAGCTGAAAGGAACATTAAAACAGCAGACCAATGGCGCAGAGTAAGTTAGCATCTAGTAAATAGAGTATGTAGTATGTACCTTTTACACATTTATCAGTCTCTTTCATTGCTTTACTGTCAAGTAGGTAACAATTTCGGTTTTTCTTAGTCATTTGTTAAGTAGTAAGCACTTATAAACAGAAATACTTTTTGCCACCCACTTGACAACTTTGGGATCAGTGTTGGTACTTAACATACTAAGTTATTGTAACTTAAAATCGACCCTGTCAATTGAAGGAAATTTATTGAGTGAATGTTTTAAGATTAAAGCACAAGTTTGTGTTATTAATTAATTAATTTATTTATTTATTTATTCTTTTGCAACACCTTAAACTAGAGGTTACAAGGGCGAACTTAATGCCTAATGGCATTTTCTGCCAGTTAACAACTCACATGAATATTTTTTTTCATTATTTCTATTTAGTATTGGATAGAACATAAGGCAAAAACTAAGGCGAAGGCAGCAGACTCTCGATGATATGCGTTAGGAACTGGTGGAGGCCTAAGTAGATTAGTTCCTCTAAACGCGTCTGAAAAACGTGTCCTGGCACTGATATGACCAGTGGCGGTGGAGGGACTGCCTTCTGTGAGATTGCCCATTAATGTTAGTTTTTTTTTAAATATAATAAAGGTAGCATACAAGCACGCAACGAGTGTATGATCGGCACAGGTGTGTTGCTACCCTTGATAAGTGTGATGGTTGCCTCTTGTATTAACGCGGCCAGCCTAGAAATCAAATTATATGTGGCGGTGGTATAATAGCCCCGGGCCGCACCATATATACAGGTCCTACCATTTAGTATAGATAGTTGTTTATGCCATAATGGCATAAATATTATTTATATGAAAGAAATTAAATTGTTAGTGCTACAACTATGCTGACTAAATTTTTTAAAAAACCAAGAAGTCCGCCGTTACTTGGGCATTCCTATTAGATTAAAAAAAAAGATTTTCTTATATTCTTTGCAATTATTAAACTTTGACCAGAACTTGCCTCAAAATATTGTAAATATTTTGCAGGTACCACCTATGGAAAATCGAGTCCCTGACACAGCACATACAGAGGCTGAGATTCCTGGACCCAGCAATCCTAGCACAACATATTCTTCCCATCCGGAGTGGATGCTTCAATGCTCCTCTGAGACATCTCAGGGAAGCATTGAAACCATATGGTCAGGGGCGGATCGTGGATTTGTGGGGCCCTGGGCTGAAACAATTTAGGGGCCTACCTTACTCAAGTGTAGTTATGCTATATAAAATTATAAAGCAACCTTTCTGCATTTTTCTGTTGCAAATTCCTTTATTTTCTCATCACATTGTAAATCCTTCGTTAAATCACAATTGATAGAAAGAACTGACAAATGATTTAGTCGATGGTTCCACATTGTTTTTCCGCTTCACAGCTAGTGATTGGCAAAGTTAAAAATCTTTAAGATGGTGTAGTAATTTGGGGAAACATCAACAAGTTTCTTTTCATAAATAAGCTTAAAAATTTCACTGCAAGTGGTATAAAACTCTGGCTCATAATTAAATATGTAAGATCTTAATTGAATGCACTCATTCACTAAATGCTCGTCTACGTCATCTGGATAATAATCAATAATATTACGTACACTTTCCAGATCTATGACTTCCACATTTCTGTCTTGCAAATCCATTAAAAAATTTAATTTCATGCTGTATGTCTCATAGACTTGGCTCCTTTTATTTAAATCCATGATCAGCTTATCCAACGCAACGTTTAGCATTTCTGTTTTAAACTTTTCTGTGCCGTATACTGAGAACTTTTCTGTAGACTTATCTGGAAATTTTGGAGTCATACGTCTCTTGTTCATGTCATTATAGTCCATTTCCACATTAGTACATAATTTTTTAGCTTTCTCTTCGTATTCCTTAACTTTTTGATCTGATTCGTGATAAATATGTAAGATTTTAATTGAATGCACTCATTCACTAAATGCTCGTCTACGTCATCTGGATAATAATCAATAATATTACGTACACTTTCCAGATCTATGATTTCCACATTTCTGTCTTGCAAATCTATTAAAAATTTTAATTTCATGCTGTATGTCTCATAGACTTGGCTCCTTTTATTTAAATCCATGATCAGCTTATCCAACGCAACGTTTAGCATTTCTGTTTTAATCTTTTCTGTGCCGTATACTGAGAACTTTTCTGTAGACTTACCTGGAAATTTTGGAGTAATACGTCTCTTGTTCATGTCATTATAGTAGATACATTTCCACATTAATACATAATTTTTAAGCTTTCTCTTCGTATTCTTTTAGCTTTTGATCTGATTGGTGTCTGATTGGTGGTGATTGGTATATTTATGTTATTTATGAAATCTTTTAATGACACAATTAACTTGTTGCCTTCACAAATATCTAAATCAGGGCTCTGTATTTTTTTATTAACAAAATGAAATCTCTCCAAAATTTCTTCCCAAAAAATAATCAAAATTGCAGTATTAAGCTTCACCATTTTATCGAATAAATTTCGTGTCTCTTTTCGGAAATCAACTTTCTCATCCTCATTTTCACTAAAATTTTTGAAAATTTTCATAATGTTATCATATACTAATTGCATAATGTTATCCTTACATCTATGTAACACATGTTTTAGCAAATATATAAATAAATATTTTGTAAAGCTTTGACAGGATCTTAGTGACAATTAATAAGACCATCTGGTATGGCTTAAACTTAGTTTTAAGTTTGAACTAATTTTAACTAAATCCTCTATAAATTTCAATTTGCTACGCCAAGAAAAAAAAAGTGGGTCCTCAATCCAGATGCACACACAATAATTCCCAATACTTGGGAATTCCCCGTTTCGCAGGTACGATAGACGTGCACGTGAGTTGATTGATCTCAGAGTTACCAACCTTACGATAGGATTTTTAAATCTTTTTCTTTTAATTTAATCATATTTTTAATTCAAAATATTGCCTATTTTTTTAGTGTTTTTAGTGGGGGCTGGGGGCCCTTTGTATCCACGGGGCCCTGGGCTACAGCCCAAAAAGCCCATAGGTAGATCCGCCCCTGCATATGGTTTATGGCAGTGGTAGTAGTACCCAAACCCCATCTATCTGAAATATGTGTGGAACCTTCACAACCATCCCTGTCATCACAATCCCAGTCAATAATTCCTCCTGAGAGCTCTGTACAAGCTGAGCAGGAATTCGAGAGAGTGGAAGTTGAGGCTCAGCCAGAGGCACCTCAACCATCTCTGGTTCTTCAACATCAGCCTGAGGAAACTCGACCATCTCTGGTTCCTCAACCTCAGGCAGAGGAAACTCAGCGAGAGGAACCTCGGCCGGGGCCACCTCAGCATTCTCGAGGAACCCAACGGAGAAGTAAGTACATTGTTAGGTACTTGTATACTTTGCTACACATACTAACAAATCAAATCAAAATCTTTTATTCATAATAATATAGCTATCACTGATACACTTATGCACGTCATTTTTTTAACCTACCAGCTTCTCGAACGAGTGCTTTGTCATGGAGAAGAAAAGCCGTAAAGAAACTCCTCGGCACATCTTTTAAAATTATGTCTGTTTCTATTACTTAGATGATTATGCATATCACTATTCTGCTTGAACGTGCCTAAGTTGTTTTTTACGAATATAATATTGCTGTAAATAAATTGAGAGGCTACTGTTAATATGCCTATTTCTTTAAATTTCTCACGCAGAGAACTGCGTGATTTTAATTTATACATGGCTCTGATTGCCCTTTTCTGCAAAACAAATATAGCATCAATGTTAGCGGCTTAGCTCCACATTAATATACTATAGGACATGAGGCTAACACAGTAAAATATAACATAAAAAATAGTTTAAAAAAAACTAAAAACTTTTATAGAAAATCCAACTAAAAAATTTAAAATAAATTTGAATTAAGATTCATGTTATTGTAAAAATTGGGTAGTTTTGTAACACCTTTAGAGAATATGTAATGAAATTGATAAATAATTATAAAGATTTATAAAGACTTTAAACATTAATTTGCATTTTTTACATACATTTCAGATTGTCTTCATGAAGGGGTGCCATGCTGGGCATATGACCTGGAGACGAGGCGCATTGCAGTGGAAGAGCGCAATGCAGACACATTGGCAAGGTCCCTTGCCATGGCTGAACGCATAGCAAACTCACACTAGGCAATGGCGAGCGACACGAGAGATTCGCGATAACATGACAAGACGCGATAACAATAATAATAATAATGTTTATTGACCATAAATGAGAGAACATTTAAAACGAAGAGCCCTGACTCCCAGAAAAGTGTGAGCTGTGGACTGGGAATAACACCATTGTTTTTAGTCCATTTTTCTAGAACTTTTGGCGGCAATATGTATATTTTTTTATGTAATCACCTATGTGCATATTTAGTTTCATTGAAGAGCACTATATAAATTATAGAGGTAAGGAAAGCTATCTCTGTGTATGAAAAGTGTTTTCTTAAAAAGACGTCTAATAACGTGGTGCTACGGTGCGATAGATAAATATTGAACTCGGCAAACTTCACTACGCAGCTTCGTCTACAACAGCGTCAACAGCAATGTTCATATCGAACTTATTGCAACGCCAGCACAATTGTCGTAGAATGGTGGTCGGTACTGGAACTAATTCTGTTTTCAGTAAACAGCTGGGACACTTTTTCAACTTTCCCCTAATATTAGATGGGTCGCCTTTCCTCTATACTCCATGATATCATTGCCCACACCGTACATGATCAAAAAAATTATTGAAGACGAGAAGGTTTGGTCTGGATCCCGATTAAATAGGAATTAACTATGTTATCTAAAATTAAAGAAAAGATAGTTATTTACATATCGTTTTACTTCAATTTTTTTTTATGTTAATGACGGGCAAACAGGCATACGGCCCACCTGATGGTAAGTGGTCATCGTCGCCTATGGACACGTGCAGCATCAAGGGAGCTGCAAGTGCGTTGCCGGCCTTGAAGGAAACGTACACTCTTCTTAAAGAACCCCATATCATAGCGCACAGGGAATGCCTCAGAGGGAAGTTTGTTCCAAATTATTTACAGTATTGTATCTGTAAGTGTAAGATTGTATTTCTACCGTATCTTAATGTCAACGGACCACATAATTTCAAATAATCTACCGTATCCTATGAGAAAATATACCGTCATAGAATAGAATAGAAATACTCTTTATTGTATACACCAAATAGTAGTAACCAAATCGTCAAATTCATCAAATTTCATTCGTCATCAAATTTTTTGACCTGGCAACACTGTGTGGGTGTTATTAATGTCGATGGGGATTGGGGATGCTGTGCTGTGCATGCACTTCTCATCAATCAGGTGGTTAGCTGTCTACTTGGTTGCAGGCTGTTTACGTATTAAAAAAAGTGTTATTATCTCGTTTCTTTTCATAATTTTACACAGTTTTTTTCTAATTTTACCATCCTCTAGAACACGAAAAAAGTTTATTAGGTGTAGCAATGGTTGTACTTGTACAACGCGGCATCTCAGATTAAAGAAATAAAAGGCAGATATATTCATCCAACTAAAATGTGAAGCTACCAAAGCAAATACAAACTAAAAAAGCAAATACAAACCCGATTCAGTACTAAAGAAAGCGTCAAAAGCTTTCATGTCACAATTGTCAAAATATATTAAATAATTTTCTCAGATAAAATGCCGTCTTGCAATTTTAAACACTGCTAAAGTTGTTCCCAAAATCAAGCAAATGAAGATTAGATATCTTTTCACAGGTAACTGTTCATTATTTTATTATTTATTTATAATAATATTTTTGAGGTGCGCTCGGAACACAAAACCTCGACAATTATTCAATTTTATACCAGCTTTATATGAAAATCGATTACCCTAAATTAGGGGAAATATGCATGGGTTATTTGAACACTGATTATAAATTTATATCAAAAAAATATTTTAAAAGTAAATAGTTCTACATATTTATTTAACTAAATCTAAAAATGAGGAAATGCAGCCAATGCATAAATACCAATCGCTGGGTTATTACAAACATAAGATAGATTGTACAAAGGATTAGAGGGATAAAATAAGGATTTTAACATAGGTAAACCTGGTTGATTGAAAATATCACGTTTGCCTACGATAAAATGCACGATTGAAAGAAAATATTGTATTCTATTTTAGTTCCTGTTTAGCCTACTCAATAAATTATTTTATTTTGCAGATTGCCGACAATTAATGCTATTATACGAGATAAATGGGATTTATTCCTCAAAGTAGGCAAGATAATGATTGGCCATCCAAATTTTCCTTTGTTTATTCATTGCAATTTAATGAAGATGACGTATATTATATATATTTCATGTATTTTAATTATAATAAATGTATTAAAATTTTGATATTTTTCAATGAAAAATAACTACCCAAAAGAGAAAAAACCATAAATTAAAACAATTCAACATATTAAGTACTGTATATTAAAAGAACATTTGACTATTTAATATCTATACTTTTTGATAACTAGTGATATAATAATAAATAATTTGCCAATTTAATTGTGCATAATATTTCAAGTCGAAAATATGGCAAAAAATATTTACTAAATTGCGGGAGATTGCGACTTTTTGTTTTCAATGTGGCAACTTACACACACAAAGATGTATGTGTCTCTACGATGCCACTGCTAGCTGTCAATATGGTTGTCATGCACACATAGTGAAAAAGCGGCTTCACGTCATTCGTTACATTTCTTTGCGAAAGTTATATTATCTGCCTTTTATTTCTTTAATCTGAGCGCGGCATGATATAAATATTAGTTTGCCATCATGTTGCCTCACACCACTGAAACAGAACAGACTAAACATGCATTTATGCCCCGTACGTCGCGTCACGGTGTTAGCGCGGACTGACGTCACAGGCAGTTTAGAGCTTGGTGCGCGTTTTTTGAAACTCCGTACTAAAACCGTTGTAATTTATTTTTTGGTCCGATTTTGAAAAAAAATTCAATGATGATTTTTTCAAATCTACAAATCTGCACTCAAACAAATTTAAATGATCCTCAAATATCCTTGTAACTATGTGTACACATTTTCCTAAGAATTTCAAATTTTTCTCTCTCAAGTTTAAAGATTTGGTCCTGTTCTTGTTCCATTAACTGCAATTTTCTTAATTCTATTGTTTCTCTTGTTTCCAATTCTTTCTTTCTTAACCCAATTTTTTCTTGTCTTATTTGTAAATTCCTTTCAGATATTTCGTCTTTTAGCAATCTATGCTCTTCCTGGTTTTTTAGATATCTAAGCCATTGCATTTCTAATTGAACCTTACTTTGGCATCTATCAGATTCAATTTTGTCAGCTAATCTATTTTTCCTTAATTCTATAACAGCTTTGCTTTCAGGTTGTATTCCATAGTCCACAGGGAAACATAGGTTGTCTTGAACATTATTTTTGTTATGAATAAATTCTGATGCTGTGTAAAAGTTGAGGTCATATTGGTTGTATATATTATTTAACTCTGTGAAATACTTAAATCTGTTATGTTGTCCACTTTCAATGCATTGCTTATATTTTTTTGTTAAAGAGTTTATTTTCCATCTCACCTGATCAGGAGTCATCTGTAAGAATATCAGTTAGGTACATATTGCTTATTAATATTACCATCAGTTTATGAATATGTTATTACATCAAAATATAGAAGTATTTATTTTTCAAATATTAAAAAATTATTGATAATATAATATTTTGATTTCACAGGAATATTGAAGAAACATAATGTCACATTTCACACGTATATCAGAAATAATCTAATTAAAATTTAAAAAACCCCCCACAGTTTTATCTTATTTACACTGAACATAGCTAAGAACACTCGATTAAGTCACCTTTCAAACAAAAAAACTAGATCAAAATCATTTCATCCATTTGAGAGCTACGATGCCACACACAGACATACAATACACAGACATGTCAAACTTTTGAACAAACACAGAAACACTCCTCCTTTTAATCGGGGGTTAAAAATATACATACAATACCTCTATATCATACTCCTTTAAATTATCTGAAATGGCTCTCCATATTCTTGTTTTCTTCTTGGGTGTTTTAAGCATTCCAAGTTTACTCTCATACAACCTCAGTAAGGTACAAATAGAGTGTGCAGTCCATACAGCACCTTAAATAAGCAATAGGTCTTATTATTTTACACTTTATTTGAAATAAATACTTGTATGCTTGCATTTAATAATTGAAAATGAACTTTGATACCTAAACTATGTCTTATGCACATATTTCATATAACAAATATTTCTTGTTTTTGTTTTGCACGATAAATCCGTTCATTGACTTATGTACTATGTACGTATGTATAAATACCACGCGAAACGAAAGTATGTTAAAAATATTGCTTACTTACTATTTCTTTCCACGTTTTCATTTGACGATTTCTCACAAAAGTCGTTGGACTTTTGTGTATCTCCAATTATAACTTTAGTTATATGACCTGAAAATCCAATTAAAGTGAAATGCAACAATTACCTAAAACGTAAACATTGTAACAAAAATTAACTTATTTAGATAGGTATAAATTTAAATTAATACCTTCACTAATAGTATCATTATACATAACACTTTCTTCGAGCATTTCTCTTGAGAACTAGGTACTTAGCATATTCAATACTGCATAAAATCTCAAAGTATTTTATTTGTTTTTCTTTGTTTTGTTTTAATTTGTGAAATGTATAATTCGTGACATTATCAATGCGTTGACACTTGACATTCTTGACAATACAGTATGAGTATTTACACACTTGACGTTTGCGTCTTTGCGATGCGACCAAGGACTTTATAGTGTAACACCAATCTTCGTCATCCATTGTGTTGAATCCCTAGTGCAGTGCACCGGATCACATTTACAGAAACTAAATGTCACTTTGTGAAATAATAAAGCCATAGTGACTTCTTGTCACGAGCGTCGCGACACAATTTATTTTTCATCAAAAATATATTACATGGTAAATGTCAATAATTGAAATAAAAAAAATTGGTCAAGTGGATTCTGTAGGAGTATTAACTGTGTAGGGTGTTGTACTGGCAGGCAACACATGCACATAGGTCAGGTGTTTAGAATATTAATATATTCAAATAGTGTCACAATAGAATGTGTTCTATTGTGACAAGAAGACTTCTATCTGAGACACGAACCGGTGTAGACATAATATGTAATGTTATTATAAACAATATTATTATAAAGTGTAATTATACAGTATTCACAATATAGAATAACATGAAGTGAGTGTGTTTTGAATAGCCCCTCTCCTCCAAAGTCCAGACATATCAAAAAGAACCTTCCAACAGATTCACTGTCTCTTCAGTGAGTGGATTAGTGATTCGACTATAGTCAGTTATAGTTGACATTTACAGTGTATCTTTGCCAATCCTTGGTCAAATCTAATAACTTATCGAATTAGGATGTAATTGCTCTAAATAAGTATGGAGACCCTACAATTCTGAAGATCAAGCTCAATCCGGCCTGTGAGGGGTCGAAATATTCCTTTAATCAATGTCACTCGATCCGTACCTCTCTAAAGCTTGGAGTCCAGTCCAAACTATAAAGTTCTTGGTTTTGAACTTTTGACAGATTTGTCAAAAGTCAAAACTAAATTTTTTGCAGTGTTGCCAATTTAGCCCTCTCGGGGCTAGATCTAGCCCTTTTTACGGGTTTTCAGCCCCTCAAATAATTTTTTAGCACCGAGCCCAATTTCTAGCCCCAAAATCATTTTCCGCTATCTTGAAAAAAAAGGGATAAATTCAGGTTTTCCACGAAATTTTCGATGCAATCGAAAAAAAAAATGTAGTGAAAGATGTTGAAAAAAAAATTGGTTGTCTGTAAAGTCGGTTTACGGACAATGGTTTTACGTGATAACGTCTATTTCGTAGAAGAATAATTTATGATATAAATAATGTAATGTAAGAACGTAATGGAAGCCCTACGCACGGAGCCGCGGTGCTACTCGCCAGTTGTGTCAGCTTGAACATGGCTTGACGTGCCACCGCGACCCGCGTATCTAGCTAGATTATAATATTAAATTTCATACTAACTATACGATTTTAAACATATTTGAGTTGAAAATTTGGTTTAAATCGTTTTAAACATCAGGAGCTGCGCGACATCTGTGATTTTCTTGACTACAACTAAAGTCCGAGTCGATGTACTGTGTAAAGTTCTTTCAAGTAGTTCATACCTATAAACAGAGATGACGCTATTGTAGATTTTCGTTTTCATATAATAATAATACGTACGAGCTACGAGAAATCATTTCTTTTCAAAAGATTGTAAAATAAAATAAAAATGAAATGAAAAATGCCTTCCAAGCGGACCGATTACGCTTGAGTGGGAGAGAGACGGCCGGTCTAGCGTGCCTCTCTCTCTAATGCTGCGCGCGCTTCCGTGACGTTACTCCGGCCGTTACTCGGTTTTCGTGAATGCCTCTCAGGCTCATCGTCTTTATAAACGTTATCACGTTAATACCATTATCATACTTCTAGAGCGTCTGACGACCTTTTTTTTTTTTTTTCGCCGTCACCTGTGATAATTAAGCAATAGCCCCTATTTTCAATGTTTTGGACGAATCTAGCCCTTTTTTAACTGTGTTTAGCCCCTAAACCTGATACCGAGTTGGCAACACTGATTTTTTGTCTGATCTGAATTAATTTAAAACTTGTTTTTATTATTTGTGCGTGACTACGAAAATCAATTCCTGTTTTCGACAAAACTTATCTGCGCACATACTGTTGCTGTACCCACCAATAAAGGCCGATATTTGCATAAACTATATATAATAACAAGAAGTAAAACCAGTTGTAAACGTATCTGCAAAAAGTTCAAAGTCGTTCCAAAAACAACCGGCTGGGGTTGCAGTTTATTGATTCTGTTCGAACATACGCACGAAATCTGTGTTCTTTTACTGTGAAAAGGTCAGCAAAAGTGCGAAAATGTCTTTTCAGTGGACTTTGATTGCTGGATATCTTTATTTTGAAATAATTGTGGTTATCATCTTAATTCTGCCTATATTTAGCCCTCGGAGATGGCACCTGTTTTTGAAATCGCGTCTTTTCGACATGTTTCACAATAGAGTCGGTTGGTACTTCTATGCATTTCTAATGATTCTGACTCTGTTCTTCTTTGATGCTATAAGGGAAATGCGAAAATACTCTCAACCAAGTGAATCCAGCCACCATTTGACAGGTGAGATGAAAGCCAGTGTAAAATTGTTTAGAGCTCAAAGAAACTTCTATATCACAAGCTTTGCAATATTTCTGGCTTTTGTGATCAAGAGGCTTATAACAATGATTTTAATACAGTATGAGCTGGAGGTCAAAGCTGAGCAGATAATCAAGAAAGCCGAGGAAACTGTGCGACAGGCTAAGTCTACCATGCTTGCTCACAATCTCCGAGCTCAAGAGGAACTAAGTGATGATGACTTGAAGTGTAAACTTGAGGTGGTAGAAAGTCTTCTAGAAGAACAGAAATGTAGAACAAAAGAGAAGGAACAAGAAGCCAAAAATTGGAAACAAAAATATGAAGAAGTGATTGGTGCCAAAGGCGATGAATAAATTAATTTTGTAATTGTGTTAGGGATCAATGGAATGTTATAATATTATTGTTTATCATTAAAAACTTACCGGTATAATTTTATTTTTAAGCTATTAATCATTGTTTTTAAGGCTTGCAGACTGACTAAATTATTTTACTATAATATTTTTTGTCTTTGCATAGATTTATGTGGTTTTTTGTATAAAAAAATAATTAAAAAATATCACTTACATATTTGTCATGAATTTTTAATTACTTATAAATAGATGTTTAAAATAGAATGTGAAGAGCAGTCTAGCGTAATCAAAAGTCAGAAGTACATTCTGGAAAATATAGTTATTGTTTATTAAACAAGGTGCACTATTATCCTATAACAAGGTATGAAATTGACTATTTTTCACTTTTATCTACAGGTGCCTGAAATGTGGCACTCAAATTAGTGCAATACAAGTAACTTATAATAGGACTTGCTCAGGTACTACATTGGGCTCTATTTTAAGGTTTTACAAACCTTTCCTTTTGTTTGTCTCTTTCTACAGAGTTGCAATTTTATGATAAAGTAATATTATGATGTCGCACTCCCTAAGTCTCTGAGAGAAAATTCCCAATAACATAGTGTTTAAGTACAGTGAGGATTTCCTAATAAATAGGTTGCAATTGCAATGTCTATATCACTCTGTTTAGACTTTAGATTGAAGTATGATCTATTTGAGTCATAGAAAATTAGGTATCTTAATGAAGAGGAGATAAAGTAGGCCGGGTAGTACCTATAATACCTACTTATTGCAGGTATGTCTTGGTATCTGTAAAGTCCTTTCTTGTACTAATCAGCAATTTATTACATATAGTTAAATGCATGTGCATGGTGAAATTGTTGAAATGGTGATGGTCGTACTGCGAGGGGTTGGGTATATAGTTTGGGTACATTGCTGAACGCCCCTCGCCCTCTGCAGAGCTCTGGTATATGTATGTATGCCTAATATCATGCTTTAATAACGAGTTCGGGGAGTTTAACAAGCCAAAAATATTCTGTTTTACTTATGATTGGTGGTCGAAATTGTTCATCCAATATCATCGTGCGTCCGTCTTGTAGCTCTTTGAAGTCTTTGAAGCGTGGTCTCCAGTCTCCACTTAGTCTATGCTTCTTGGGATAAACTTTATGTTCTCTGTGCCTATGCCTATTATATATCATAACCTGACAGTGACATGACAATTGACATTCCCTGTCGTTGTTTCACTTGACATTACTTTATGTCAAGATCAAACAGCAGCTGCAGCAGCAGTCAACATCAACACACTCAAAACAAAAACAAGATTTGTTTGGAATCGCTTTACTATATTTCTTTCAGAAGATAATGTAAAGTAACATTAATATGGCGACTGATCCCAAAGTAATAGAATGGTTGGCTCATACTATACCTAGCAGTAGCGACGACAGTGATTCAAGTGTTTGGAGCGATCTTTCTGCCATAGAATCTGAATCATCTCATGACGATGAAGAAGATCGTTTATTTTTTCCTCTGATGCAATATTTACTTCGCTTAATGTAGGAGTTTTAATTGTGTAGGGTGTTGCACTGGCAGGCAACACTTGCACATAGGTCAGGTGTTTAGAATATTAATATATTCAAATAGTGTCACAATAGAATGTGTTCTATTATGACAAAAAGACTTCTATCTGAGACACGAACCGGTGTAGACATATTTGTAATGTTAATATAAATAATATTATTATAAAGTGTAATTATACAGTATTCACAATATAGTATGTCATGAAGTGAGTGTGTTTTGAATAGCCCCTCTCCTCCAAAGTCCAGACATATCAAGAAGAACCCTCCAACAGGTTATGGGCCCAGAATATTAAACGATTAAAATTTATTGAAAAACCAGTGATTTACATAGCCTACATTATAACCTTGGATACCAGTTGTTGATATACAAATAAGCATAGCAACCAGTGATGGATACTTAGAAGATAATGAAGTAAATAATGGGCTTCGTGAAGATGAAGTCAGAGAAGTTCGAGAAGGTGATAGTGAAGGAAATAATAGTAATGGAGATAATGTAATTCGAGAAGGTGATATAGGAAGAAATGATAGAAATGGAATTAATGAAGTTCGAGAAGATGTTGATATAAGGCGAAATAATATAGGAAGAAATGATAGAAATGGAATTAATGAAGTTCGAGAAGATGTTGGTATAAGGCGAAATAATATAGGAAGAAATGATAGAAATGGAATTAATGAAGTTCGAGAAGATGTTGGTATAAGGAGAAATAATAGAGGAAGAAATGAAAATCGAGAAGAAAGAGAAAGAATTGTAGATATTCAAGAAACAGATATATTTGGTGAAACAAATGAAGATGAAACAATTGACAGCGGAACAAATGAAAATGAAATAAATTCCAATGAATCAAATGAAAATGGAACAAATAATAGCAGATTAACAAATGGAAATCTGGTGGAGAATTCGAGAAGTAATGAGGATATGGAGGAAAAAAGAATTTGATCTAAGGGTTTGTGACAAAATTATTTCAAAAGTGAACTTATTGTGTTTCGGGGGAAATGGGTTGTTTTTTTGTTAGTATATAAGTTTTATAGGGGAATTTAAATGTTGTTTACAACAATAAATATAACTAAAAAGAGACAAAGATAATTCAATAATTAAGGGGGTGTTGGAAATTTCAATAAATAAACAATTAAGGGGGTGAATAGTGAATGTAATTGTTCATTGATTGAACATCATAAAAACAATAGTTACAAGAAGTCAATAATATTTGATAGAAAGTATACTTACACGAGTTTTAAAATCCTTTTATGTCTCTTTTATAGTTTTGTTTTATTGTTGTTTTGTTTTAATAATTATTTGGAATTTTGTTTTTTTTTTGATATTTATAATAAAATAATTTCTGTTGATATTGGATAGAAGTGAGAAAATTTGGGAAGTGAAAGATTGTAAGGGACAGTGAAAGGTTGTATGTGTTCTTCGAATTCGGGTGTTGAGTCTAAATTTATGTGGAATTGTATTTAGTAGTTTATGAGTGTTGAGTTTGACTGGTTGAGTGTGAATGGCAATGGTGGATGGGATTGATGTTTTGTTTATTTATTTAATTTGAAGTTGACTTATTATTGAGTAGTTGGAGTAGTAGGTTTTAAGTGGACTTATAGAAGTTCATATTGTGAGTTGTCGAGAAGGAGTTTGAGGAGTTTTAAATAAACTTATAGAAGTTTATGCTGTGAGTTGTCGAGAAGGAGTTTAAGGGGTATTTAAATAAACTTATGGAAGTTTATGCTGCGAGTTGTCGAGAAGGAGTTTAAGGTGTTTGAATAAACTTATGGAGGTTTATGCTGTGAGTTGTCGAGAAGGAGTTTGAGGTATTTAAATAAACTTATAGAAGTTTATGTAGTGAGCAGTCGAGGAGTTTAAGATTATTATAAGATATTTGTATATATTGAGTGGTCGAGAAGGAGATAATTTTAAATAAACTTTTGTTTTATGTATGGAGTCGAGAAGGAGTTTAAGATGATTATAGTTATTGATGTTTTATGTGGCGAGTCAAGAAGTTAAGTTTCTTGACGTTATATAGTTGAATGAAAGTACATGTTTGGTCGAGTGTGAGTTGGACAAGTGAGAAAGGATTAATAGCAGAAACATTAAAGTTGGTATTCAGTTTGAAAGGTTGAATTGATAGTTGTTGGCTGAATTGGAATGGAGTTAGGTGGAAGTAATTGAATGTAAGTGGTTGTGAGATTTGAATGTATAATTAGGCATGTATGGAAGGTAATGTTAATTTATGAAAGGCAGTTTTGTGAGTTGTATGGTTTTGGTATAATGGATTAAATTATATACAGGGGGTTAAATGTGTGCAAGTGTTGAGGGGGTGTGTAGGAGTTTTAATTGTGTAGGGTGTTGCACTGGCAGGCAACACTTGCACATAGGTCAGGTGTTTAGAATATTAATATATTCAAATAGTGTCACAATAGAATGTGTTCTATTATGACAAAAAGACTTCTATCTGAGACACGAACCGGTGTAGACATATTTGTAATGTTAATATAAATAATATTATTATAAAGTGTAATTATACAGTATTCACAATATAGTATGTCATGAAGTGAGTGTGTTTTGAATAGCCCCTCTCCTCCAAAGTCCAGACATATCAAGAAGAACCCTCCAACACTTAAGACGAAAAAGAATCGATGATTACTTTTATATTGTTGAATCTTGGTCAGAGGCAGAATTCAAAAATCGCTTTCGGTTATCTCGCAAAACAGCTAATCAGTTGATCGGTAGGTGTTTTATTCAAGAATTAACAAACATACCAATTACTATGAAGCCACAAGGAATGTAATAGGCATTGATAATGAGAACCTGTTGTATCAATAAAGTATATAGATACATTTGATTACTGCTACTGTGGATACGGAATTAATATTGATATTGTTTCAGATGATCTTGAAAAGTCAGGGTTCATAGCATCCCATAAGTTTGGAGTTAAGCCCTTGCATCCAAGATTATGTTTTTATATATTTCTATCTTTTATTGCTAATACGGAACCACTGATTCCAATAGCAACCAGATTTGATATATCAATATCTTCAACCTTCCGTGTGATCCGAAGAGTTGTTGCTTGGATTTTAACAAAGCTGGATGATGCTATTAAATGGCCACAGAGTTATGATAATATTAGAAATGTATGTGATGGTTTCCAATCTAAGAGTGGAATATCAAATATGTTGGGTGTTATTGACTGCACACATATAAAAATTGAGAAGCCTAAGAATGCTAGAGAATATGCTAATTCTAAAGGATACTTCTCTATCATACTCCAATCAACTATTGATGCCAATTTAAGATTTACAAATATCTATTGTGGTGAACCTGGATCTTCAAACTGTGCTCGGGTGTTGCGTAAATCCCCATTATATAATACTGCTTCACAAAATCAGAATGCTCTATTTCCTTACAACACTTTTCTGATAGGTCATTCTGGTTATCCATCCTTGCCTTGGTTGTATCCTCCTTTCAGGGAGAATAAGAGATTAACGATACAACAGAGACATTTCAACACACTGCATGCTGCAACAAGAAAATTGAGTGACAAGGCCTTTAGCCTTTTAAAGTGCAGGTTCAGGAGAGTAAAACAGTTCACAGTGTACAGAAACATAGCTTTTATCACAGACACAATTGTAGCAGCATGTATCTTACATAACTATTGTGTAACTGAAAATGACCATTTAGACGAACATGAACAATTAATAGCATAAGAGAAATTTTGTGAAAACGACTGGTGCATCTACATCAAATTCTTATCCCCTTGGCATTATGGTTTTCATAAATATACGATCCAAAATTTAGCTTATGAAGACTTACGCCCTAACTCAGAGTCACTAACTGTTACTTAAATCGCTCCATAATACAGAATTTGTATTGTAGCGATTTAAGTAACCGTTAGTGACTCTGAGTTGGGGCGTTAATGTTTTGATTGGTTCATTTTTATGTATTTGTTTACCCTTTATGGAGTTGACTGTTGTAATATGTTCATTAAAGTCATTAACAGTATTTATTTTTTGCAATATGCCCACATGACTTGTAGGCACTATGATCAATTGAATGCCCCTTAATAGTGTATCATAATAATAATAAGTGTAAATATATTTGTGTAAAACAATAATACATTTTTGTCCATAACCCTTAAGTTAATAAGTTGTTATTGCAACCAAGTAATTAGTATTTACTGCTACAATCACTTCAATAAAAGATAAAAATTAAAATATGTACAATTAATATACAATTCACAAACATTGTGTGCATTCACTGATTTAATTGGTGACTACTGTGATTATCGACAAGTTTCCTTAGTAATGCACACTTTTCTCTTTCAATTTTCAATATCTCTTCATGTTTCTTTTCTTTCAGTTGCAGTCTTCTTAAAGCTATGGACTGTTTGATTTCCAGTTCTTTTTTCCTCAATTGTAATTCTTCTTCTTTTAATCTAAGGCTTCTTTCGCTCCTTTCATCTCTCAATTGTTTTTGTGCTTCTTGCCTCTTCAAATACTCAATCCATTGCTTATCTAGCTCTACTTTCGCCTTCCTCTCCGCTCTTAATTTTCTAAATGGAGTAGCAGTTTTAAATGAAAGATTTCTTTTCCTTAATGCATTTTGATCATCCGCATCCCCTTGCATGATTCCAGACGATAGTGTGTATGTACCATTATCTTCATTATACCTTCCAAGGATCTGATGCATTTCATTAAAATATTTAAAAGTCAATGGTCCTTGACCACTATCAATACAATCTTTGTATTTCTTTGTGAGAGCATTTATTTTCCATCGGACTTGATCTGGTGTTACCTGTAAATTGAAAATTAAGTTTCATACATAAAAGAATGTCTCTTAATATCAACACATTGGAGTTAAGCGCAAGGGCATATATTGCAAGTACAGGTGACACAAAAATCTAAACTTTTAACAAAAAAAGAACCGACTTCAAATGAAGTACATGATGCCATTGTCAGATCTCGCTTATGTGGGACCACACGACAAGCACCAGCTTTCGATTAAAAAAAGAATCATCAAAATTGGTTCACCCAGTCCAGAGTATGGAGGTAACAAACATAAAAAAAAAATACAGTTGAATTGAGAACCTCCTCCTTTTTTTGAAGTTGGTTAAAAAGAAACACAAAGAAATTTGTGTTAATGTTAACTTGGACTCTAGGATAGCTAGACTTTTAGAACCTACACATAGCTTAAAACATACATACAGCATATTATTTACCTCAATATGTAATGATTTTAATTCCTCAGCTATTGATGTCCACATTTTTGATTTCTTCTTTGGATTTTCTATCATGTGCAATTTGGTTTCATACAAATTTAATAACATCAATGTTGCATTTTTGGTCCATATTATGTCTAAAAATATATTCACCATAATTAATAATATTCTATACTTAATTTACTTTTGGGTTAAATAACTTACTCATATCAATGTAATTAATACTTACTTTGCTTATTTGGCTCGGTGACAATTTCTTCCTGGTTTAATTGATGAGTATGATCAAAATCAACAATATTGAGACTTTGTTTATACTGAGATTCTAAAGTTGCACCACATGCTATGACAAAGTAAAATATAAGTATAAACATGAAATAATACACTTTTCTTTATTAAATTATACAGTAGTTAGTGCCATCACTGCCACCAGAACTGGAGTAATTTAATAGAAATTACTAAGTATGGATGTTAAGCGATTATGACTACTATAATGCTACTATCTTATTAAAAATGTAACTTGTCTAATTAATGACCTAACAAGACGCGATAAATGGTAAATAAAATTTGCTTACATTGATTATCTAGGATAGCTAGTACAGCCACATTATTATCAATATTTTCATCCATTTTTAACAGGCGTGTTTGTTTCCAAGTAATGTGCTTTCATTAACAATTACATAATGCAAATCATTATGAGAATTTACATTTAATTTCATATAAAACAACACAAACAAGTTGTTTGAACAACTAGAGAAAAACAACAAACAAAACATACGTCAAACTGACACTCACGACTCACGACCTCACGTTCATTATATTATCTATGGTTTCACAGTTTAAATATAATCTATGGTTTCACAAGTATTTATAATAGCATAGACTCTACTCTAATTGAATCATTGATATAGAAATTAAAGTGGTTATACCCTGTCCACAAATCTTAGAGACTAAATTGACGTTTCATGGGTGACCAGTTTCGGATGCAAATTAAATAGTGATGACCATAAACCGGAAAGTAAATCGAAAAAATATTCGCAGTTTTTACGGTAGGTCGAATATTTGTATTAAAGAGTCCCTAAAACTGGTAGAAAAATAATTTTAAGCAACCGTATCAAATATAATTATATCCATAATATATTTACCCGAATTAACTGAACTTAAAAGTTATTTTACTTACAAGAATTAGTATTTGGTTATGGTATTGGTGACATTCGGTATACAGCTAATTTTATACTATATAGCCAAGAACGTCTATTAAGAACTATTTTCATATATATAAAAATTGAGATATCCGAAATATCTCATCGACTATATGCCCCAGGCAATAAGTTTTGAGTGAAAATAAGTTATATCGACTTATCAATATTAATATTGTTGCTAACTGAATGATTTTTTTAATTAGTTCAAACTTCTCACAATTCTTACGAAATGGTTTACGATTCAAAAAACCGGAAAAGTAGATCGCACAAATTTAGCTGGTAACATTATTTCGAACTTTGACATTAGTGGTTGTCATTTTAGTCTCTAATATTTGTGGACAGCATGTGGACAGGGTATATGATCATTGACTTAGGAATTACAAGGACTTGATATAATGTCATATAGATAGTTATGGAATAGTTTAAAAGACGAAATAATAAACATAATGGCGTTCTTGTCTAACGTACGAAATAAAAACAATCCAACTATATACGCAACAGTTTCGCTGTACTGTCAAATTTTTCATGATGTCAGACGTGTGTCATGTTCGCCATTTTGTTGTGTCTCTTTACTACAGTGTAAATTGTGACTTATTACCAAGGTACTAAGGTACTAAAAACCACTTTGACAAAGGAATGTCAAAGTCACGTCAAATTGGACATTAGTAGGAATAAAACCGCCATGTCTCGTTGCGTAGGTATGCAAGTTTTTTTGTATGTAGGGCCGCTCCATATACTTTTATTTCTCTGAGAAAATTTGACACTGCCAGATGCCAGATGATTGATGACATGACACTCGTGACAGTTGATTTTTTGTCGTTCGTTGTTGGACTTGTTGGTTGACGTGTGAACGTGACATCATATTGATATATTTTTATGAAATAAATGTTTTAAAAAATATATTGTAACTTGGTACTAACCAAGCGTGTATAATTTTTATAATGGCTAATTGTGGTGAATTTATTAGGAGTCAATTTCCGTTGATTGATGATGAACTGATGCAGTATGTGAAAGGTATGCTTGGTCTATAGGTTAAAGCGTACTGGGTGCTGTTACTTATTGTTTGTAGAAAGACTCACTCCTTACTTTCGGAATTAACTTATTTTGTACGTATAGGGGTGATAAGAAATGCTTAGTATAAATATTTTACTTATTAAATATTTTTTTTTATGATTCAATACTTTGCTTCTAGATATACTTGACAGTAGTGCCGGAGAATTCGAGGACACTGAGGAGGTATATGAGGCTGTAGGCGAAGTATTGCAAGGAATTTCAGAAAAATCGGAAGACGACATCAGGTTATTATATGCCCCTTTATAAGCTTGTGCAGTAGATGAGTAGAATCTGGTTCTTTGTACCTTCTTGTAGTACATACATCTACCTAGATTGAGATCATATAGATTTAAACTACATTTAATGGCTTAAAACATTACATGTTATTCATAATGTATTTTGGTAATAATGGAAATAAGTATTGTACAGTTTTAGGGATCCTAATGATTACATACTTAAGAATATTACTATTCATTACAACCATATGGGAGTTTTAAATGTAATATATGTTACTACTGCATAAAAACAATATCTCACATGCAAATAGATGTAAATGAATAAGTGAATTAAAACTTAATGGTTACTTTGTACATTAATCTATGTCAGTATACTCATAAGACATTACTTTCAACCTACTAATTATTTATAAATGTGAAATTTTGTGAAGAGTTAGAATGTTTGTCTTTTTACAATAAAAAAACGGATGTTTTTCTTTTTATCATGTATTAACCATTGTACAGATTAAGATAAAATTTGGCACAGATATAGTCCATGTCTAGAAGAGAATAGGGTAGATTTCATCTTAAATGTTGTCCTGGGATGATGGGGCATATGTAGGCTGTGACTTCGTTTTGTGAAACCACTCTTCTGTAGGATCATTTGCAAGTGGAAACTAGTTTTAAATAAATGTTGCAAGTATACATAAGTAATGAAGGATATTATGTTGAGGAAAACATGGTAATATGGAGGCTGGTAATGTAATACATTCATTCACTTAGCATATTGTACATAATAACATCACAACTATGTTGCTTGTTTTAAGCTCTAAAGCTAGAATTTTAAAATCTTTAATTAATTTTTCTTTAAAGAAAATATATTACATGAAGATTATGAAGTCTTGGTTTTCATGAACTATTTCAAAATTCACATTTTTGATAGTTATTTTGTCTTTTTTCTAATCTATAATAATATTATGAAGCTGAAGAGTTTATTTGTTTGGTTGAACGTGCTAATCTCAGGAACTACTGGTTCAAATTGAAAAATTCTTTTTGTGTTTAATAGTCCATTTATCGAAGAAGGCTATAGGCCATGTAACATCATATATTTCAGTAGTTACTAGGGCACAGCTAGTTGAATATAAATTACCAGCACTATTCATAAAAATGACATAAAAAGGTCGAGAATAGAAGAGAAAGGTTACTGCAGTTATTTCATGGTATAAACTAGTTTGTCCTAGATTGCACTTGAGTTCACTAGAGTGTACTAGATTCCAATGTCTTACAATGAGTGAGATGACTGTTATTCAAGTATTGTACTTACATAATATAATACTCCAATAAGCTGTTTCAGTTTTTAGTCAGTCAGATTGCATAGGCAGTAAAGACCTTGTTTAATTAATTCATTATTATTTATACATATTTTATTTCTGTATTGCCTGAGCATTCTATATACAGAAAATGTCCTTACTCAAGTTGCATTTAGATAAATTAATCAGTCACTGAATAATGAATCAATTACACTGGAATAAATTACTAAAGAAATGTTTTTTATATAAATGATATACTAAAGAAAAATAATATAAATATAATAATATAAATAATTGTATAAATACACTAAAGAAATGTTTTTTATATAGGACCTTTAAATAGGACAGTGAGTATAAATTACATCACAGAGTTCAATTTAAAATGGATAGAAATCAACACATTTTTATATGCATATTTATCCCTTTTTTAACCTGATAATAAATATATTCAGGCAAATATGTGAAAAACTACTGCATATGCTACAACCAGAGAAATGTGGAACTGCAAACGGATTAAGGAAAGTACTGGACGCTCCAATACATTTGGCATCAATGACAACAAACCACAGTGAAACTGAGGATCTCAAAAGTATATGGCTACAGACTAGAGATGAAAATTTGGTAAGTGATCTTAGGCCTCGTGCCTACCTAAGCAATATGACATGTTATCTGGCCCGTAGCTCAACATTCAATGTAACCCGTAACTCACATGACAAGTTTGCTGTGCCCTGCCAGGGTCATGTTGATACCAATTGCATAATGTTATCCTAACAACTATGTAACACATGTATAGCAAATAAATAAATAAATTGTATGAAGTAGCGACGATATGCATGGCATAGTATGTGGTATGACACAGTTTAATGTGCCATTCAGGTGCATCAAGTGACAAAAATCATGTTGCTGTCACATTACTTTGGTGGGTATTGAGCTAATTAAACTTAGTAGTTTAATAGCCTTAGTAGTTTAATAGTAGTTTGATAGTCTAGTGGCTATCACTTCTCCTATTGAGCTACTTGTTGTATTGCAGTAAAAACACTGTATAGTTTTTTAATTTTTGTATGTTTGTATTTAACGAAGTGACAAAATAAAATTGATGATGTGTTGTCAAATGAATATCTATAGAAACCACAAGTTATATTCACACAATTTATGTAGAATAATTCTGTTTATTCAATTTAATTTTAATTCTCCTTTATAGAAAGTAGACGCTAAGAAATTAGAAAAGGCAGAAGCGAAGTTGCAGCAGAAACAGCAAAAACAAAAGGAAGCAAAAATGCCCTCAGCTGCCCCAGTGTTACAGACAGCCACGGCATCACAAGTTACTTCGAAGAAGGACAGCAAACTAGAAGCAAAAGGAAATAATAGGACACAAGATATAAGGATAGAGAACTTAGACATTGCATATGGTGACAGGTTTGTATTAAATATTTTAACACTAAAATGGATATTTAGTCACGATAGTGGTTGATTCTAGAATTCTAAATTCTTATTAGACCCTTTCAACAAAAAATACCCTTGCAATCATTGAAAAAAAAAATATAATAACAACCCGCGTGGCAAAGGGCCCTGGGCTCGATTCGATTTTCGTTGTTGAGTTTACTACCACCCTTGAGCATGCCAGCCGCTAAACGACTCGTCATGTTCCAGCTAGAGGCTTGAGAGCCAGTTCTTTCTTACTTTTTATTCTCTCTTTTTTGGCCTGCAACGCATCAGTGATGCCTTTGGTGTTGCTGATGTCCATAGGCGACAATAGCCACTTACCATCAGGTGGATCGTTGTGATTGTTGTGAAAAAAAGTTTAAATTTCTGTTATCGGTTTGACTTTGTGTGTCTTTGTGTATTGTCCATGATATCCATGGCACCCACGACACAGGGAATCCTAGTGTGGGGCTATGAGCGTGAAGAAATTATTTATGTATTAGATTCGAGCAGAGGGTAGCGATGCTTACTTAAACCAGGATTTTTTTAATTTCGCAGAGTTTTATTACAAGGTGCGGATTTAATACTGGCATTCGGACGAAGGTATGGCTTGGTTGGGCGAAATGGACTCGGCAAAACAACGTTACTGCGAATGATTGTCTCCAAACAGCTGAAGATACCGTCGCATATATCTATACTGCATGTGGAGCAAGAAGTGGTAGGAGACGATACGTTAGCTCTACAGAGTGTGTTAGAGTGCGACACTGTGAGGGAAAACTTACTGAAACGGGAAAAGGAAATTACGGCGGCTATTAGTAATGGGTGAGAAGTTTGTGTATAACTTAATCTCAACTTGAGTAAATCCTCCATGTAATGTAGTTTAATGCCTCGTTTTGTCAATGTCACTTACCTCATTAACATAGTCTATTAAAATAGTCTAATTAAAACAAAAGTCCCCAATAGTCTTCAGACATTTTGAGGGTAGAATTCGCGAAAGAGGTAAATACTATATCGAATAGAAATATCGAATAGAAAATCGAGGTAGATATATCACGCGAAACCTATTAAGTTGCATAGATGGGTTATATAACATCACACATTATGAATTAGAACTTATTTTTCAGTAACTGGATTATGCTGAACGCACATATTTCAGCACATATGCGGCCGCCCATATCACCCGCACGGAGCTTTCATATGATTCCATACAAATGCGGTGCGTTCGGCGCGTAGGTGCTGAAATATGTGCGTTCAGCGTTAGAGTCAAGCCGCAGTATAATCAAAATTCTCTGTAGAATTTTTCATATTTACTTTCCGTTTCGTTTTTGAAGAAATATCACAATAGATGACACTCTCAATGGTATATTGCATATTAATCAAAGAAATATTAAGAGTCGCCTTCAAATTGATGCAATCAGACTTGAAAATAAATGAATAAATTGGATGTTTATAGATCTGCAGACGTGAATCTATCAGCGGAACTGACCGAAGTGTATGCTCAGTTGGAGAACATTGAGGCAGACAAGGCTCCAGCGAAGGCGTCTATTATCTTAAGCGGGTTGGGATTCACACCGGAGATGCAGCAACGAGCCACTAGGACATTCTCTGGTGGATGGAGAATGAGACTCGCACTGGCAAGAGCTTTGTTCTCCAAGTAAGAAAAGATTCGGTTGTTGTTTGGGTATATGTCACGCATTTTAGCCAACGAAGCCTAGTATGCTACGATCATTCCACTATAGTGCTACAGTCAGGATTGCTGGGTTAGAAATTAACAGAATTACTATAAATAGACTGTCAATGGTCACCAATAAACCTTAACAACTCTTCGTCTTCCAGCTGAAGATTTGAGAGCCAGTTCTTTTTTTTTTCTTCTCTCTTGGCCGGCAACGCATCATGCATTTGGTATCACTGGTGTCCTTAGGCAACGATAGCCACTTACCATCGTGTGGATCATCAGCACATTTGTCAGTTATTTCCAAAAAAAAGACAATATTTCAATTTCAATTATTTTCTAAATAAAAACTCTAAAAACAAACATACAAGCCCCCTAACACCGAGTAACCTTGACCAAGTAATACCAAAAGCGATGTGTCGCCCATCGAAAAAGAATTGGACTACCCACATATTCACTGTATTTTCGTTTCCAGGCCCGATCTCCTATTACTCGACGAGCCCACAAACATGTTGGACATCAAAGCGATCATCTGGTTAGAGAACTACCTGCAGAACTGGCCCACCACGCTGTTGGTAGTGTCTCACGACAGAAACTTCCTTGACACAGTGCCCACTGATATACTACACTTACACTCCCAGAGGATCGACGCTTACAAGTAAGTCATTATTAATTACAGCTCACAGTCGACATGACTTGACGACTATTATGACTTAGTTATTGGTTGTGCCCTCCGAAGCACGGTAACGCTCTAGAAATTTTTGCCAGTAGCAGTCACCCATTCAACTACCGAACGCACTTGTTCGATCACTCAGTATCGATACAAGCCGCCGGGCTATGAACCTTTCAGTAGTATGTATAGATACTATTATATATTGAGAACGGCCGTTAATCAGCAGTCAATTATAGTTCTACCTATACTAACTAATACATAATATGTATTATAATAAAGCTAAAGAGTTTTTTTTTGACAAATTTTGACAACCTAGTTTTGACAACATTGACCCAGATTTTTTTATGTCTCTACATAAAAAGTCGGATCGATGGGGATTATTCACATTTTATTCATAATGGTAACCCAACACCTGTATCAATTTTCAGCTCTATGCGAATTATTGTAAACCTAAATCTTTTTTTCCGACAATTTTTAAATCGCGTACTGAATCATAATCAACACGATTTTTTTTCGCAAGCGCATTTTACAGAATTTTGCAGAAAAAATAGCGCGGTGAAAAATCGCAATGCATGTTAAGCCTTAGACTATAACGCAGCTAAGTGAGTTATAAACGTCCAATAATCCCCTGTAACCGCCTGTCCCAGAGGCAACTACGAGCAGTTCTACAAGACGAAGACGGAGCGGCTGCGCAACCAGCAGCGCGAGTGGGAGGCGCAGCAGCAGCACCGCGCGCACACGCAGGAGTTTATCGACCGCTTCCGGTACAACGCCAACCGCGCCTCCTCCGTGCAGAGCAAGATCAAGATGCTCGACCGACTGTACGTATACTATATACTGTATATTAAACTATAGATACGTTACGCCCTTACAAATCAACCAATCACAAATCTGTTCCGACTGACCTACAACACACACACGTTTATTTTTTGTTTTACTACACCAATTGCTATTACATTGGTAAATTATGTAAAAGGGATGGCACTACTAAAACCATAATAGTGAAAAAGACAGCTAGACGGCCTCACTCAGAGGCAGCTATCAACTGTCTGAATTAAAATCGCTACACTTGTCTAAATTCGACTGACATAATTTCAACGCCATCTTGGCATATCTTGTATATAATATCATTGGTCGTAGGTATATTGTCAAAGCCGTGATATTACAATTTCACTAGTGATATTATAATTAAACAGTAGATTATCAATCAACTTCATTTCTTACAATTTAACGGCCTGTTACAGGGGTTGTAATGTTACAGGGGCACTGTTGTGATGAATGAAGTTGGCAGTGGGAGACGTCAAGCGTTTTGATTGGTCAATTCTTTTTCATTCGTCAGTTGCAAAACAACAATAGTAAAATATTATTTAAATAGTGCTTGGGTTAATTTTTTTTATTAATTTTTTTCAAAATGTATAACAGTGAACATTTGGAAACGCCATAATAGGGCTACGTCACAGATGTCGGTGGAACCCCGCTTCGCGAGGTCCCTATATACACTATACACTAAACTAACGCCTCAACTCAGAGTCACTAACGGTTACTTAAATCGCTCCTTAGTACAGAATTTGTATGGAAATTCCTTACTAACGAGCAATTAAAGTAACCTTTAGTGACTCTGAGTTGGGGTGTAAGATTATAAAGCTAATATTATAGAGAGGAAAGTTTTTATTTTTAATCCCCGTCGAATAAAGAGGGTGTTATAAATTTGACGTGTCTGTATACAGTCTATGGATCTATATGTCTGTCTGTGGCATCGTAGCTACCAAACCGATGAACCGATTTTGATCTAGTTTTTTTTTTGTTTGAAAGGTGACTTAAGTATTCTTAACTATGTTTGGTATAAATAAAATTGTCGGGGGTTTTACGATTTAAAAAATCTTTCAACAATAGAATGCTCTATTGTTTCTGAGTAAGGGTATTTTATTAAAAAAAATTAGGGATCTGTACGAAAACCGAAGCAAAGCGAGGGCGGTTACACACGAGATAACCGAAAAACTAAAGCTGGCCACGATCAAGTGTTAATTTTGCAGCTTGACTTGATGCGGCATCCAGTTTGCATGAGATGGCCAGATATAGTAGTCTGAAATATTTTCCATAATACAAAAGTGTTTTATCATTCGCAGGCCTGAATTAAAACCAGTGGAAAAAGAATTAGAAGTGGTGTTAAGGTTTCCAGACACGGAACCCCTATCGCCGCCCATACTGCAAATCAATGAAGTTAGTTTTTACTACACGACGGGAAAAGTTATATTTAGCAACGTGAACCTCGGCGCCACACTGGAATCTAGGATATGTATCGTGAGTATAAATTAATTATAAGTTAAATAAAATAAAACAGGTTTAATAAACTACCGATTATCGTCGACAAGTATCACGTATAAAACATTTTAAAACCAAGCTTTAGGCTCATTAGCCCGAGAAGATTTGTAATATGGTTAAAGTATGATATCGACTTCATAATCCTATCTTCAGAACCTCGTAATCAAGTTGAACCTATGATTATATTGTCACAGGATATCAATGTACGTTCACATTCACAGAAACCCATTATGGAATTATGCTAACTGAAAAAATCAGATCAAATATTTGTCATCATAGCGTTTTGTCATCAATGAAAATGTTTTGACAGGTGATTTATTATAGTCATTAGCACATTATATTTCGTCATTTTTGTCTGACAACAATATAAATAAATAAACAAAAAATAGAATTTCCTATTCCATACAAATACGGTGATAAACCACCTCCTCAACGTCTCCGGACTCTGTGTGTAGTCCTTCATATTATTCGGAACAATAAAAATCCGCCTCATGTTTTTATCGGTTTGTGGGTGATAGTGATGTCTTTTTGTTTTTGCACATGCTTCCCGAGACAGAAGAATCCCAATACTATGAGTATGTAAAATAAGTGGCCACTAGCCTCTTGGCGGCAATCAGGGGCGTCTGACATAATATCAATTAAAAAGGAAATGAAAACTCGCTTCTTATGTCCCTATAATTCAATGTGTGAATCAATGTTTGTTAAGGAATGTATAATGTATGAACTGAACACGAGGAAGTGAAAAAAGTTATAAAACTTGTTGTTTTGCAACGATTTATTCAAAGTGCGTCGTATGATCGTATCTCGAGTTGAGTAGTCTGCGACCTTGACTGCTTGCATTGAATTAGAGCCGTTGCAAGTTTTATTACTCGGAATCGGAACATTCAATAACGCGATGTCACGCGTTGAGAAAATATTAACAATGGCTGTGGCATTGTTTGAGCTATTGAGGGCGGGGCTAGATTATTGAGATGCGTTATTAAATACTTTGATCTAGAAAAAATGTTTAACTTCATTTTTCCTCCGTCTTTATGAAAGGAGTATTTTGATAAATGATTCGTTTACTTTTTTACAAATTATTTACCTACTATATGTGATAAATTTTTGACAGTAATACATAAGTCCATCTAAACTTTCCGTCTAGTTTGTGGGCCAGGATTCCGTGTCACATAAGGACACACACACATACTCAGATCGAGAACAGAAATTCAAGCTCATCATCAAAATTCCTGCCTCGTTGGGAATCGAATCCAAGATCCTTCGAATGGCTCTGGCATGGTTACCATTGTGCCACACGGGTCGTCAATATAAAAGTATATTTTTTATGGAAATAGCCGGCAAACGAGCTGACGATCCACCTGATGGTAAGTGGCTATTGTCGCCCATGGACATGCGACACCAAAGGCAGATAGATCACTCATGCGCAAGAAGAAGAGAAGAAAAGTAAAATAAACTGAAGTGAATGGTTTATACTAAACGCAAAGACTCGTGGCAGGCGGAGTAATAAAACGTGCAAAAGAGACAGCGCACATCATTTTCTCTCGCACTTGCACTGTTTATGGAAATTAGGTGTTTCGCATCTCTGTGCCTGTGTGACGTCATCCATAAATAGTGCAAGTGCGAGAGAGAAAATGATGTGCGCCGTCTCTTTTGCACGTTTCATTACTCCGCCTACCACGAGTCTTTGCGTTTAGTATAAGTGAAAATGTATTAATTTGTAGGTGGGCGACAACGGCGCGGGCAAAACGACGCTATTGAAAATAATAATGGGTATCTTGTCGCCCACAGTCGGCATGCGTAGCGTGCACCGCGGCCTCAAGTTCGGATACTTCTCGCAGCACCACGTAGACCAGCTCGAGATGAACGTTAACTCGGTCGAACTGCTGCAGAGGACTTATCCAGGTGTGCTATAACATCTATGGCTATAATACGGAGCGTGAGAGAAAGCGAGAGAGATATTTACAGGAATTTTACAGTAGGTTTGGAAAATACAAAAATATTTGAATAAAAAACGATTTGATTTAATTAAGAATAATGATTTAAAGAAGAAGAAAAAGAATTTTGACCTGAAGAAGACAGCAGGGATCCGCTGGATTCACAATGCTCAGGACCGGTCAGAGTAGCGCAAGTTTGGGGAGGCCTATGTCCAGCAGTGGACCTCCAAGGGCTAATGGATAGATGATGATGGATGAATAATTTAAATATATTATAAAACCCTGGTAAATAATTTTGGTGTCAATTTCATTTTTATACTATGAAATGGATTAATTTTGTGTGCTGTAGACACTGGAATCAATAAATCGCACACATAGTAATATAATGGCACATCTGCAAAAATGCGAAATTGAGTTTATATGGTATATGTGTTTAAAAGTGCCTAATCTACATAGTGGTTAATATGTATTAGTGTCTATACTAGTAACCAAACCCATACAATCTGTAAAAAAACGTAAACAGAACCCATAAATTAATTTTAAACATTTTTATATTTTTGAAATTCGTTTCTGTAAAATATGACAATTAACTTAGATGTGCCGTTGTATTACTCGGTGAGCAAAATCTTGAATAAAAAATAAAGAATAATAAAATTGATTAATAAAAAAAATTAACAAAATTTCTATTCGTCTTTGACATGATTGCCATCTGTGCCATCTTGACAAGTATAGGTGGAGAGTGGATTCCCATTCTTTTCTTTGTCTTTATAACTTTTATAATTGTTGTTATATTAACTTGTTTGGTTGTAGGTAAAAGTATAGAGGAATACAGGCGGCAGCTCGGTAGCTTCGGCGTGAGCGGCGACCTTGCACTTCAGGTAACTATTACATATTGCGTTAGCGAAGCAAATTCAGAGTGAATTCGTCTAAACTTAGTGTTTTCCTGTAAATAATCTGTTAAGGGTGGGTTGTTCGTACATTTCAACCGCAGCTAACTTTAACTTTAGCTATAGGGATGTTGACTAATTTTAGGATTCAATTTTATTTAATAGATAGAACCTCAGTATTCACGAAAAAATTATAAAAATAATAATCGTCAATTTAAAAACAAAAGTTAATAAATAAAAATCATTATCAATTTTCCCACCAAACGTCAATATCTGATATTCAATACTATCTTAGTAGTACTGATATTCAGTACTATCTGTCTCAAAATGGCGTTTGAGTTCACGTGACAGGGAGTACAATTTTTAACATTTTAAATTAATGATATTTAATTTATTGTGATTGATTTCGATAAAAGAATCATATTTTAGGTCTTTAAATGTTACCACTAATACTATAGACATAAATTTATATTAATTTATAATTAGTGTCAACATTCCTATTACCGATCGAATGTGAAAATGCGTGAGCCAATAGGGAAGGGAGTCATAATTGTAATGGCAGCAGCCCTATTCTTCGTTAAGTTGATAATAGCTAAAGTTAAACTTAGCTGCGGTTAAAATGTGAAGGGGTGGACTTCACAATGTTGTCAAGTTTGTATGGTAATCTGTGGTAACAACAGATGACATAAAATACAAAGTGAAAAAATTTTAGTGCACATAAAATAGTTGTTTTCATTCAAGAGCGCAGTGTTTATTATGTAAATAACTTTAATAGATAACTTTAATAGATTTTGAACATTTGTTTTAGACAATAGCCAGCCTCTCAGGAGGGCAGAAGTCTCGAGTGGCGTTCGCACAGATGTGCATGGGCAACCCTAACTTCCTAGTGTTGGACGAGCCCACGAATCACTTGGACATTGAAACCATAGAGGCCTTAGGAAAAGCTATTAATAAGTATACGGTAAGACACAATAGCAATACCTAAAAATACGTGTTTACTTTTATGTTTTTACAAATTAATCTGTTGAAGATACACATAATTAATGTTTATTATCTATGGGCCATATTGGAAATGTAATTTTGTTATTCATATTAGTTAGTTTTTACTTTTTTAAGTTGAGCCCATTTACCCAGTTCCTAGATCTGCCCTACTAATTGCCGAAATATAAGTGGTTTGATACCACCCAGTTTATAGCTTCTTTAGTACGTAATGTCCATGGTCGCAGATTTTATTATAAAGAGGGTAACACTTATTAGAACCTTTTGTGCAATCACAGTTTAGTATTACTTGATTTTGTTGACTTATATTTTTTTTTTTTTTTTTACATAAGATAAGTTAATGCTTGACCATAATCCCACCTGATGGTAAGTGAAGATATGGTCCAGGATGGTGAGCGCACTAACTTAATAAAAGCCTATTCACTCTTTTCTTGAAGTCATCCACGTCATAGGTGGGTGGGAACGCAGACGCAGGCAAGCTATTCCAATCCTTCGCGGTGCGCATAATGAATGACGATGCAAACCGCCTCGTCCGTACCGGCGGGATGTCTACCACGAAAGGGTGGATACCCGCCGTGCGTCGTGACGTTCGATGGTGGAACGGGGAAGGGGGAATTAATTCAAATAATTCCTGCGCACACTCTCCAAAATGTCATCATATCATACTAAGTTTATTAATATAATATAGTCCATGTCACCTGGCGATAGTCTAGCTTCCCAACAGTGAAAGAATTTTTGAAATCGGTTCGGTAGTTTCGGAGCCTATTCAATGCAAACAATTAAATCTTTCCTCTTTATAATATTAGTATAGATGAAAGGTATAAGAGTCCAGCAGTGTCACAAATGGGCTGTCAAAAGTGCCAATTGTTAGTGCCAAGTGTTTTTTTCTAGGGTGGTGTGATACTGGTTTCTCACGACGAGCGACTACTACGGATGGTGTGCAAGGAGTTCTGGGTGTGTGGCAACGGATCCGTCACCAACATTGAGGGTGGCTTTGACGAGTACCGGAGAATCGTTGAGAGGGAACTGGCAGAACAGAATAAATCATAGTACCGACTGCTTACGCTAATGTTATTATGTAAAAAGTTAACGTAAATTATATTAATGTACCATAAACGTTTTTCATTATTTATTACGTTGTTGAAAATTGAACTTGAAATTTTATCGGCACTTTGAAATAGACGAATGAAAAACTGATTTATAATAATGCAAATTTTTATTTCATATCTCCAACCTTTCTGTCTTCATTAAATAATTTTAGCAAACAATTCCACAAAGAATTGAAGTACTCGCAGAAATCATGGCAATAAAATATAAAATTAACTTAATATTTACAAATGAAATTCCATAAATCAAATACATAATATACAATTAAAATAGTGACTGGAGTAGCAAAATAAGAGTAAACACTCCGTTGACAAACCGAATCGATTGAAATGCTAGATTAGTACTCGAGAAGCAATCTGATATTTGTCCTTCTATAAATGCAACTGTTTGAAGATACAACGCCTACTGTAAATGTTACTGTATCGGAGGGTAATATTATGTTAAACTAATGTTGTATCGTGGACTATTTCGACTTTTACATAGATTACATAGTAATATCAATTCGTTATATATAATTTGATTATGCGTTGTTTATGGCAATTAATAACTGTTCGCGAATTTAGGTACGAATTACAAAGTAACGCTAGCAGATCACAAAAATATCCTAACTAAATTATGTCCAGTTGGCAAAGACAAATGGCGGTTGGATCACTCTACTCTCACACGAGCGAGAGAGGGTCGAAGGATAAAACAATTTACTGATGCTTCTTGCGCCTCGTCTTACTTTTATCGGCGTTTCTCAGTACCTCGGCGTAGGAGAGCTCTAGCTTCCTCAGTTTGTGAATCTCTTGTGATGCAGTGCTCTGTTTGATGTCCCAGGAGTCGGTCTCGGGGTTCCATCCCTGGTAGATTTTACCGGTTCTTCCGCTCACGCTTGGCGTCGGGGAATTTAAGTTTCTGTTGTAGAACTGTAACGTCGACCCGTTCCATTCTCCCTCGCACGACCTCACGAGCGGACTCGGCTCGATGGGCCTGTATTCTCTTCGTCCCTTCTTGTTACCGGATTTCTGATAAGTGATCTTAGGTGGCGAAGGGAACACTGGCGAATCGGCTCCTTGACGATCTTGGCTATGTTTCCGGTTGCGATGTTTAGACTTCTTCCTGGTAGCCGCGATGTACTCCAGTGGCTGACGGACCAGCGGCGTCAGTACTCGTTCCTTTTCTCTGTCCTTCTCCTTATCTTTTTCCTTTTCTGGCTCCTTTTGTTTCTCTGCTTCCACTTCCTTAGGTTTTTCAGTGGAACTTGACGCAACAGGGTTATTTTCCTTGTTTGTTTCAACTTCAACTTGTTTGGGTGGTTCGGGAATGGGAAGTTCCTTTTCTTTTAAGGTTGGTGTTTCTGGGGCAGTGATGTCGGATACTGGGATGGATTGTTCAGACATGACAGAGGACAGAACGCTCTGCGTGTCGTCGGTGAAATTGCCGGGCGGCTCCTCATTGGCCGGAGTCACCGGAGGAACTTTCCCGATCGTGGTGTCATCGAGGAGAGGTAGTTGCTCTCCATCATCCTTGTTTTCTGCGGCCTTTTTCAGAATCGTAAATATCTCCTTAAACAGCTCCCGATATTCAGGTCTGTTGCGGAAGCGACTGTCCATGGGACTAACATCATCGTAAATGCTAAAACGGTAGTCTTCTCCGTCGGCGATTGTGCAAAGGAATGATCCGGGTCTCTCGCGCTCCGTCTGTGTGGCCTTGTTGCTTGTTTCATCCGAAAAACCTGAGCTGGAGGTCTCGGCCTCTGAGAAGTCGGGTGTTTGAATGATCTTCTTACGGGAAGTAGGTTCCGCCTTCTTCTGCTGTATCTCTTTTTGTGCCTCTTCACCGTGGCCACTTTCTTCGTCAGTGTCTTTGACACTGAACTGACTGTAGTCCCCAGATGTTTGCAGCTCGTCTTGCAGCGAAATAGGCCCGGATTGAGTTTGTGCGCCAGGCAATGAGTTTGGTTTGTTCTTCCTTATGTTCTTGACTTGTGACAGCTGAACTTCCAGAAGAGCTTCGTACTTCTGAACGAGCTCCCTGTACGGGTTTTCGTGACCGTCTTCTTTATTTGCCCATACACCCTGGAGTAATTTCTCCTTGGCATTCTGTGAAAAGTTATGCAGTTATATTTAGATCATGCTTAAAAATGTAAGTAGGTACCTAAACCGTAGATCAAGAAGCTTGTTCACACAGAATAAAAATGATTCATAGTTATATTATTCGAGATAAAATGATTTAATAATGGTATGTTTCGTTATTACCATGAAGTGATTTAATGTATTTTAATTTCGACTGAGTATGATTAAAAATTTTAGGATTCAAAATTAAATGTCGTTATTAGATATATGTGATAACTTACGTCATAATACCTACTGTAAGAAGTATAGAAGATTAAATTGAATGTAAATATGATTAGTCTAAAATACACCCATTACTCCACAAGTACATAAATAGACAACAAATATTTGTAACAAGACAAGTTTTAATGACGTATATACGCATAAGGTAACTTACACAGATTAGTAATACATGATCGATTAGTAAATATTTTAATATGTATAAACCCAGAACACCATAGTAAACGTTATGTACCGGCTTAACGGACTCTAGTGTATGACCGTCACCAATGATTTAGATTAGCGTGCAATCCGCACTTAATCTAATAACGTGTCAGTAATGGACGTACCTTCGACTACATGCGATATATCCAAAGAAAACTACTGCAAATGCGCTTCATAATGCATATGCAAAGCGTGATCAACAACATCAGGGGCAGTTGGAAAAGCTTTGCCGCCTAGAAACGATCGAAACAGTCGCATGAGATTCACGAGAAAGAACCAAAGCAGAAAATGAATACTTGGGAGGGAAATTACGGAATGAAACTGATAGGAAATGAAGGGTAATTACAATAATTTGCTATTTTTTTTCTGTATTGTCCTGTGCTTTGTATCTATAATCTGTGCTCCCATTTATAATCATTGTAATGTAGTATTTAACACTACGTAATTAAGTTAGTGTAATTAACGTTTGCAAATAAATGAGAAGTGAGTTAATAATGTTATTTATAACTATGCAGGAAACGAGGAGTATTAGAATTCTAACAAGTACTTAACTACTGTTAATGAAATAGATTTTAAGGAGAAGAAAAGGCATTTGATAAGATGATGGTTTATGTCATGCATGCAGAAGAGAAGTGTATGGGTGCTTACGTCGAATTTGACAAGTTTGCTGGTAACGTGGTCTTCTTTAGGACTTTGTTGTCCGGAAGGTGTGAGGATGAGGGAACTCATAGCGCTTCGGTCGTCGTCGTCGCCATCCAGAATTGAAGACATGTCGTCTCTTTCCATGCCCCTTAGACACCTGATGCATAGTTGACCTTGCCTGAAAGATTTATTTAGAAACTATTTTAACCCAAGTTCATAGTACTACGTTATGTATATGCAAATCTGCCGGTATATGGAATCCTTACCTAACTTCCTCTAGGATAGAGAATTCTTCGTGCATCGATTTGGGCTCATCTTCTCTTTGATGCCAATTTCTCAGTTGATCCTGCAGTCTGTTGTTCTCTTGTACCATCGACGCCAACTGTTCCTCAAGTTCAGTGACCCTCCTTTGTTCCTGGGCGAATGCAACCTTATTCTCTCTCAGCTCATCACTTAACCTAAGCAAATCCTCATCCTCTTTAGTCAGTTCTGGGAGAGGTGCTATCGACTTCTGTGGAGTGCTGCTTGCATCCAGTTTCTTGCAGTTAATAATTTGTGGTTCAGCAGCTTTTTGTTCTTTGGGTTTTTCGTTGTTCTCCGTCTTCCGCTCCGCTCTTCGCCTCACGATCTCCAGCTGTGCGTTCAAGTCGTCCACAGTCTTTTGTAGTTCCTCGCTTTTTGCTTCCAGTGCCTCAATGTTTGAGCAGAGACTGGAAAGAGAAAATGTGATCAGGTTAAATTTAACGCTTCGACGACACATCGTCTCTGTCTTGCTACAAGCATTATTTCAATTACGTTGGGAGATGAATTAAGATTAGATTAGAATTGATCATTACACGGTCTAGCATGACTGATAAGAATGTTATTTTATGCAATGATATCGAATAAGCTTTGAAATTTCACGAGGAGAGATACTCACGACTTAATATGCTTCTTGTCGGCGGCATGGTCGACTGCTAGTCGATGGTTCGCTCGCTCTAGATCTTGGATGCTAACCTCGAGTTGTTCGTAGATTCTCAGTCTTGAGTCGTTGACTTCACGCAAGGCAACCGTTTGTTTTGTTAGGTACTGGAAATGATAAAAGAACATTGTTTAACGTACAGTCCTTTATGTAAAGTATACGTATACAATGTACGGAATATTAAGGTATATCGGTATCTAAATCTACATTACTAACTGTTATGTGTCTTATCATTATTTTAACTTCTCTTTGTTACATTTAACCTAATAACGGCTTACTGCTGGATATCTGTTTCTGGTAATGGGGCTCTAAAGCCTATTCCAACACGTTATGAGTGCGTTATTTTAGCATTTTATATAGAAAATGTTAGGACCTGATGAAACAAGTTACATCCAAAACAATGTATCCCGTTTAAAGCATTGAAGGTACAAACATTTATATAAATGAGATACCCAAGACCTCGGGCCTAGTAAATGTATGTGAGACCTTGTGGTGTAAGTGGTTCCATCCACTCTTGAACACGAGCCAACATATCTTCCGCTAGCGGTGTACCCAGCTAAATAACGGACGAGATTGTATCGAAAGGTTCTTCCTGGTGGAGATCACTTGGTTTAGTAATACCCATTGTTACTAATGCATCATGCATTAGGTAGGGTTTTTTATATGACTATTGACTAGCTTCTTTCTAAAATTGATCGTAGAATTATGTGGTGTTGTGTGTAGAATATGTAGTGTTTCAGTAGCAGTTTAAAAGAGCCAGAAATAATGCAGGTTAGGGACGTTAAGTTACTACGTTAGGGTTATACTTTGATAATTAAGTACGTATACCTACCCACAAACTTCAGATTATAAAATAACTATCCTTACCATTGAAGTATTATTACTAGCGTATAGAACCGACACCGCGAACACCATGTATGTCCCAATGCATCGGCGCCACGTGGCTTCAATCTTCAATGGATTTGTTCGATTTTGAAAGGAGAACGGGGGTTCAATTTCGAAAATGGAACCTCCCGGGCGAGACAAACATTTTGTTCGAGATGTCTGTTCTATGACATTATACTTCAATGATCCTTACCTCTATTTCTTGCGCTTGATCCTCGATGACATTTTGGTGTTGACGGAGAGCAGTCTCTAACTCCTTATTTCGTTCCAAGAGAGTTTTCCCGAGTTCCGCCGCCAGCTGCAAATCTGAAACAAGGATTGATCACCGGTTAGTTCGTGTGAGGAATACACGCCGGAGCGTTATAAATATGAAAGTAAGTTCAGTCACAGGCTAATTATGTAAATATGGTGAGAGTGACTCGATCACGGCGTGGTACCGAATCGGCTTTGCAATTTATCCTATTGGATTACCATTCGATGTTACTGACACCGCTGATTGCGCCATTGCCGTCGGAGATGAAGCACGAATAATTGACCGTCGGCTTCGGTAACGCTGCACACTTCATGCACTTCACACACACACACACACACACACATACATAGATATACACCCACACATACATACAACATTCCACACTCTACTTCATTTGATGATATCAACGGCATTGCTGCCTTCTTGTTACCGTGCTGTCTGTCATAGAACGCGAAATGCATATAATACTCGCTATGTGAAAGGCGAGCGTAGTATGGTATTGCCAACCTTGTCGACGAAAACAAAACGTTAAAATGCTCAAGTTAACATCAAAATCTGGGTCAAACCAGTCAAGCAAAATAACCACAAGCTAGTGTATTCACTGAAGCATTATTAACATTTTTTGAAGAACGCCGGAAGGAATGTAGATTTTGCGTAAACCGGCCTATAAAATTTGCGATTAAATCTAGTTAGATAAAATAATATTCGCGAGGAAAAGGAAATAAAACTCGAGTACATTGGCCGAGACACCGTAAATAAGTCTTCGCAACAATAAATGCTATCGTTGTTAATTTTATCAAAATAAGAATTAGCATAGGTGCAGTTTGTCAACATCAAAGCTGCCTTTTTTGCTCTGGAAACCATCGTCAAGCATACAATGTAATAAATTTAACTGAGCAATACATCACAGCAGCACGTAGATACGGTTTAAGCGCAAAATGTCCCATTCGCATAACGTCCGATCGTCCTATTCGTCCGATGTCCTATTCACAAAATGTCCTATTCTTGTAGTCTAATTCGCAAAATGGCCAATTTCACATCTTATACGTATATTTGGGTTTTTAAGGTTTAAGAATCTTTATTTCTCAAAAAGAATTACAAATTCACTTACTTGAGAAACATAACATATTAGTTACATGTTAAGGGCATAGCGTACAATAAAATAATAGAGGGTAGTTACACAAAAATTTAGTAGTAAAGTTCTTTACTATTCACTGATACACAAAGTTAGCGAAGTTAGGGTTAGTTAGGGTTTTTGGTACATATTACTGAAATCCGCACAAAAAAATCAACAAAGCTTAGTGGTGTGACTTCTGGAAAAACCGGCCAAGTGCGAGTCGCACTAATGCACCAAAGAGTCCGAACAAGCTTATAAACTTAAATTTGCTTTTACGAAGAAATATAACAATCTTAACTCCTAAGTACATAATTAGAGGTTTGTTTTTAACCGACTTCAAAAAAGGAGGAGGTATTCAATTCGACTGTATTTTTTTGTGTTTGTTACCTCAGAACTTTCGACTGGGTGAACCGATTTTGATGATTCTTTTTTTATTCGAAAGCTGGAGCTTGTCATATAGTTCCACTTAAATGAGCGAGATCTGACGAATAGTTTTTGAGTTATTCCTAATTTTGAAGTCGGTTACTTTTTGTCAAGAATTATTCATTGTAAAGAGTCGATTAATTTTCAGACAAAATTAGGAAACATCATTTCAACCGAAAGGGAAAGAATTTAACAGTTTTTTATGAAATTGTGAATAGATCTGGGTAGGTAAGGTACCTGTATGATGCATCTGCATAACAAGCATAAATAATCAAATTGGTGCCTAATTTATTTATCATTTTTTTTAATCTTTTGCTAAATCAATGTAGAATTTAAATGTAAAAAAAACTATACGAACCCGATTTCTAATATTTCCTTGGTAGTCGGGTAATGAGTTATTGTAAAGAAAATAGGTTTGTGTTACCTATGCTTACTTTCTCGGTCGATGATCCGTTACAATTTGAGTTGACCGATGAGGGTATTATAAATTGTTCCTATAGACAAGTAGTCAGTAGACAGATAGACACCTAGACCTACTTATCAAATAGTAAATGGTTTTGATTTTGTAACTTTTGCAAAAGTTACAAAATCAAATTTAAAATCACGCAATAGGATATAAACTGCAGGATATAAAGTTTAGAGACTGTGTATTTTATTTTCGACCGCAGAAACTTCAAAATAAAATGAAGTTCCATACAATAGCATGGAAAATAACAAGATTTTTTGTTGGGTATTTAACTGACCTGACGTCAATCGATGATTTTATGATCACCTAAATTGTAAGTACCTATAAATAAATCTTTAATCTTTATTCAAAATCACCTTTTCAAAGATCGTATTAGTATTTTTATTTTTACTCTAAGCTGTTTTTGTGGTACCTACCAACGTCACGCCCACTAACTCGTCATTTGTATTAAGTATACAATACAAACAATTAGTGCTTAGTGTAAAAAATACGACATGGCAAAAAGGAAGCATAAGCAAGTAACAGCTATACTTAACTACTCAGCAAAGATCGAAGTTTCAAGTTGAAACTTTCAACCATTGAAGTATTAATACTAGCGTATAGAACCGACACCGCGAACACCATGTATGTCCCAATGCATTGGCGCCACGTGGCTTCAAACTTCAATGGATACGTTCGATTTTGAAAGGAGAACGGGGGCTCAATTTTGAAAATTGAACCTCCCGGGCGGGACACACATTTTGTTCGAGATGTCTGTTCTATGACATTATACTCGTACTTCAATGGTTTCAGTTTCAACCCATCCATTCGATTCGATTGGGTTCGTTGCGTTCGTCCACAGTCCGAATTTATTGTAAAGATATTTCGTGGAATGTGCCGTATTTTGAGGATTTTCTGCAGCGCTATGACTTGGGCACCCTAAGGGTTTACCTTTAAGTACAAGTAATGTTTTAAGTGTTCAAAATTTGGTTGTACCTATTGTACAAGAACAGATTCATCTATAGTCTATGGTATGTTGGTATGGTTAATACCCTTGGTCAATATCCATTGAATTGTATTATTATCTCGACCATTATTATATTTGACTGCCGCGCTCGCGCCGTTCAAAAGATCATAGGACTCCTAGGTTCGATTTCCAGTGCGGTAGTGTTGTGTGAATGAATGATGATTGATTAGAATGATTAGTTTACTGTTCTTGTCTTCCTGTGATGTTCATGGCACTCACAACACAGGGAATCCCCACACTAGGACTATATGGTTCTACTACGAGTAGTAGTAAAAATAATAGAACCATAGGAACAATGCCTTTTGACACAGAGATGTAAATAAAAAATAATTAATAAATAATTATAAGAGAATCAAACGACCGCAGATGAACTGCCCTGATAACCATAATTTATGGTTTCAATATAATCAGGGGTGATTATTATGGTACACTTACGTTTAAAGGTACAATTATTATAATAATATCACCGAGGAATTAGCCGTGAGTTTGATATGAAAGGTTACAGGTACCAAAGTATTTATCTAATAAAAATACAGTGCAACCATGATATAACCACAGATTTTACTAAGCAGTAACTTACAACTTGTAAGCGTGAATCATTGAAGTATTATTAATTTATTACTAGCGTATAGAACAGACACCGCGAACACCATGCATGTCCCAATGCATCGCCACACGTGGCTTCAATCTTCAATGGATTCGTTCCATTTTGAAAGGAGAACCGGGGCTCAATTTTGAAAATGGAACCTCCCAGGCGGGACACATTTTGTTCGAGATGTCTGTTCTATGACATTATACTTCAATGGCGTGAATCTCATAATCTGCAAACGGATTTAAAAACAAATGGTGACTAAGCGACCTTCATTTTAGTACGCACAAGTGTACAAAATACAATTAGTCCACAGCCCTGTCTACTGTTCTAGACACGCGGCAGCGTGTCAAGCCAAGTTCAAGCAAAGGAACTGGCTAGCCAGCGCCGAGTGTAATATTACACGAACCACTTGGTGCCACTTTTGACCCTTCTATAACTCAAAACCTCTTTAACGTAAACACATAAAACTACGTGTGTTTGATTATATCCATAAGGACATGTAGAAGCTCAAATTTCATGAAGCTAGCTCAAACGGTTACAAAGATATGAAGGTCAAAAAGTCGTAAATTTTAGCACTGACTGACTGACATATAGTACCTAAATCTAACCTACTTCCAGATAACCTAGAAGGATGAAATTTGGAATCTAGCTCGGTAATTGTGTGTAAGCGTAGGAAAAAATCAAAAAAATAAAAAAAGTCGAAAAATA
The DNA here is from genome assembly GCA_963932265.1 of Thymelicus lineola. Classification (NCBI taxonomy): domain Eukaryota; kingdom Metazoa; phylum Arthropoda; class Insecta; order Lepidoptera; family Hesperiidae; genus Thymelicus; species Thymelicus lineola. Next base: position 14,385,123 of record OZ010686.1, read on the forward strand.
AGTGGTGTCCCCATACAAAGTTTGTATGGGACCAAAGCAGAGCCATCTAGCGGCAGTGAAAAGAAAAGCTTCGGTCCCATACAAATCTTAGCAAACTCGCATTTACATTGTGAGCCCGTTATGTCACGTAAAACTCGCACTAAGGCCTCTGTGCACGTGGGGCTCAATATGGCATACTTCAGCGCATGGAGTATTGAGGTAGAACGAGGGCCATCTCATATGAAGGAAAAATAGAAAAAGTTTCCAGCTGTTTACAGATAATAGAGGTTCCAATAATGGCCATTTCTAAATGGCGCTAGTTTGTGACAAATAGATATATGAACATGGCTGTTGTAAACGGAGTGAAGTTTGCTGAGTTATGCCACCCTAATTAATGGCGCTAGTTTCCGCCAAATAGATATTCGAACCTAGCTGTTGTAGACCGCACCGCAGCCCCACCCGTAATTTTACGCGTTTTACGGATACTTTTCCCTTTGCTGTCCCTCGCGGAAAGTCGTTGTAATGTACAACACATTCAACGCAACAAACCATGCGTGTTTTCCATAGAAGCTGATATACTTTGGTACACCATTAAAACAATGCACGGTGAGGCAGATCTACGCTGTGTGGCGGGGCGTGGAGCAGTGTGAGAATCGCCTGTTTGTCATATTTATCTAGATATTTAGTACTCGGCTAAATAGTATAAAATTAGCTGTATACCGAATATAACCATAATCAAATACTCGTTCTTCTAAGCAGAATAACTTTTGTATTCAGTTAATCAGGGTAAACATATTATGAATATAATTATATATGATAATGTGGTTGCTTAAACTTATTTTTATACCAGTTTTAGGGACTCTTTAATAATCATACAAATATTCGACTCACCGTAAAAGCTAATGTTTTTCCGGTTCAATTTCCGGTTTATGGTCATCACTATTTAATTTACACCCGAAACTGGTGACCCATGAAACGTCAATTTAGTCTCTAAGATTTGTGGAAAGGGTATATTTTTCTTTACAAAAAGTAATGATATCCCACCAAAAACATAAATGTAAAAAAGGAGAGCCAAGTTCAATACAAAAAATATGCTTGGCTGTGGGCTTCGCCGCAAAAAGAATGGAGATCTAAATGAGTGCCAAGTTCTATGTAAAATCGAAATATGTATTTATAGGAACAAAACAACATTATGAACAAGTGTTAAACTCTATTTCTTTGCTTTGTTGGATACCTATAACAACTGCTGTTATTTAAAAAAGTGAGATCTTAAAGTAAGTTAGATTTGACTTGGCCAGTTTTCATTACATCAGTCATTTTATAAAGTTATTCAACATTTTAATTCTGATAAAAACTGGCCAAGTCAAATCTAACCTACTTTAAGATTTCACTTTTTTAAATAACAGCAGTTGTTATAGGTATCCAACAAAGCAAAGAAATAGAGTTTAACACTTGTTCATAATGTTGTTTTGTTCCTATAAATACATATTTCGATTTTACATAGAACTTGGCACTCATTTAGATCTCCATTCTTTTTGCGGCGAAGCCCACAGCCAAGCATATTTTTTGTATTGAACTTGGCTCTCCTTTTTTACATTTATGTTTTTGGTGGGATTTTATTGACAATCATTATCTCAATTACGAAATTAACCTTGTATCTTAAATGATAAGTGTGAATGGAGAAACTACCGGCGTTAAGGCCCAAGATTCGATACTGATAAAGTTTCTACCGTTATGTTCGAATACAGATGAATAGATACAGTCCAAGGGCATACAATCATACAATTGGACTTATCCTCCTAGAATATGACTACCATCAAGTACCTTCTATCTAGGCTTGTTGTCAAACATTAAACTAAATAAATAAAACTTTATTATCTTAATATGAGATCGGAAACAAAAGAGTCCATGTTTTTGAAGCTCCAATATTGATTGAAATACTATGAATGATAAGTATTATTGCAAAGCAAAGTTTTAGAAAATTCTCTTGTTGTCACCCTCCAACTTCTAACGCAAATTACTGACATATTTAAGTAAAGTGCAGCGAGTGCAATCCATCTCACATTCTCAAGATAATGACATATCGGTACATCTACATACGGTAAGAGCATTCAAAGATGACTCATCGTCATCACCAAACATAATAGCTACGTTATAAACGCCTATGATGGTACTTTTTGCTTCAAGCTGTCGTAAAGAGGTCTTTCACCGTGAGATTCCATGCTGAGTACTTTTATTAGGTTTATGAAATATAGAGAATGTCGAATTACGTGCAGGGCGGGTAAACTTTCCATCATGTTCTGGAGAATGTAGAAGCCGTATTAACCCTTGAAAAGTGCAGACGATTTCCATGTAATCACGTAAAAAACATTAAATTTCACTGTTTATTTTAATCTGTGATTTTAATATGGAAGTTGACGGTGGGAGTACAGGCCAACTGGAAAGCCAATTGTACAAATCTTCATTGGACTGGCAAGCAAATAAGTAATTTCACTAAGATCATGTTACTGAAGAATTGTGTGTCCGACGCACGATTGGATTTACTCCTTACGAACGATTATAAAATATATACATTAGTAAATGAGGGTAAACGCATTTTTTACAATACTGTGCTTTCAGTATGCTTTCAGCATGCTTGATACATTTATTTATATTAATTATTTAATTTAACAGGACGTTTTTATTTACACTAACTTACACTAATAGATTCTGTATTAACAATTACGTAACGGAAAAGTTTAATTTTACTCCTCATAAATTTTCATACCCCGTGCTTAAATATAAAATTGATTCTAAACATTGAAGTATAATGTCATAGAACAGACATCTCGAACAAAATGTGTCCCGCCCGGGAGGTTCGATTTTCAAAATTTTGCCCCCATCATCCTTTCAAAATCGGAATCCATTGAAGATTGAAGCCACGTGGCGCCAATGCATTGGGACACACGATTTGTTCGAGATGTCTGTTCTATGACATTATACTTCAATGATTATAAAGGAGTTAAACTTTCAATAATCTCTTTTTTTGCATGTTCATGGATAAATACATAACAGAAAAAAAGTTTCTACAAACTAAAGTTAAAATGTAGGCTCTCGCAAAATAACAGCTCAAGATCTTTCAAAAGCGATCTATGAAGCTGCTACGTAGAAGGCAATTTTACGATTTTTTCATGGTGTTGATATTTTACTCTCAAAATCTACAAGTGTAATAATGGTATCTATAGACGAGTTATTATCTGCCCCATCGGAATCGAATCCGGGCCCCTTCGCTTGGTAAAAGTACTTACACTACGTGGGCTACGGGGTCATTCCATTGTAAGTATACTAATGTTAGTTAAATGTATATTTATTTTTGTCAAATTTAATATAAATGTATGTATGGTAGTTACATCATGCATGCAATCTATGCACTGTGCAACATAAAAAGTAGCCTGAAACCATTATACTACATATCATGATACGCTTTTATGGCATTGTATGTTTAACGATAGCATATTATTTGAATTATTTCTAGTGTTGTGTAAGTGCTTATTACTCGGCAATATCTACGTAATTATGAATTACCTTGTTATGATGCCAGAGCGTATGCAAATTAGAATTTTAATGATACATAACGAATTACGATTTCGGTAAGTAGGTTTATTTTATACTTAGAACTTAAGGAAACAGAATAGAAGAATCTCATCAACTTGTAATTTATAATTAATGTGAGAATTCCATTAGGTAAACACATTAATGCTATGACTCATCGTATTCTAAAGATAATTTACCATACAAGAGATAAATTAGTGTCAATTGAAGTAATTATGTCTGCAATTTAAACATCCGTTAAAATTTTAGAACATCGTCTTGTATCCCAATAACCGACTAAAATTTAAGTAGGTTAATCAAGCAGAATAATAAGTTGTATAATTCCAATGACACTTCTGCAAAACAGCCGCATACAAACTGAACGCGTTACATAAAGTATGTATTAATAAATACAAGTTAAATCACCTGAAAGCGTTAAAGGTACCGTGACAAATCTCGGCTAAATAGATCCGTTGTGCGAAATGAGTTTTTGCATTGAATCTGTCGGTAACTCGGTAAGCGCCAACGAAGCCGCAACGCCTTCTCACGAGTCTTGCGTAAGGCGATACCAACCTTCGGTTCCTTGCAAGCACTCCAGTTCGACGGTGTAATCCCATAGGTCCAAAGAGTTCAGGCCGTTTAGCTCCCAGGAGTTAAACGAATCGCACTGTTCCTGTTCCTCGGTCATCTTCCACTAGCACTCGGTATCGTCCAAAGGTCACTCGCGCCGCGTCATTTCAGTTTGGGTTTTGGTTGTGACTTGTTGCCATATTTTTTTGCTAGTGTCGGTAAGTGGTAACAAAACGCCAGCGTGACCAGGTTGGCGGCGCGGAGCGGACTGACTCCACACTCCACGTCTACCACTCCGATAGTCCGACTGTACCGAGCAATCGCCGTAATCGCACTCGCGACCACAAGCACGACGAGTGACCGACGGCGTGCCATCGCCTGTCTGTGCCCGCTACAATCTCATTTCTTTCGATTATTCGCTGATAGCAGAAGAAATTAACGAAATGTTATCGTGCCGCCGATGTAACACCGCTAGCAAAAAGTCAAATGTAACCAATTTTGCGGAGAAAGTTCGCCGGTGATGTTCTTGCAATCAATCATGGTATGGTAACTATAGTAAGTGTGGCGTTTAAAAATAATACCGCTGGGAACAAGATGAAATTGGTGCTAAATTTTCTTTGTGGTCTTTCTACATGGTGTTGGTAAATGATCACCGCCGTCTTGCGTAGTAAATTCTCATTCATCAATCAATCAATACATACTTAGAAATAAATTCATTATAAAAATAATCCGGATTATTAAAACCGGGCAAGTGCGTGTCAGGCCATGCGCGATGTAGGGTTCTGAAGTAGTAAGTTTATCGACTAACTCATTACCTACTTATGCATAACATAACATAGCCATGATAGTATTCCATGTAAATTCATCATAAATCTATTTTGAGATTTTTTCACTTGTCCAACTCCAACCGTTTAAGCCAGCAGTGGGGGGACACTTGACTTTAACCAAAATTAGCACTTAAAAAGGCAAATATTTCGCAAACGGACCCCTAATTCCAAAAATGGTCTTAGAAGACACATAATACTTTTGCAAGACCTTTCCAACCACAGAACATCAAATAATTAGTTAGAAGGGGCATAGCACGTAATTTGTATGGGAACCGCTGTCGCCGTTTCAATAAACACTACTAACGAAAATGAACAAATACGCACGAGGATTGTTATGTGTGCATGAAGTAGGCGTGACTCTGTAGCTAGGGATTGATTGTCGATAAATTTTTATCGGTATTTATTTTCGCAAAGTATACTTATTCATTATATACTTTTATACTTTTTGATTGAAATTACTTACTCCGTCGACAGACTCATATTTCATCATGGCCTCCGAAACAAAGTTTTTTCCAATTACCGCACATGAAGGCATTTTTACGTAATTAAGTCGCAGTATTTTGCAGTACTTTTCTCCGTTGGAGTTTGCGAGTCACTAAACAGCGCAATCGCGTGTTTTTGTGCGATGTGCGCATTTGATCACAGTATTGGCGCGCCTACCTTGCCCACAATTCCTTTCTAACTAATTATTAGATGTTCTGTGTTTCCAACGATACCCCACCATATAGGGTACCTACGCAACGAACAAAAAATTCAGCCTCACGTTAAATACCTGTAGGGAAGGTATACTGAATTTTTTTTTTCTATTTTTATTCTACGATTCTGGAGTTTTAATAAATATGTATATATCCATGCTAAATTACAGCTTTCTAGCTCTAAGGATCTCGGCGCTTTGCTTAGGACAGACAGACGGACGGACGGACATGACGAAACTATAAGTATTCCGATTTTATTATACTTCGGAACCCTAAAAACAATAGAATTGAGTCTAGATAAAAAGTAAGTCAAGCGAATTAATTATAACATTATTAGCAGTTAAGCAGAAACGGGGTCGAGGAACTTAGAGCGTCAGGTGCAGGATTGGTGACGGTCGAATGAGTGTAGCAGCGGCTGGAAATCTTAATAAATGTTTACACATTTTATAACTTATAAGGCCAAAACATTTATGAAATAATCTAAAATTTTAACAAAAAAAAACCGACTTCAAATGAAGACGTATATCCTTTCTAAGAACAATAAAAAAGAATCATCGAAATCGGCTGGCGTGATATTGACTAATTCGTCCATTTGTCGCGCACATACTTAATGAAAATTGTTTTCTAACGGATGCCATTATTAGATCTCGATAAAATTTAAGTGGGACCACATGACAAGTACCTACCAGCTTTCGATTAAAAAAAGAATCATCAAAATCGGTTCACCCAGTCGAAAGTACTGAGGTAACAAACATAAAAAAAATACAGTCGAATTGAGAACCTCCTCCTTTTTTTGAAGTCGGTTAAAAACGCCCAATGGTGATGGCCCTAGCATAAAATGGTTCTATTGTCTTTCAAAATAGAACCTCATAGAGTGACATTTTTGTACCATCTTAATTCCTTGACATTAAAGATTTATCAAGATTATTAGGCACTGCTACCTAATAATAATGGACGGTACGAAGATAAGCTACAAATGCTACAATTCATTAATGGCAGGCAAAATAATTAAATATTATCATTTTGTCTTGCAGCATTTATAGTGATAGATTTGAAGCTCAGATTAAAGGTTTGAAGGTTCTGGCAGTCAGTGTCACTAACTTGGAAGCTATAAATACGTGATTTCAAAAATATTGCTCGAACAGAAAACTTATTTAAAATTTCCACTATGTTCCTCCACAACCTTGTGACTATTAATGGTTGAAACATTTAAGAGACAAAGAAACTTTCTGAAGAGGTAATTTTTTTTAAAAAAGCGCAGTTTAAAAGAGGAAGTCTAGAATAATTTTGGCACTTAAGCAATGATCTGGTTATCCTTGCAAATAAGCAGTCTCCCACATGAATATGCATGTTATATAGTTTCCGCAAACGAAACTGCAGTGAATCATATAATAAAGTTTTTTTTTGTTTATCAAGATTATTAACTTGGAGTTATCCCAGACGGAATACGCAGATAGCAGTAGTTAATTTATCATTGAATAGTCTGCCTACTTCAACGCGATTCTATCCCAAAAGTCAGGACGATTTGATGTGGATTTTACATAGTTATACAAACTTCAATGTATTCAAAAGAAAAGTTTAGATGTGGTAAACATAAAAAAATATTAAACGCCAGATAAAAAAGAGCAAGAATTGTTTTGGTTGCAAGTGGAATTTGTAAACTTAATGACGTGTTTCCTGAAGTAAGTACTTAAAGCAAGCCCAGGGGACAGGGGACTGTGACTAGAAAAGTTCGAAGTAGCAGAGTAGGTCTACTTTAATATGGCTAAATCAAATAACGAAACTTTCCTCACTAGAAGTTGTAGGTGACATACATGCAAATAGGATTTCAAAAACAATAGACGACCTATGACATTCAAGGCTTGAAAATAGGCACATAAATGCTTGACGATTAAGCATTTACCTATTTTATAAACGGTTTTATTTAGCTTGTCCTGTTTGAGATTTCCTCCTGCCTGTTTGTTTGTCTTGCAAACCTAATTATACCTACTTCGGGTAAGAACCCTAAGGAGCTAAAATTTAGCATATTGCTTTAGTTCAAATGACAATGCATTTTTGTGATAAGCATGACCTGGTAAACCACACAGGTTTGGTTCCAGCCGAGGGAACTCTTTAATGGTTAACAGCACAGTTCCATTTTTTCTTTAGTATTATACCTACATACATTTACTGAATTTGTACAGAGTAGGTAAGTACCTACCTAACAGCCCCGATTGAGAATTCAATCTGGCAGCCTTCGTTCGTTGTATTGATCGAATGAACTAGGGAAATGATCATCCGAGTCGCGGCTGTTTCCATTGTTCCAGATTGCAGTTATTTATAAAACTCCGATAGCATAATTCAGGTCATCCACTGTCACGTCTCTTATCGCGAAAGTTTCCACTATGTGTGGAATGTAATACATTAGCCGTATATGGTACGTGTGGTATAAGTATAAACAGAATTAAAGTTTGTGTGGTAATAACTTAAAATGTAGCTACTTAAAATCTCTGCTTTGTTTGGCGGTTCACCTCGATGGTGGTAAAAATATTCCATACATTGATTTGAGTGTCTTTCTACAATTTTTTCTGGCCAATACTACATAGTTACAAACGCAATACATACGTCATGCTTGTGATCAATATAAAACGTATCTCAAGAAATTTTATCAAGATGGAACTTTATTTCATTGATCATAAGGCTTTTTTATTTATAAGCTTCGTATACTGAAAGGGTTAATGACCGGTCGAGGTCCAAAGTTAATTGCAACACGGCGTTCATAGTCATACGTGTAACCACGTGCTGCTAAAGTGACAGGTTCATTTTGATTTGAATGAGTATTTTGCAACATTATGGAGGCCATACACGATCAAGTGTACTTGATCAAGCGTCAAAAGGACTTGACGCGGCAATCGGCATCCAGTATACTTGATCGTGTATGGCCACGGTACAGCTATCTGGCCATATAGCTCAGCACACTGGATGGCACATCAAGTCAAACTGCAAATTTGACAAGTCAAACTGCAGCCGTCATTTAATTGTGTAGACGTAAAGTTAAAGGTGCAGTTACACGAGCAATTGAAATTGCTGAATCGCCAGCAATAGGTACTAGGCAATTTTGACGTCACGGCTACATCGTGCAATTTTAATATTGCCCTAAGTTGCTCCATTGTAGCTCCTGTATGAATTAGGCGATATGGAACAACAAAATAAACTAGGAAATATGTTCTACACGAGCAATTAAGTGGAGCAACAACTTGCTATGGACGAAGTTCTTTTTGCGGCGGCAGCTAGCAATGAGTTTATTACTCAGGGTCTGATGACGTGACTTGGAAACCAAATATGTAACTCCTCAACGGATTGGAATAATTGAACCGTGTTAAAGATAATTTTGTTTTTGGTAATATTTAGATACTAAAACTAGTACATCCATTAACCATCTGACCATTGACTGAACTTTGTAAAAAACTAAAAATTGAAAAATAAAAGCGTTTAAAAAAACCGCCTTAAAATTAAAATAAATGACTTGAAAAAGTAAAAAAAAAATAATTACTGAAAAACTGAACTTCTTGCTTATTCATTTACTTTAAAGTAGTACTTATACGCCAATCTAATGAAATTTTTTAAGTTGGTGCCATTATTTTTAAAACTGACATTAATTTTATATGAACTATCATATCAGTTCACCCACCCCTCGCGCAACCGTGATTTCCTCTCGGAGAAAGGGACGTGTATACACACTAGCATACCCCTCACATTGTGACAGGAGACCCCGAGCCCAGCAGTGGAACAATTATGGGTTGTTGTTTTTCTTTTTGTCTTTTTATACACCAGCTTAAGAGACAGATACAAAAATTGCCTTAAATTTTCCAAACGGTTGGATATACCGGAGATCAATTGCCAGCGGCCAGCATGGCAATAGGGTTCCATGCCCTGGCTAGCTACCGCTGTTTCTAGAGTTTCTAGACATAAGATTAAGATGGAGGTTTTTTAATTTAAGGTAGGTACTTATGTTATGTAGAACAAATCGACGCTTGAAAGGAAATATTGACTAAGCGACTTTTTTAAAAAAAAATTTAGAAAAGTTGTTGTATATGCCAGAATATAGATGATAACATAAGGATTCCAAAACAGTAAGAATAACGTCGGTAGGAGGATCACAAAAATATATGATTTTTTTTCTAAAAATTCCAACTTTAAACTGATCTCCTGTAAAGTTAGCTCAATGTCACTTAGTTAATTTTTCCTTTCAAGCGTCGAAATTTTTTCGCACAAGAATTGGGTAGTGGAAACTGCATCAAATCCGTCATTGATAAGACCTAAGTAAACGTACAGAAATAGCAACGACGCTGTATCCCATATATATATTATCTATATATAGATAATTATGATTTATGCTCAAAGATATTGAAAAAGACATTAGTACGAAATTGGCCTATCTTATCACTGAAGTTAAACTCGTTTGTATCTTACTATAATCTGAACCGGACAGTGCAAGGATCAATGTCGTTACTTACTTTAGCAATTAATTATCTAGTAAGTGTATTTGGCCTCGACGACAAACGTTTAGATAGGCGATTACCACACACCATTTTGTTTCAGTAATTCATATAACACTTCGATAAATCGCACCCTCAGGGGAAAAAAGCATAAGTCGTCTTACGTTGAATTAAAGTTATTAATGTGATTGGAAAAAGGGACAAAAGCTGCATATTATTATGCTCAATTTTTTTCAAATTTTTATCATTAATCTTGACGGTTTTGTGCAAGAAATTGTACCTAATGTTAATTCCTTTGACTACTTACTAATATTTTAATAGTTTTTTTGCTCTCCTGTAAAATTGCATTTTTCAACTTATGCCTTTTTTCCACTGAAGGTGTGAAATCATGAATTCTACTCTTACATAATATTACAAAATGTGACTTCATCTATACAAAGTGCCTATATTCAGTTTTATGCTTTTGATGATCTATACCGTAGCACAAGCTTATGAAAGTTTTTTTGTTATAATTTTTTAAACTTTATGCCAGTGCCCTCGGTTTCGCCCGCGGAAAATTTTTGAAGTTATACTTCTTTTGGCGCGATGGTGAAAAATGATGAGAGTGAATTTCTATGATGCGCGCGCACACCAACACCTAAATTCTACAACGTGAAGTTAGCTAAATTCTGTATTTTTCTGTATGCAAAAAAGTTTTCACAGTATTTACCTCATTACAAACGATTTTATAATCGATTGAATTGATTCATAATAATCGATTGATGGAATATAAGAATATATTTTATGTATTATTTGTTAATTATAATTATAATATTAATTTATTTCTTACATGTTTTCGTATTCCATACATATTAAAACTATGTAATATATTTAGAATTACCATTCAATCGTTACGCTAATTTTATTAAATTACATTTCGAATATTTTGACATCGATTAATCGATTGACAACAAAGATGATGTAGGTAATCCCTAATAATGTCATTTTGGTAACCATAGTATTTATAAATAACACCACTGTACTGTCATATTTGTCATCGATCTTTCATGTTTCTACGCGTGGTTTTTTGTATTTTTCTATTAAATATTTTCAGCGTACCTATTTGGAGTCCTATTTACTATTGAAACTCATCGACACGCACACAGTTATTTTAATTTACTGTTGTATTCGATTTCGTACTTGTGTTTTGGTGAATGTGTTTTCGCAGTTTCGCTACAATTTCTGGCAAACCAATACTATATGAATATGGACTACTTAATCGCCTGTTTTGTGACTGACAAAGGTTCAGAATAAGTCCTGAACACTGGATAACGTACCCTATGCATCTTTAGAAGATCAGTAGTTTGCTGTGGCCATACTTACAATGAGTATGTTATGGTATCTTGATTGGGCAAGGTACCAACGAAATATAGCGCCTCCTGCACAACTAGACGAAATATTAATATAAATGATAACTAATAAAATCTCTTGAAATATGCAATAGCTTTTATTATACAACCTTTTTATGACATTCGTTTTGGGTAAAAACCATTTAAGTAGTAGATAGTATAATAGACACCCGCCAACTTAGTTTTAACCATTAAACTCGTAGTTTAGTATTTTTGACTTTTTATTACGTTTGTAATGATTACTTGTAGGTGTTTGGTTTATATTAAGTGTAACATACATATTAAATAGCACTGTGACACGAGTATGACATAATCATAACCTATAATTAAGGTGATTCATTCTAGGATTTCCTTAGTTGGCCATTGCTGGCAGCCGTGAAAATTGGAGAAATTAAACCTTTTGCAGTGATCTAATTGACAGCCAATTTCCAGTCTTGTCTACCTGGGCCTGAGTTTCTATGTAAGCTGGGTTTCTCCTTTGGCGCGTTAGTTCCTTGGCCGCCATATCGTTCTATCCGTGATCTGCAGTCTGTGATTTTGTCCAGTTTCGTGTCTATCGAAATTATAGTACATTTTATTTATTTGGATTTCAGGACTTTTGTAATTTTTAAATTCGCGTAGAAAAGTTGTTGTTTTGTTTGGAGATTGAAATATTAAAACATCACTTAAAATCTTTCTTTTTAGGCTTCCCGCCCACGTCCGATAATCGGTGACCGATTTTTGTACCGACTGTCGGTGAGTCAGTTTTATTTCTGACCGACTTTTTGTACGACGTGTGCGTTGCACCATTGCTATCAGTACGTTCTATTTTTCTCCTACAAAAAATCGGTCACCGATTATCGGACGTGGGCGGGAAGCCTTATTCTGTGCTGAAAAATTACGAAAGACAATGTAGTCTGTACTGATTGATCGAGTCTATGGGTCGATTTGTCTATAGTCCGTTCACAGTTAATTTTACCTCTAGCTATTAAAGTCAAAGTCAAAATATTTTATTCATATAGGTATCATTAATACACTTATGCACGTCATTTTTTGGCTTTTTGGAAGGTGCTTTGTCATGGAGGAGAAGAAAAGCCTAAATAAACTCCTCAGCACATCTTTTAAAAAAATATTACAAAAAAGATATTATCATACAAAAGTTTACTATTCTGAGTGGAACTGGTTGCAGAGCTAATCATTGTCATTTAAATACTCGTCTACACTAAAATATCCCTTGCCTAACAATTGTGTTTTTACACGTTTTTTGAAAGATTCTATTGGCAAGTCACGTATTAATTTTGGGATTTGATTATAGAAATGTACACCAAGCCCTATGAAAGATCGTTGCACTTTACTTAGGCGGAACGAAGGCGTAATTAATTGATACATTCTTTTTGTTTGGCGATTATTAATATCAAAATTTTGTTTATACGCGTTTATATTCTTCCTTATAAAAACTACATTATTAATTTATTAAGTTGGTTAACCTTAGCTATGTGTTGTAATGTTTAGTTTGTACGATTCCCTAACATGAAATATTTCATGTTTCTTCTGATGTATATAAATATTATTTACTAGGTTGATCCAAAAGTAACGATAGTAAAAATGATACACGTTCAAATAAAATAATGTATTATTTTACAGTCTTCTAACTAATCAGTTCACATTCTCGGTAGTTATATTAAAATTACAACAAATTGAATTGCTTTAAATTGGGTTGGCATACGAATGATCCAAACGCACGCCTAATGATAAATAATCACTATCGGACGAACATGAATCATCAAAACTGCTCTCAGATTCCGTATCACACTCGTCTTTCAATCCTATAATAAAATTATCAATTTCCGCGTCTAAGCTTCCATCCATTTTACAAAACTTATCCTCAATATGTCGCACATGTTTTATACGCAGTCGGGTTTTTTGTATTTTTCAATTTTTTTGTGTGTAATAGACCTATCATTGATTCAGTTGGAAAAAATATTAGAACACGATTTCGTGAGCCATGACCACGTTTTATGCTATAATATGTACCTACGTTTGCCCAAAATTCTTCTGTATTTTCATTGAGCGACTCAATTTCTTTTGTTTTTTGTATTTATAACACTATTTTCTATTTTAATTTTCAATATTATATTACATTGGTAGAAAATGCAAAAAATCGGGAGAAACGGTCGCTAAAACGGGATATCGGGAGACGATAACCAAAATCAGTAGATCTCCCGATAAATCGGGAACTTTTGCAACACTCGTCACTTGACAGCAAGTAATGCTAATCTAATGGGAAGGTAATGACAGCTTGTCAGAGGTAAAATAACTGAACGGACTGTAGTAAATAGTAATCGATACTTGTCTTTGGGACTAGCAGCCCATTCTTTTTCTCTCCTTAATCTGTATTAAAGTTTAATACCTGTCGGAACATAAATTATTCTTCAACTGAACTGAATAAAATCTTTCATTCCCTCCCCCCCACAAAAACTGGTTTTACAGCATGGTATCGTAATAGTTCTCGTAATAGAACATAGATGGTGTTTTTACAACTGTAAAAACAGAAAAAAAAGATTTACAATTGATTTGTTTTTGCAAAGTAATATTAGAATATACTACAAAATTAATCACAGATGGCGCTTAACACATATAGTTTGACTATAGAGATTCGTAAATTAAATTATTTCAAAATATTATTTAATTTTTATTTTTAGTATTGCTGTTTTTGAATATTGTATTTTGAACAATGTTTTTTTAATATTGTTTTTTGATTTTTTTTCATGCCAAAGAAGTATAACTTCTCACGCGCGTACAAAAGTACACGCACCCTTTTTTTTTCGTAGTTACATCACAAAATAACAAACCTACGGTTTCGGAGCTTTATTCGGACTCTGCCTTGACCGGTTTTTTTAATATATAGGTACATCACATCAATGAATATTTATTATTAATCTAAAGATAAATTTATCATTCATATTTTTAACTTTCCACTACTTTAATGCTGTCGTCTTTTAAAAATTATCCCGGTAGAAATAGAAGTCGTCTTTTGTACACGATTACTTAACTTTGTCAAATAGTTATTGTGTATTTACGTAACAGATGCTTTTTTATTTGATACAATAAATAAAGTGTATCAAATAAAAAAAAGTAACATCAAGTAGGTACTTAAGTAGGTACAATATTTTTTTCCTTATGACTTCGTTCGCTTTGTAAAGGGAGCGAAAGTTTCAGTTCATTTTGATACCGTATTGGAATACCACCTCGCATTACAATTTCAATGAATAGTACATTATTTATGTTTTTTTGTTTATTTGTTTCTCTTTGCCAACTGGAACGTTAATCCAAAATTGTTTTCTTTACGGATTAGGTAAAAGCAATTTTACGAATAAAAGTAAATAAATAATCCTTTATTTATTTAAATTTAACTCGAACAAAGTAGTAAACCGTAACAATTATCATTAAAAATTGGGTAAATACTATCTTATTAATATTATTTAGCCAATTAACGTAACTATCTACCTATCTTGTTATTAATGTTTCGGCCGATTTAATAATTGCCAAAAACAAGTCATAAATCAGTCAGGTACACGTTATTGACATCAGCATGTTGTCACGTCATATTCATGCGTTTTTTATGACCGTTACGCCCAATGATATTATATATTAAAAAGAGGCAGATATGTCATAAGCGCGCGCGTTGTGTGACTCAAAAAGTTCCCAATTGGGAACTCTTATTCAGGTGAAGAAAGAGATTGCGATGTAGTTTTGACGCGAGAGCGATAAAGACGTGCGATAAAGCAATAAAGCGTGCCTTGCGGACATCGGAACAGATTTTTCGGTTGATTTGTAAGGGCATAATGTATCTATATTTCTTTAAACATCATTGGTTACGCCGTTACCCAATTTACTGTCGCGTGTCTATGCCGTCAATCAATGACCCTGATTGCAACTAGCCAGCAATGCTTGTGGCGTTTTAGCAACTCCTTGCAACTTATAGGAAAAAACAAATTAAATAAGTACCTATAACACACAGACTTAAAAAAATATTATTATTATTATTTTCAGGTTATTTTCACGTCCGTGGTACCTATAACATCACAACCAGGACAAGACAGGTAGGGCAACGGAAACTAATAAGATATTTTCTATACGTAATTATTGTTCATTTTAATTTCTGACATTATGAATGAATTGTATAATAATTATTTTTTAAATTATTATTGACATGATAATTTTTTATTAATTCACTATTGTTGACATTTAAATTAATTACCTATTATTATTGAATTTTGTATATTGATAAATATTTTATTTAAGGATTGCTGACTGATTGTACGTTATTTCAAATTGTAATGTAAATTTAATATAATTAGGCACACTAACGAATTGGGGATACCTGTGATGTTAGTTTTAAGCCTTTGAATTAAATTAAATAAAAAAAAAATCCTTTGGGGTAAAATCGGTGTGGTAGGTAGGTTGTATTTTTTTGTATTTTGTGACATCCCTACTTTGCTGCTACTCGCATTTGTTTGTAAAAACACCAAAGCAGTCGATGGCAACTGAGCCTTTAATACACGAGTACCTCAAATAAAATTAAATTTTCCATCTATTAGGTACCTATAACCGTTATTTCAACGCCAAGTTAGACGGAGGATTAAAAATATAAGATACGGGTAACCGTATCTAATCATCAATACAAAAATTAGAAACGTTATACTGAACACAATTTTAACTCAATTACTAGAACCTCTAAAGTGCTATATCATTTCTAAAATCACAGCTCACACTTTTTATCCCTATTTTTCCATGAAGCGCAAAAAGTTTTAGTCTAAAAAATAACAGTGCATGACTATTGGTACTCGATAATTATATTTGAATTTGGTTAGAACAAAATAAGTGTATTTTTATTTACTATCCAATCGTAAATCGTTAAGTGTATCAGTGTATACGTTACCCAGTGTGTCATTGCTGTACACACTCGTTATTTAATAACACTAGTCTAGTCTTATCTCTAATTATAAATTAACGAGCTTGGCTTGAGTGGGCAAAGTAAATGAAGTCGTTTTGAGTGATTTCATCGTGTTTCTATAATTTACATTAACTTGATTTATGTTTATGTTTATTCTACAATGTTAATGTCTGTAGAACTCCAAATAATATTAATTAATATACCCTAACCACCTTTAAATACCAAACTAACAACACCAGGATGGAACAGGAAGTTGCAAGATAAGGTCAGACGAGGAGAGGTGAGTTTTCAATAAATAAAACTGAAAAAGAAGTAGGAAGTTAGGCAGTTTTGGTCTGTAAGATTGGTTGCCCGTGTTGTAGAATCACAGACAAAAATGATATAGTATTCAGAAAATTCAGTAATGAATTGGTTAATTTCGTTATTGTTAAGAATGACAACTGAGTGACAAGCAAAGACATAGTATGAAGTCACACGACTCACACTTTTTGCGCGGAAATTTCTAGTACAAAACGATTAAGTGTGACATGCAATAGCAACAATAAATAGGAAATTGTTAAGTATAATAAAAATAAACATACTTGAGAATTACATATTCTGTGCGCAACTCATCAGGGTCACATAGTTTTATGAATGTTACTATCGTTACATAAAGAGCATTTAAAAACATTTTGCTCAATGTTGTAGTAGTGTTGTGGCCTAGAGGCGCATTACATGCTACGTGAAGAATAATGGCTGAATAATTGCTGAATTGCAGTCTAAGTTGGAGTGACTTGATATTATTATTACCTAATTAGAGCTACTAATGTACCAAAGATGAGAAATGATAGAAATGCGAGACGTACCCGTTTTATTTACGTGTATCTTTGTCACCTATGAATCACAATCTTTGCAAAATTGATTTAAACTTTAAGATGTTCCGTCCTTTTTTTAAAATTTGTTTATTTGTCACTTAAACCAACATGCATCAAGCGTGCAGAAAAACTGCAGAAATTCTATTTTCAATCGCCTACTACATCGCCGTGGGATCAAGTTTTACTATCTTAAATTTTACATGAATTACACAAATCGTGTGAAGCACAACCATTAATAAAAATAATGAATACTAATTTTACCAAAAACGACAATAACAAAGTTTTTTATCGCTTCTATCAATGTCCAACTCTACACGTTTAATATTCAAGTTCGAAAAAAACATGAGTCATCGAAAATCAAGTTTTAATACAAGACGCCGGTTACACTTACCGGAGTTGGTTACTGTAACACATAATTTATTTAGTTTTGCAAGCAAGTGCTGCAACTTCTGTGCTGTCATGAGTCTGGATTGTATTACTATGTTATGTAGGTATATGTTGTTTGTATATTATAAGTGCTATGAGTTTATTGTGACATGAATGTTGTAAACTGAGCCCGAAATTATGTTGTTGTTTATTTGTAAATTAACTATTTCAATAACTTTGATGATGTAAGCTGAGGAAGGAATGTTTCTAACGTAGCCGACAATCGAAAGGACGACCCACCTAAGTGGTCACCTTCGCCCGTGGACACTAATGGACATCTTTTATGTCGCTGTTACCATAGTCTGCCATGGTCTGTCGGCGTAGGCCGTAGAATAGAATTGGCCTGAATTTAGGGTTGCCATACGTCCGGAATTTTCCGGACACGTCCGGAATTTTCCGGACACGTCCGGAAATATAGGTCTTTGTCCGGAATGCGGAGTAAATCTTAAACCATCCGGAATTTCTACAAATAAGTGAAGAGTGAAAGACAAAGTTAAGCAACAGCGGGCGCGGTCGATAGTTGGATGGGTGACCGCTAGTGGCAAAAAAATTTTGAGCGTTTCTGTACTTCGGATGCTACGTAAAGCCGTCGGTCCCGGTTGTTATCATAAGGTCAGTCGTTAAGCCATGTTGGAGGCCCTCGGGCGGTTTGAAAAACTTCCGACACTCGGGTTGGCCACTAACCCCTCCGCCAATCCGCACTGGAGCAGCGTGGCGTAAGCTCTATCTATGCCTCCTCAAGAGGAGAGACCCGTGCCCAGTAGTGGACCATTAATGGGTGAATTGATTCACTTGCACGATGCATAACGACATTAATATAAAATTGACAAGAAAGTCCGGAATTTTCATCAAATGTCAGGAATTTTCTCCGGATTTTTGATATTTTAATCTGGGAACCCTACCTGAATTGGGGTCAGTATACTAAGCCCTCTACGGCCAAAAATTCCTGTTTTTATATTAACTATTCATATTTATTTTAGAACCTTGTTGACCTTAAACTTGTACTTCTCATGAAGCTTTTGCTTACGTTAATATCATTTTCGCATAGTAGCGGGAATACTTAACCACATCGTTTTACGTCATATAAACTACATTGACTTATATTACTTAATTATTCACTTCTTTAATTAAGTAAGTAAATCATAACATTAACTGGATTAAGTTCAGATTTTTGAAGTTTGGGGAAACTGCTCTGGGTGTAGTTTTAGGTTTTAACATGTGATAAAGTTGCACACGCCGATGCAACACATGATTAATTAATTATTTTAATTACCTACTGCTATTTTCAAGTGCGATACGAATACTATCAAAGATACAGTCATGGCAATCATTCAACAGAACAGAACCATACTGATTTCTAAATGAAATTGTTGCCAAACTTTAACAGTATAAAACTAATAAATAAACAAATAAAATAAATATGTACCAATGTGGCTCTAATGCTCATTTGCCGGCTATTCAAAAAAAGTGTGCCCTAAGTATTAGGCTAAAATATAAATAATAAAATACCTTTTTAATATATAATTGCCAACGAAACAACAAGCTAGCATCCGGCATTGACAATATGTAATAATATAATAATAATAATAACAATAAAAAAATAGAAAAAGGACACGAGGAAGACAATATCGGAGGTGAGTCGGAAGACGAAATAAAATTCATTGCAGGAAATGCATGGACTAGGAAAGATATGGAGGAAGCCTTTGCCAAAGTTGGGCAAACAGACCAAATTGTGGGACCAATTTTTTTATTAATGTTAAATGTTGTGTCTGAATAGAGGCTTTTATAATAAGTACCTAATAACTAACCCTCAAAACAGAGGCTTTTGCTGGTTAGATCCATCTCGACCCTAATCATTATTACGCGTAGCAATTGGCAAGGCGCCTGTAAAGATTACGTACACGAAATAAGTTCTAAGAGTGCAGTAGCCAAAGTATAGTCTACTTTCTAAAACAAATTGATTCAACTTTCAACAAATTGCACCTTGCTCCCTTGGTGCGCCGCGATGCCACAACGTGATGAGCTGACATTTACCGGCAGTGATGGTAATATTATGTTTCCTGCTTTATCCATGAATCCCATTCGACCATGTCGAGCTTAACTATTTTTTTCATGTCCTTGTTTTAGTATTCCGCAAAATCAATAAAAAATGTATAATAATCGATTATGTATATAAAAAGGAGTTAATTTGATAGGGCAAAAGCGGTCTTTTGGAGTAAAGGAAAACATCTATACGTAAGATTTTGTAATGTATCAATTTTGTCAATTTGTATTTGGCCAATAAGACGGTGGTTTTAGCACATCTATACGACCAGTTTGAGATGGTGAAATATTTCAAATCATAATATTATGTAAAAATAACACTTATAAGATCAGCGCACTCTTGAGCCGTGTGAAACGTGTGGTTTGACGTTTTTTTAATCTTTGTGAAAATTCTTATCTGTAAATGTATAAATAATTAGAAGTATTATCAATAAGAACAGAAACTGAGCCCTAGGTCCAGCTAATTAGGAATTTCTTTTT
Organism: Thymelicus lineola; assembly: GCA_963932265.1. Classification (NCBI taxonomy): domain Eukaryota; kingdom Metazoa; phylum Arthropoda; class Insecta; order Lepidoptera; family Hesperiidae; genus Thymelicus; species Thymelicus lineola. The sequence goes on from OZ010686.1 coordinate 14,405,369, forward strand.
ATCCGTAGGTTTACATCAAATCAACTACTCCCTACCCTATTAGGGAACATACCAAAACCACGTTACCCATTTTTTCCAACTTTTTACCTCCCTCCACCCCCCCCCCCCCCTTCGTGACCATCCGTAGTATATGAGAAGACCCCCCCTCCCCCCTAGTTTTCACGTGGTAATTGATAAATACGGTTTTCAATACTTTTTTGCAAAAACAGAGTTAAAAATAATAATTTTGTTTATATTTGACGACTTTGTGGCGCAATGGTTGCTAAAATATTGACTACGTGACAAAAACCTAAACCCCCCCCTCCCCTCTGTGACCAATCGTGGTGTTTTGAAGACCACCCTCCCCCCCCTAAATGAGGCACGTGGTTTTGGTAAAGTCAAAGTCAAAATATTTTATTCATATAGGTATCACTGATACACTTATCCACGTCATTTTTTGCCTTTTCGGAAGATGCTTTGTCGTGGAGGAGAAGAAAAGCCTAAAGAAACTCCTCAGCACATCTTTTAAAAAAATATTACAAAAAAAGATAATAATACAAATGTATGTATGTAGGTATGTTCCCTTATCTATTGTGTTCATCCGTAGATCAGTTGAATCAGTTCTGTATAAATTACATAAGTTCAGTGCGCATAGGTAGGTATATTATTGTTCATAATAACAATGAGTGATTTGAGTATAATATTTATAAATGCTCACAGAACAATTGATATTTTCGCCTGTCGATCATGAATAGGTAGGTACTTCTTACATAACCAAACGTACAGTCGGCCGCCAAAGTAGCTTAACAGAATCAAAAGTGCAAAACAACTGAACACCCAACGAACCATAAGTCTTTGTCGTGACACTAACGCAAATTAAGCTTAACTTACAGACGTTCATAATAAGCATAACACAACTGTTTCATAAGTTGCTAAACGCTTTCATTCCAAAAGTCGCTGAACATCATCAATGTCAAAAGTAGATTAACAAACTATATTCAATGTTACTGCGGAAAAAAAAGTAATAAAAGTAGGTAGTTGTTTTAGGTTTTACCCTCAGTTTATGAATATTCTGATTGTTATTACGATGTTCTCAAGTACTTTCTATTTCTATTATTCTATTAAACTGCTTCATTTTTTCGCAACTGTATTAAAAATAGTTGTTCAGTACACGTGCGGAACCGTTATTGCAACTTGTTCCGACTGTATCGAGTTTAGTTATACAGTATAAAGGTAAAGGTAAAGAAAAAGCACGAGTATGTAATAGCACTAATAGCCCACATCCCGAACGCTATACGTCCCTGCAATATGCCACTTTTTGAGCAACTGTATTAAAAAAGTAATTTAACGATAATATAATTTGGTCTAAAGTACCTGAGAACATCATAATAACAATCAGAATATTCATAAACTGAGGGTAAAACCTAAAACAACTACCTACTTTTATTACTTTTTTTTCCGCAGTAACATTGAATATAGTTTGTTAATCTACTTTTGACATTGATGATGTTCAGCGACTTTTGGAATGAAAGCGTTTAGCAACTTATGAAACAGTTGTGTTATGCTTATTATGAACGTCTGTAAGTTAAGCTTAATTTGCGTTAGTGTCACGACAAAGACTTATGGTTCGTTGGGTGTTCAGTTGTTTTGCACTTTTGATTCTGTTAAGCTACTTTAGCGGCCGACTGTACCTAGGTACACTTGTTCTAGCTGTATTCTGAGGATATATGTGAGAGGTTTTTAATAACGTAATCCACGTACAGTGGTAGCTAATGAGTTAATATTGTACGATGTAAGTACAAACCGACACGCGATGCGACGTTGGTGTGCATGAGTTCAAGGGCAGAGGTACCGGTTTACGGCGCCTCCGCTGTTCTTCATTACCAGAGGATAAAAACTGTCATTGACGCACGGATGCAGAGTGAAGTGGCCGTAATATAGTATATAGAATATAGAATCCGACATTATTACAAACATAAGGTCAACGTCACTACGTCAGTTATTGAAATTTTTATGTTACACAAGTTTAACTTGTGAGTATTTAAAGGACAAGACTGCTTGGACATGAGTTTTTTTTATATCAAATATTGCAATAAGTAGTGTCTTTAAGTGCTGTCTGTAACTGTGAGTAGGAAAAAAAATAATCCCGGGAGTTTCTTGCCGCTTCTTCTCCCGGGACCACTCACGGTAGGGATTTGTTGAAGCGATGGCGTGGAGTGACTTTCGAAAAGTGTTTGTAACAAACCTATTTCGAATAAAACTTATTTCATTTCATTTCATGTAATTTTTTGTGAACAACCAATTATATTCATTGTCGAAGCTGGAGCAGGAGTTTATATAGGCGTTGTAGCAAGCTATGAAAAAATTAATATACCTAATGAAAATTATTTCTATGGTAGCTTTTTATTCTTTCCAGACTTATATTTCTAGAATTCTCCATTAGGTACTGATACAAACACTCTAAAGATGTTAAAAAAGCTGTTCAAGTCCATGACCTAGATTCTGAAGTAATTTGTTCTGTCTCTTCATTAGAGAAGGTTAAAGATTGTCAGTTTTAATTTTTTGTCGCTAAAAATACAGTGGAACCTCGATTATCCGGCCCTCAATTATTCGGATTCGCAATCGCGATAATCATCCGGACTTTAAGTCACATCAAATGACCAATGGCTGAAGCCTAAGCTCTGCAGTCAACTCGCGCGGCTACTGTAGATCATCAGCTGTTTTATAGTCTTGGAAAGGATGTATAGGTAGATTATATTAGTCTAATCGATTCAATATTTAGTATCCTGTGAGCTATGTTGTGACTTGTGATATAAACATAATACAATGCGTATCATAATGATATTTACCTAATAATTTAACCAAATTCGTCAGGGAATTGCTGTTATTATGTTTCTGATCTGAAGGACAAATTGATTTAAACGAAATATGTGACTATATACTGAGAACAATCATGAAACATACACTTATGGAAGTACCGAAGTACCTATTTTATTACGATGATGGTTAGTTAGAATTTATGCATCATTATTATTGTGTTGTGCATTTAGGCCTGTCTTGAGTTTAAGTTATTAAATATCATTCCTTTAAATACTTTTTTCATCTACTAAGCAAATCATTTATAGGTAATACAAGCATAAATGATAGGAATCTGGGTCAGCCTAATTACTGGATTGTAAAACGCAAGATTCCACGATATCCTCGGATTTTCCGGCCGTATGGGAAGCCTACTAGCCATACATGCGAGTTTTGGAAAATAAAACGTACGAGTGCACACAACCAAATCACAGTATAAGAATCATAAATGGATCCGAGCCAATGCTATTAAACTATAGATACGTTATGCCCTTACAAATCAACCAAAAAATCAGTTCCGACCGAGCTACAACACACACCCGTTTATTCTTTTGTTTCACTACACCAATCCTTATTACATTGGTAAATTATGTAAAAGGGATGGCACTACTAAAACCATAATAGTGAAAAAGACAACTAGACGGCCTCACTGACAGGCAGCTATCAACTGTCTGAATTGAAATCGCTACACTTGTCTAAATTCGACTGACATAATTTCAGCGCCGTCTTGGCATATCTTGTATATAATATCATTGATCCGAGCATATAAATCGGCAATCACATTACTTATGGGATAGTGGTTTATCTATGCTAAATGCACATAAAGAGCAAATGATCGGGTATGTTAATTTTTGATTTCAAATTGTTGCTTTACATTTGAATTGATCGAGCAAAAAAGTTATATAAAATGTTGCAAATTGTCCTAACTGAAATATCAAGAGCATAAAACACCGAGCATAATAACATTATTAATGTTATTACCATCACAATTGCACCGAACTGGTATGTTACGCGTCGTTATGCACCATTGCATCACTTTAGTACTAAATGAGCTATTGAGGTCGCTGTCGGCGCCACGGACGGGTAAGTACCTACCGCGAAACTGACACCTTAGGTTAAACAACACTTGCGTTTTGCGCTAACTCAAGTCCTAAGTAGTGAGGTAACTGGCAGTTATAACAAGCCTGCTTACTGTGGTAACGAGACTTCCAACTCCAGGTCAATTGTTATGGTTACGGAAGGACAAGGTGTCCACAAACTGGGTTTTGGCCAGGTCGTTGTTGGTCCAAACCATCCAAACCTACAAGGTCTTAGTAAACATTTTACATTTGATTTTCGTTTTGTAAGCATGCTGGATAAGCATGCTGATTGGTCAGACTGGAGTCGACACAGACGCTAATTGCGGATATCTCTCGTCATCACTTCGGCATGCAGCATACTGTACTGCTTATGGCTCATTGGCGGTAACAATAGGGGGTCATTCCTGCTGAGTCACACTCCAATGTGTAACATTATGAGTATAGTGACACAATGAGAAAACTTCTCGAGTTACAGTGTCACAAAAAATACTGCAGGGTTGTCTAAGGAACCCAACTGTCGGAAGTTCTAATATCGGCTATTTCACGTCTCGTTGACGGTTATTCATCAAAATAGTAACTAATTTAAGGTGCACTTAACTCTTACCGAGTTAATCAACCTACCGATTTGTAAAGATGCGTACCTATCGGAAGACCACATCACTCGAATGATGAAATATGTATATCAATGCTACGTGCAAAGATATATAAGTAAAAGAGGAGTAAAAGAGTGCAATGATTTTTTAAATCATTGGCTACGTGAGCATATTCTTGCGAATACGTTGTGATGCTTGTGACGTGAGTCGTGACTAACGTGATATAATTTTGGTGTACCATATTGCTGTCATTTTATGTTTATTTATTTGTCTTATAGCCATTTATTTATTATGCGCCGTAGTTTCAAAAATAGTCAAAATGGCGGGTAAGCCGCCAAGTTACTTCGGACTACCCTTTTATTTTACCCCTAGCCCCAATCACCCATGCAGTCACTAGGTATGCAGTATACACATGAATGAAGAATTATAAAAGCTGCACTCATACTCCAAAGGGGTGATGCGGTGTAGTTCTTTGTTTGACAGGGTGCCGACAATAGATTTTTAGATAGTCATAAGTAAATAGCTAATATCACAGAAGAAATAATAGTACATATTTAATAGTATTAATATCTAAAATACATATTTTAGTTTTGATTATGAAAACCACATTGAAGTAGGTACATAATACATGTTCATCATAAAAAATACATAAACAAAAACAAATCCTTTTACTTCGACGATAGAAATGCATTACTTATTATAATCATTTAATACTTACATGACATATCCGATTTAAAGTCATTTACTGAATGATTGGCGAATGATATTGTATCAAAAATAATTAATTAATCAATATGATAACTTTTCGTAACCTAATGACATTCATTAAAATTTGACTAAGTATAATGTGGAATGGCGAATGACGAATTTGTCATATTATTGAGCCTGCTTTGTGCAATACGAGAAGTGTCGAAGTCGGATCGGTTTGCAACTTCAGAATAATTATTACGGAACCGGTACATTTCTCCTTATATGCACTTGCACTTGAATTAATGAAGGATGTAAAATATACAATACGCAAAGAATGTTAATAGCCATAGAGTAAAGGAGTAAGAAAGATATCGATACTGGCACTATATATTTAAAAAGTTTATTTAAATGTAATTAAGCCATTAGGACACCCTTTGTATATCTTTTATGATGTAACAATAAATAAAATAAACACATATTTATAAAATTATTTATATGAATACGGCACAAACGAGGTCGCTTTAGCTAAATTCTTAAAATTACGAGGTTGGCTGAGATTCGATTTAATTTCCACATCATTTCATAGCTTTCAGATTGTGAAAGCCTTCTATTCTATTAATTTTATATCGTATCGTCAGTGAACGAACTGTACGTTTATATTAGTTCATTGCGTATCGTACTTCATGTAACGTTAAGTCCGGTTCAAGTAAAGTTGCTAATTACCTTAATCAAATATTGGTATACAGAGGTTGCCTGCGATAATAAGTTGCCAATATTATATTAGTCACATGACCCTCACTGATAGTCTCATTAAGTATTATCAAAGTTATCTTATTCTCTGTCGTTTATTTTATAGCGTGGCTTGGTAGCACATGACAATGTTAAATTGTTTGCAATTTAAAAGTATTTCAATACATTTTTTAACGATATCAAGAAATTCATAAATTAAATTTGTTGGCCACCAGGAATTGATTTCGTATGGCCCCAAGTAAATCAAAGTTATTCACCATCAAAATACTTTCAACCAGTCTTTTTTGGACATAAACCCTAAGGCTTAACTTAGTCAGATGTCTGCTTTTGATTCAAAACAAAATATAAATTCTCAATAATCTAACATTTTAACAAAAAAATAACCGACTTCAAATGAAGTACATTGTACTTTTGACATGGATACCATTGTCAGATCTCGCTCAAATTTATGTGGGACTACACGACAAGCACCAGCTTTCAATTAAAAAAAGAATCATCGAAATCGGTTGGCGCGATATTGAGTTATTCGTCCATTTATCGCGCACATACTTGATGCAAATTTAAGACTTATATGATTTTGACATGGATGCCATTGTCAGATCTCGTTCAAAATGTGGGACAACACGACACGACAAGCACCAGCTTTCAATTAAAACAAAAATCATCCAAATCGGTTCACCCACTCCAAAGTTCTGAGGTAACAAACATAAAAAAAAATACAGTCGAATTGAGAACCTCCTCCTTTTTTTGAAGTCGGTTAAAAATTTCAAAAATTTGCTAATACGCCTTCCGTTTGAAATGGTTAAATATTTATGAGTATGACACATTTTGCAACCGCACCTTTGGTTGGTCCGTTAGGTGGCATTGAAAATATAAATGAGGCAGTGCAATAGACCTCCATGCAAAGATTTCCTCAACTGCCGCAAAGTTACATTTCATTATTATTTGGCAAAAAAATTAAGTTTTAACTTTTAATGTAAAACTGCCTTAAGAATTAATATTGAAGCTATATGTAATTTTAAGGCTTTGTATGTTTTTACGACCATAGATAGATTAATACACTTATTAAAGTTGAAAGCACTGTATAGTTTTTATTCACGCTCATAATTTGCTTATAGGCTAGTAATGGGAAGTTTAGTAGCGAGCCGGTTTAGCAAGGGGAGTTATCGATTTTAAAAGCCTGTTAAAGTGTCTGATCGAGGGATGTAGGGGTGAACGCTCGCCACGGCACGCCACGCCACGCGAGGATCACAATACCAAGGTTCGCTTGCCAAAACGGGATGGGATACCATCTGTTTCCGACCGACTACTGGCTACTACCTCGTTCACTTTTAATATCAACTTTTTGCTTTTTATGAGTCACTCGGAGTCGTATTCAATCGATAAATCCATTTTCACGTTTCCACGCAGCCGCTTAGTTGAATGAGGGTATTTCAAAAATAAGTATGTATGTTAATTGTTAGTGTTTCGCTACGATTATTCATCTCGCTAAAATTAATGTTAAAGACTACGTAATACGTATTGAATAGGATAACAATATCAAAGGCATCTAAACTTTTGAAGTTTAGAACGATAAACTTTTAGAATCAGGTTTACGTAATAAACGTGATTGCAGAAATAAACTACACTCCATCAAAGTAATATAAAAGCATTTGGCTTGCATTTTTCAAGCAATGCCTATATTTAGGCACGTATTCAATATTCATATTATGTAAACAACACACAATCGATTGACGTCAGCATGGAAGATCAATAACCATGAGTGATTAGGGTCTCCAATAAAATCACGTCACTGCTAAAATACAGACACCATGATTCAACGGATTCGAATGTATGGTAAGCATAGTCTGCGGTAAAATGCCGGCAACTAATCGATAGTGGTGTCGCAGTACTCACCGTCAAGCATGCACCGTCGAGAGTCGCAGCCCACTTCGTCGAAATCATCTCGGATCCCAATTTTCTCCTTGACTGCATCCATAATTACTCAATCACACACACTAAACACACACTAAGACATCACGCAACCACAATTTATCGACGCGCCAGTCGTCTATCACAGTATAGGGCCATTTGCGTGCTGACCGCACGCGAGCTGCTCAGCTGATCACAACGTTATGGGGTGCGTTTCGAAACTAAGACGGAAGCGTTATCGCGGTAGGTACACGAAAATAAATATTTATAATGAAGCGGGCGACCGTCGCGCGCTGCTCGTTCAATGTCAGTATCGAATGGTCAATCAATTATGCGACACGAACGTAAAGAGGAGTCGCGGCGTGCGTTGCAAGTTTCGTTGTCCCCTGAGAGCGCTGGGCGGCACATGCGTTGTGCGCCTGTGTTTGGGTAATAGCACGCTGCACGCATGCGCGCGAGCCAGACGCGTGTCGATACGGGGAAGGCGCTGTGGCGACGGCGGGGCGCCACGCCTGACTAATCGAGTGATCGCCATTTTTATCTCTATCTAATATGAATATTTTAGAATGGAATATTACACTCCTTACCTGTACGACGAACGGCTAATTTGTAAACATTTTCAGATATTGAACGAATAAAAAAATAACGTGCATAAGTGTATCAGTGATACCTATATGAATAAAATATTTTGACTTTGAAACTTATGTACCAAGAAACTAATACAGACCAAAAAATATTATTGGTATGATAAAGCTACCTAGAGCCTGGTACCTAATATCTACAATCTATTCTACCAAACCAGTCATACCAGAAATTAATGTATGTTGTAATTCAGAAGCTTATTACTATAAGCTCCTTGACCGTAATGGCGTGAGATACGCCTTGTTGAATTCTACTTTTGCACAGATTGCTATTTCATATTAACAGGCGTTTTTTTAAATTTCTTTTTATGCTTTGAGCAGGCAAACGAGCTGACGGGTCACCTGATGGTAAGTGATCACTGCCGCCCATGGACATTAGCAACACTGGGGGCGTCACCACAGCGTTGCCAGCCAAGAAAGAAACGACAGACCTGCTTCTTGAAGGACCATGTCATATCTTAGAGGCAACACCGATGCAGGAAGTTCTTTCCACAGTTTACACGTGTGAGGTAGAAAATTACATGAGAACCGAACTGTGATCCAGGTGATGTTGATGGACCCTGGTAAACCGTGATGTGCGGTGATGGAAATCAACCGCAGGTATTAAAAGTGTTCACGAAACTGAACTTTATTAGAAATGTCGACACCAAGGATCCCAATACTTTTAGAGATGTTAAGAGGAATGTTCTGAAACTGTGGTGCTATGACAAATGGGTTTTTAGCGGTTAACGCATTTATGCAGTTGCAGCAAAAAAGAAAAAGCCAAACAAAAAATAAGCATGGAAAATACCTGGAATATACTTAATTAAAGTTTGATGTTTAACCACAGAAGACATAACAGTACATAATAGTAGTTTAACCACAAATAACACAACGCAAAAGAAAATCTCTGTTTGTGCTAAAAGGACTGGTTGTAAAAATCACAAATCTTAAAAAATCATACTAGGATTAATATTTTTTTTCACGCCAAAAAAAGGATTTTAGTCTGTTAAGGGCGGTGGGATCGTGCCGCCATAATGTCTGGTTTAGGGCAAGGTTCAATACGCCTCGCTCCGTAGCAATGGAAAGTACCTAAGTATAGCAAAAACAATGCCGTAGCGAACGTGTTAAACCAACTATTGTAAAAAATATGGGTACACCAGGGTTGACTGGTAGAAAATGCCACTTGGCATTAAGTCCGCCCATTGTAATTCAGTGTATGAATGCAATAAAGTTTAAATAAATAAATAAATAAATACAAAACTTGTCTTTACAGTATGTTGGTACCAAGTGGAAAAATACATTTCGCATGTAAATTATAAAGCAATGACATCAGTAAGCAATGTTTGTTGTGATGATGTCAGATGGAAACTGTCACTAACATGTTTTAACACATTAATATAAATATAAAATATGTAAAAAGCAGTTTGGTGTTGTCTTAACAAGATTTAACACGACACGGACTTGGTAATTCGATATGTGTTGTAACTAATTTGATAATCTGTGCATAGTAATAGGATAATTGATAACTGTATAATGTTACGTTTTTCTTGTCCGGCATCCATTTAACATTTTAGTAACAACTACCTTATTTTCCTCTGTTTGTCAACCTATTTTTTTTGTAACAATGACGTTACATTATCTAGGTTACTTTAGGTACTTATTACAATAGTAACACAATAATGTTAAATATCTATATTTTTATAAACTTTAAAATAGGAGGAAGTTTTAGTCTGTATTTATATGACCGCCTTCGTTGCATGTTTTCCACTGCCCAAAGGTTGACTGACTGGCAGAGAATGCTTTTAGCATTAAGTCCGCCTTTTGTACCACATTGTATATTATTTTGGTATAATAAAGTATAAATAAATAAATAAGTTCTCAATTACATACTATAGTTTTATTTTTTGTATTTTTTTGTGCTCCAATTTTTATCTATCAACCGATTTGAAAAACTATTTTTATTTAAAATTCCGATTGGTCTCAGATTTTTCAAAATTCAGTTCAGATAATAGGATTAACAAGGGAAATTGAAGGATTGCCTCAAAAATTTTATGTCTTTTACCATTTTGTAAAATTTTGATTATGGCGAATGCCGCATCAAGTCCGCTGCGAACTTGACAAGTAAACTTGATAGTGTATGGCCAGTTTTAGATTGACTAAACTTATAATTGACACAGTTGCTACTTCAATTATTGCCACATTAAAACGTGGGTGAGCTTAGCTATTAACTGACAACGGAATGTCTCACCCGAAATGGTAAGTACTACAGTGTTATGTTCGGCATGCAGGGTCACCACTCAGTCATTGAGTTACTTCTGCGGTTAATCTCATAACGTTAGTCTTTACGAGTTAATAAATTCCCCCAAAAATCCCGATAAAAATCTTAAATCTCGGATACGGATGGATTTAGTTCCGCAGTATGGTATGCTTCGATGTTGCGATGGCGTAGCATGGTTATTAAACATTTTTTTTGAACGAACTTCGTCAGAGCCCAGCAATCTCCGAAAAATGGGCCTTGGAGTTATATCCTCGGCCATTATTTAGCAGATTACTCTATAAGAAGAGAAGAAGGGATGGATGAAGTCTCTTATGAATAGTACCTACATAAACATCACACAACAGACATTCCTACGTAATAATTACTTTATCTTTTGTTTCTAAACAATAAAATTCCTTAGATCATTCGCGCACACACAAATAACTAAAAAGTCGGATCGAGTTATGTAACTGTTTAGTTAGAAATCTATTAAAATATAGTTTGATAGATAGATAACGAACCAAATAAATCAGCTTAGATAACGTTTCGGGTAACCAAAATCCGATAAGAGGTTTCGGAGTTATGCAACTTTCCACACGACAATTACTACAATGAGTGTTTAGAGAACTATTTATTAGTTGAAAGAACAAGGCTTACTCTCAGACAGACAATGGCCACATTATTCTACTGGCCGAAAGCCTTGCGTAAGCTCGCCTAAAGCCGTAAATGACGATTAAATTAATTAATGGGCTGAGTTAATGACTTTACATCACTGCCTTTGAGGTGAACCGGGCAAACAATATCTTCCATGTGATTAAAAATATAGCAATACCAATGTACTCACAAAGAAATGATGACAAATTTTAAATGTGAGTGTAACGCACCACAGATACGCACTAGCATTTTCATTTCATTTCGCTGAGAAAAAATTATAATTTTTTGGACAATTCAGCACAATATCTTACTGGTATAAGCAATAATCATATTATGCAGATTGGCATACTCTTCAAATCTTTCATAACTTTTTGTTGAAATTTCAGATGCTTAGGTTTCACGGATAAGTGATTACTAAACGCGCATAACTTTAAAATTGAAAGTCACAGAACACGGTAAAAGTCTAGGAAAATTTAGAAGTCTGTCTTGATTTCGTTTAGATTTTGTTCACACTGAATACAACACTTTAAGGATTACAATTTACATTTTACTACGAGTATAATACGGGTAATCACGATATTTATTTTGTACTCCGATATTTCGACCCAGTTGCATGGATCGTGGTCACGGGTGAACAAATAAATATCGTGAGTACCTACCCGTATTATAATAAAATGTGTTCAATGCACGATGGGATTAGTTGACTATTTTTTTTAACGGTTCTTATTATGTAGCCGTGTTATTTATGCCCATACCGTCAGATGGCCCGCTAGAAAACTAACATAAAGGAAATCAAAACAAGCTCCTAAATTAATAGTACTTAAGTTAATGAATATGTCGCCGCAGGCTATGAAGCTGCTAAGCCGTCTCATAATTCCGTTTGCAAGACGCAAAGCAATATGAATTATGAATGTGCGTGATTGAATGTAGACACGAACAAATAGCTTGTAATGTGTAACGTGATCCGAATCAGCGTGTTTCATTAATAATTATAATCAACCAATGTTGTAACTGTAGATATCTGGGTTATGTTATGATTTGATACAAATCATTGTTACTGATAACTTCCGATTACATTTTATATTGAATATTAGTGATATTAACGAAAGGCTTAGAAGATTATTTAGGTAGTGACGGTTTTTTCTATGACATTGAATTTCAAAAGCAATCAGTTGCCTACGATGTGATGGATACTACAAATATGAGAGATTAACTCTATATTATAATACAAAGAGTATTCAATAAGAACATGAATGGATAGTACAAGAGAAGACGAAGACCGAAAAAACGGAGCCGACTGTGCAAAAATTATATGACTAATTGACTATAGAGGAGTCAAGTGTCAATTAAGCTGCTTTTACGACGACAACCAACGTTGACGGATCAACTTTCGAAGCAGGCTTACAACATTCTACTAGACTGGTCATCCATCTGACTTAACTTACTCTATCGTTTGCGATAACCAAACAAGGGTGCATCTAAGGTTGCCAGATGGCAAGACTGAAATATCTGGACAAAACTCTTTGATCATTAATAACAACCAAAACTTGAAAAAGTCGGGATTTGTCGGGACAAATTTTTTTTTTGGAAATAGCCGGTAAACAAGCTGACGAAGAAAAAACGGCTTGAGCGCGGGCGGCGCAAACGCGTTCTGTTGAATCGAGTAAATTGTTGGGACATTTTGTTTTTTGTCGGGACTCTGCACATCATGTGAAATTTCGGGACAATCCAGACGAATCCCGACTATCTGGCAACCCTAGGTGCATCACTAATGACAGTAATGACTAAATCGATTCTATTGACTACTTACAATGCAACCTTCACACTTTTTTCGCAGACGGCGTTTGAATCAAATTGAATCAATACACGTACGGTGAGATTCACACGAGTGTAATTACATAAAGGCGCGGCATTGTTTCTTATCCTAGATGGATCTGAGATTGTACTCGTAATAGCCGATTTGCATAACTGAACTGATACGTTTTCGTCGTTCAATAGAGGCATTGGTATTTTCTGGTATATTGTTATTGTTACGTTAGTTCCGTTCGAAAGGTGCACCTTCAATGCCAATGCAAGAAAAGTTTGTATCCCGAGTTCCGTTACTTTTGAAGATTTTCGCTAAAGTATTATAAAGCCGTGGCCATATTGGGACTATTTGGGATGGCTTAGAATACTGACCCCAAATCCATGCTAGAAGGCCAGGATGACGAAAAGTGAAGCCTATCTACTTGACTTGCTACCACCCTTTTGCTTGACGACTCTTCGTGTCCTGGTTGGGGGTTTGAGAACTACCACTGGTGCTATTCTTTCTTCTATGATGTCCGCGGTAATGATGTTCATGGGCGACGGTGACCATTTACCACAGGGTAACAACAGGTTTGTTAATTTGTTTGTCAGCAATTTATTCATATTAAAAAATAAACCAGACAATGTTGGCCCGTTTCGCTAGACGTAACATGATTGGTTCCTAGCAAAACTACGAATCATCACAGCTTCGATAAAACAAATAATATATTGTGAGAATATGACCTTAATCGGTCAAGTCATTATGTTACACAATAACTAACAGACAGATTATAAATACACATATCATGAAGATGTTTAATACACTATAATGATCAGTGTTCCGTCATTTGTTTTCACTAATGTTCCTCTTGACCTCAGTTTTAAAATAGCCTGTTTTATTATGTAAAAAAATGAACACTAAAGACCTGGTAGGTAGCCAAGGTTCATTTAATCGTTCAAGTACCTTTAAGCTGAGTTTGAACATCAGAAACTTTCTCGATCGTGATATCCTGAGAAAAAGAAAATTAGGTTTCTTTCTATAGACATTGTCCAAAGGATATAATGTTTATGCCGCGAGTATTGGGCCATAAAAGTATAATATTATTATTGTTTGTTTCACTGCTAGGCTTGGGTTTTTTCTAGAATGTGAGAGTTACAGGTTATTGTCCATCCGCTGGCCAATTCACGCACCTTTGTGAAAATTACGGAAAACTATAATTGTGCAAGATTCCTCACGATGTTTTCCTTTACCGATAAGAGGTTCGTTTAGGATTCGAAAATGATTCCTGGAGACTGTATCCATGGCTTCGATTACAAGTTGAGGCCGAGACGTTTTTTAATGTCTGTTCTTGGGTCTTCGATATTTTCTGTAAGCACCTTAGATAGGTCTTGCAGACCATGTTTGACACAGAAAATTCTAACGAAGATATGTGAAAAGAGAACTCATAAAATGTTTCAAATTACATTATCAATGACGTTTGGTAACAAGTAAAGCAGCGACCTAATTATTTTAATTACAGTTCAAAAGAATTATGTATATCTACTAGCTGAGATAAACAACAGGTATAAAACAGATTCTACGAAATGGCTTTGATCTGAATGTAGATAATGTAGCTTATTACTGATTGTGAGATGTTTTTGTACCACTGTAGTCGCGTGCCGACGCGCCGCGCCGTGGCAGCCGGCAACGAGAATCTCGCCTAGAAAATTTTTATTGTTCTACTTACTGTTTGTGACGTTTCTCAATAAATACATTTCAATCACTGAAGTCATTACAATACCTACGTACATTAGTACTAATAATATCTTACTATTGAAGTAAATGTACTTATAATAGTTCAATTATTACAATACGTACCTAGTGTGTTAAAAAAATAACGGGAATTTTTGATTTCTAAAAAAATATTTACATACTATTCATCTACATTGGTGTTGTCGCTTTCAAAATAGTCCCTGTTAGATATTATGCACTTGTGCTAGCGCTTCTTCCAATCCCCGAAAAACCTTTCAAACTCGATTTTTGGGATAGCTTAGCTTTAGCTCTTTCAGCGATGCGCTTTTAATATCATATATAACAATTGCCTTATCGTGCAACGCACATCAATTACTGCTAAACCTATTATTTTCTCATCAACCCAAATACTATAATATATTATGTAAACAAGTACGTACACTTATACAAAAACAAAACTGTAGCGAACAGTTGCAGTGCCACCGCGTTGACTTTTGGTATGAGCAACTAGGACGGAAACTTTTTTGCACATCATTTGCAACAAGTATCACTATCTAATATAAATATGTACATGTGTAATATTTGTTGGGTAACTATTATCTCTAGTACTTGACGAATTGCAAGTGTTTTTGTGGTTTGTGGACTTTGCGGGTTGTCAAATTCAACTAAGCTACCGCAAAGAGGTAATCTATGTTGGCTTCGTAAGGCATGGATATTATCTTCAAGGCAGTATTTTTGTACTGATATTTGTATCATTTGTATTTTCTTTCATATTAACTTCTATCAACTGCAGCACAGGTTATACCGTTATGAGTAGGTATGACTCATTAAGCGTCTCACAATTTTTTAGTTTTAACAGTCAAAAAATTCAACAACGATAGCGTTTTACCCTATACACGTGTAATTATTGACACGCGATCAATAATTCTACATAGGTATATAGTCAAATTCATCACTCCCCTCAAACACATCACTCGCTCAATCAGTGCAATAGAAGTAGGGACGATTTTCCGAGGGAGAGTTTTCCGAGGGTGCCACAAGTTCACAAGCAAGCTCCATTCAAAATATACGTTTTTAATATTTATGCAATGATTTTTACGTTAATAAATTACTCATTATTATTTTATTTCTTCAGATTTAGATGGATTGATACAGATGCATGTATGTATGTATAAATAATTTGCTTCATATATTTATAGACAAGAGAGAACAATTAGTTAGCTAATCAATAACACAAGAAAACGTTCTGGGAAATCTGGAACTTGCACACAGTTATCCTTTATAAAATAAACAAGTGTTAAGGCTAGCTTTTTCAAAGTTCACACAGAATGAGGAATAAAGAGAGCTTTAATTTTCACTCTTAAGTTGCTTTATTTCCGTGACAAAATTGCGACAATTTCCAAATACTTGCGAGCAGTTGCTAGTTACTATATACACTATACAATACAGCATACGCGTATAGGTATGCCAATTGGAATCACATAATACGCTACAGGAAACAATAGTCTTGCGAATTACGATAATATCGGTAATAATTATCACTGAACATCGACTCTTTCTTCATGAATTCTGTAATCCACTTAGAAATGTGTGTCGCGAGTCGCGACCTGAAGGTGATATTAAAGATTTTTATTCTTTAATATCAGCTGAGAGAAGTTTCATAATTTTCAAGTATTGCTGTTTACATAACTGACTTTAAATGATTTGATATGATTTGACATCATAAATTATTACGTAGGTATTTAGTAAAGTGTTAAAGAGTAATGATTTTAACCGGTTAAATAGTGGTAGTAGTTCGGTTACTAGCCCGATTAAGTGAACTAATAAATAGAGTGACTGACGAAACATTTCTTATAGATAACTAATTAGTTTACTTTATCATCCATTACCATGAGGAAATTAGAAAAAAACTCCACTATCCATATAATCATTGGAGGTTTTTAATTGCGTATCTCCGCTGTTGCCAATCCAATCAACTGGAATATAAAATTTTATAAATAGGTGATTTAGCATTTAGTTTGAATACTGTCGCACCCATAATATAATAATATTACGCATAATTCATAGTATGAATGTTGAATGTTGAAATGTTTAGAAATGAAATCTTATTTCTTACCTTCTTAATGTTTAAGTATTAAAATGAGAATGTAATATTCCCTCAAGAACGTTCTGTTCAAGACCGTGTTAAATATTATTAAGTATATCGGAGAAATTGTAATCGACGACCATAATGAGGCTTATGGAGAAACGTGTAGGGTTGCCGAGACTTCGATGGAAAGAATATTGTTGTATTGAGATTTCTCCGTCTCGGGTTATACCCGGCATAAATGAACATCCCGTCCCGTAACTCCCAGGAAAAGAGATGCCCATTGCCCCCACTAAATTAACGTCTATGTATGTGTTGTGTGGATATTGATTATGTAGTGTTAGGTAGCTATTAAATAATTATTGCGTGGTCTGTACCTGAACTATTGACAAAAACTGTGTCTCCTTTACTTCCTTTACTTTACTTAAAATAATCGATGAATGAATGGCTGCCTGTTTCTGTAAAATGGTAATATCTAATGCATCGAGTTTGTCTATGTTTGTTGTATTTATTATTATTGTATTTATAATATTGTATTAATATGTTTGTAAACCCATAAAATCTTAAAAATGTAGAGAAAGTAGTAGGTAAATCAATCAATAAGTGAACGAATGCAATGATTTTATTATTATTATTTATAACACCTTTGCAATGATGGAGTAAAGTAGCAAAGAAGGTATTTCGAGTTAGTGGTGTTATTGAAGACTTATAACGAATGATAAGTTTATTATTGTTGTTTAAAGTTTGTCACTGCTTTCAATATTATGTCGATAAGCTTTGCTAGATAATAATATATTATCAACCACATTATAAAATTAATACTCCTTTGCACAATATGTTGATATTACCATTCCTTTTATGGGATAATAATAGATAATAGTGAACATTAACACCAATATTAAAAAGCAAAGCAAAGCAAAGCAACAACCCATAATTGTCCCACTGCTGGGCTCGGGGTCTCCTCTCACAATGTGAGGGGTACAGGCCATAGTCTACCACGCTGGCCAAGTGCGGATTGGTAGACTTCACACACCTTTGAGAACATTATGGAGAACTCTCAGGTGTGCAGGTTTCCTCACGATGTTTTCCTTCACCGAAGCAAGTGATAATTAAATTGTAATACGCACATAACATTTGAAAATTAGAGGTGCGTGCCAGCATTTGAACCCGGGCCCCCGCGTTCGGGAGACCAACGTTCTAACCACTAGGCTATCACTGCTAACACCAATATTATTATGTAGTAACTATTACATCCTACACTAATCATTCATAAAGAGCAAAAATACTACAATTTCATTTGGTTTTTACTGTTAAATTAATACAACAAGAAAAACATTTACAGAGATATTGACATCCCTAGGTCGCATCGCATGCCTTGGTCGAAGTTACATGACCGAATCGTGCAAGTTTTTTGCAAATATTGGAGTAGGTATTATAGTTACATGCCGTGCAAAGTTTCTTTTGCCATGATATTAAATATCAATCATTTTACCGGAATAACCATTCGACGTAATGGGAATAACAACATGCTAAGCTATCAAGCTAGCGGGCCCTCTTACAGTAGGGCCTTGTTGAAGCATTGGCGTAACTTGCATGACTTTCAAAAATCGAACATTTTAACAAAAAAATAACCGACTTCAAATGAAGTACATTGTAGGTACTTTTGACATGGATAACATTGTCAGATCTTGCTCAAATTTATGTGGGACCACACGACAAGCACCAGCTTTCGATTAAAAGAAGAATCATCCAAATCGGTTCACCCAGTCCAAAGTTCTGAGGTAACAAACATTAAAAAAATACAGTCGAATTGATAACCTCCTCCTTTTTTTGAAGTCGGTTAAAAATTGTTTGTAAACCAAACTAATTTTGAATAAAATATTTGAATTTTTACTTCGTTATTTTGTTATCGGTACTTACTGATATTTATCATTTTTCTACTAAAAAAGTAGCAGAAAACAATAAATGACCACTACTACCCATGGAAGACATAATATAATTAGGTCAGTAAATATGTCAATAACTAAAATTCGGCCAAAAAAGAATTCGTGCCCACTTTACCTGTAGCCGCTACAAAATCATTTTTATTTTTATTTTATTCCACCTCTTTGGTAACTAAATGAAGAGGTAGATCTATGCCATATTACAGCTTTTAGCACTAACGGGCTTTGCGCTATGCTGCGGACGGAAATGACGAAACTGTAAGGGTTTCGTTTTGACTACGGAACCCTAAAAAGGAATGCAAAGAAAATTTAAATGTCAATAAGGAATAGGATTTTCTATCTGTTTTTAATTTTATCTATTTTCTCTTTTTTTGTCCGAACTTAAGACGGCCAACCCAACCATAAAGAGATAGATACATTCTGGATTTATTTAAATGTAGAAGAAGTCGTTGCAAAAATCTAGTAATTCAGTTAAAGAACTGTTGATTGCACAATCACCAGAGGGCGTTGCTCAAAGAAAGCTAAGTATAGTTTAATGGAAAGCATTTTTTTTTCACAAACCACTCTGGTCGCCCGTCCTTACTTGGAAGTCTTGGAACTACGGTTTTTACGTAACGTGCAACTTAAACGGCAATTGCAATATACCTAGAAATGTTTTGCTCACTAGCTATTCACGAACAGATCAGATACTTTCATAAATCATTAGTGAGAATGCAGTTTGTATAAAAACACATGTTTTCTTAAGGCTAGGCTTTTAGGGAGACTAGTCTCTCTATAAACCATTGGATAATGGCGATGTCGTTTAACCATTAAATACAAGACTATTAATTGCAATAGTTGTAGAGGTATGTCTAAACGTCAAATTCTTAGATATTGCTTTTTAGGATTCCGAACGAAAAACGGAATCTATATCACTCCTGTGTCTGGGCGACTGCCCTTCACAACCAATTTTCTCCGAAACTACTGGACCAAATGAGTTATAATTTGCTACTCATGTGCTATTTTGTGACCTAAAGACGAAGGTATAAAGAAAACAAATGAATTTTGAAAAAAATATGTTAACGAAATCAAAAATAAAAAAGAACTGTTTTGCAAACCGTATCGTGTGGCATGCCTAGGGCTTACTATCCGGATATTCGGATATTCGATTTATCCGGATATCCGCCGAATTTTAAAACCGGATAATGGGCTTGTGACTATCCGGATAATTCGAATAAAACGGATAGTAAATTTTTAGTTTTTTTACATGTTTTTTTTAATTGAAATATATGTAAAGGACCAAGATGTAATATTTTAAACTTTATAATCACAAAGTAGATAGTCTATTAGCCTCCAATAATATAAAATACGACCAAATGCCAAAAAACAAATTAGTTAAAAACCCTCATACATATAATTTTTATGAGATAACTTACAAAATACAAATAATGGCAGCTCGATATTTCTACAGAATACATGCAAGAAGCGTCCAAACCATGTTCTAGGAATTTCCGCAATTTCAATAAAATATTGGTAGGCCTTTAAGAAAAATGGGGAGGCACTTGCTATCCCCCTTGATGTCTCGAAGGCCTTCGATAAGGTCTGGCACGCTATCCTTCTAAGCAAGCTTCCAGCTTCCGGCCTTATCCACTGGGTAAAGGACTTCCTGAGCGACCGGTCTTTCCGCGTTGTAGTCGATGGTTGTTAATCGAGAACGATGGCTACAAATGCCGGAGTTCTTCAGGGGTCCATTCTCTCCGCCACTCTTTTTCTGCTGCATATAAATGACCTGCTTATGCCCGGTATTTATGGGTACGCGGACGATAGCACAGTGGTAGAGAGATACCTACCAAGTTCCAGAGCCAGTCGGGACGAAATTCAGTCTGAAAGAGAAGCTATGGTTGTTCGTATGAATCTCACACTTCGGGTTGTGTCCGAGTGGGGCGAAGCCAATCTTCTGAGATTCAACGCCACTAAAACGCAGACGTATCTATTCACCGCCAAGAGGAGGCCGCTTACCTTGGCTCCTACTTTTCGGAATGTATCCTTGGATTATACCAACTGCCTTCAGTTTTTAGGAGTAGATATATCCTTGAAACTCAAGTTTGGGCGGTTCATTGAAACCAAGGCTAAGGCTGCTGCAAAGAAACTTGGTGTCCTAGCAAAGATACGGCGATACTTCACACCGAGGCAACTCTTAACCTTGTATTGAGCTTTATACAAGCTCAAAATACAAGCGTTCGGCCGTGTGTGGAGTACTGTTGGCACATTTGAGCAAGTGCAGCCAAATGTCACCTTTCTGCCTTGGACTCATTGGAAAGGCGTGCGAAGAGGCTGACTGGTAACCCAGATTTGGTTGAGACCAATCTGCAAAGCCTCGAGCACAGGCGCAGAGAAGCCAACCTCTCGGTTTTCTACAGGGGACATTTCAATGAGTGTGCACAGGAATTGTTTGATATAATTCCTCCATCTCTCGACATGTTGAACGACGTGACGCACGGCGGCTATCCATCCTTTTGTCGTGAACATCCCGCCAATAAGGACGAGGTGGTTTGCCTCGTCATACACACCGCCAAGGACTGGAATAACTTGCCTGCGACGGCGTTCCCGCCTGTCTATAACTGACTATAATGAAAGAGTGATTAGGCTTTTACTAAGTTAATGTGCTCACCACCTTGGACCACATCTCCACTTACCATCAGGTGGGATTGTGGTCAAGCATTAACTTATTTGTGAAAAAAGAAGTAATATTTCTGCGACGAATTTAATAGAAAAAATTTAACAAAAAGACCGACTTCAAATGAAGTACATCCTTTCGAATAATAATAAAAAAAGAATCATCGAAATCGGTTGGCGTGGTATTGAGATATTCGACCATTTGTCGCGCACTACATGAAAAGCACCAGCTTTTGATTTAAAAAAATCATCAAAATCGGTTCACCCAGTCGAAAGTTCCGAGGTAACAAACATAAAAAAATACAATAAAAATAGTTGAATTGAGAACCTCCTCCTTTTTTTGAAGTCGGTTAAAAATGGATCGTTTAGGCACTCGCTCGCGGTGCTCAGCCAACCCCTGAAGTAGAAATGTTTCTGGAGAATCCACATGCCGCTCTACAAGCTCACTGTATTTACAGCATAGCTTAAAAATTTAGCTCAGAAATCGAGCAGTTCTATGGCAATCCTCCTTGCGTCGATGTTCACAGTGCTGAGGGTCATGACCTCCTCAACGGATCACTTTATCCTTCCAGCACTATCTTGCACCAACGGATCCTATGCCCTGCGGCGTGGATGGCCTCGTGCATCCCGCTGTCAAGAGTGGTGTGGATTTGATCCGACCAGCGTATCGGAATTCTGACTGTGACCTCGTGTTCTGGTCCCCTGGACTTTGCCGGTGATGACTAACTTCCCAAGATTGTCACCGTTCTTCCGGGCGATGTGGCCTAAAATACTCCAGTACTCATTGATAGCAGATGGTTGAAAAGCCTCTTGGTCTCCTAGGTTTCCTGCTTTTGGGCTTTTCTATGACAATAGACTACGGAAATTGAACAGCTTTGCAGATAGGGACGCTACCAACTAGGCTACAGGGTTGTCCTTGAGGATTCCTGCTTGAGGGTTCGCCATGATGCTGGTACCCAGGTCGAAAACCTTGAGGTGTGTTAGCTTTCAGAAGAAGACGGTACTAGCTCGATGTGATGTGGTTAAAACATATACGTGTAGAAATTACCCTAAGAACATTGCTAATTAGTTTATGACTAGATGCGACTCTAGGATGAAGCTTAGCAGCGTTCTGATACATCTCACAAAAAGTATTGGGTTTTGAATTAAATTTTGAACGAGTTTCATAATAAAAATATTGATTGTATTCATAAATTATTTGTATTTTACCTTCTATAAGTATTATTCGAATTATTCGTATTATCCGAATATATCCGGATAATGATTAGGGACTATTCGAAATATCCGGATACTAAAATTGAGCGGATAATTGCATGCCCCAAATGAAACGGCTTATTGTAAGGATCTCAAATATATTTTTGTTATATTAGATAGAATTACAGGCAAAGTATATGCTTTGCATCTAATTCAATAGTCCTATTCATTGTTATTCATTCCAAAATATAGTCCTCGTTTGGTTTTTCCAGAGAAATAGGTACATATTTCTGAGATCAAATATTTCGTCCATCAACCTCAAACCATTGGTGAAGCCCTTAATTTGGAAGTTTTATTGTGAACATAAATACATCGATGGCTCGTTGTAACAATAGATCTGTCAGGGGATTCGTTCTTATCAATCATCCTGATATATGATGGCTCGATGACGGTATGAGAAATTGAGAGTATTTTGAGTAGAAAGCCGTGAGGTGGAATATTACATTCGTCTATTTGCTTTCTCTGAGCTAACAATAAGATAATTGCGGGACGCCATCATAAACGTGATCTGTCTTATATGGAGACGGCCGGATGGAGCTTTATTATTCTTAGTTTTGGGTCAAAATTAAATGTAATGTATTAGAGCTAAAGTTTCTCTTAAAGTACATAATGCACCTGACTTAACTTGTGGAAATCTTATCTAAATTAAGTCATTGAAGTAGCGCATAGAAATGACACCGCGAACACCATGTATGTCCCAATGCATTGGCGCCACGTGACTTCAATATTCAAGGGATTCGTTCGATTTTGAAAGGAGAACCGAGGCTCAATTTTGAAAATCGAACTCCCGGGTCGGACACACGTCATTTTGTTCGAGATGTCTGTTCTATGACATTATACTTCAATGCTGTAAATACGTAATTTTTACCTTAAAATTGAAAAACGACACACCACTGATTAAATAAAAAAATCTCAGAAACTACCGAACCGTTTAAGATGAAAGGCAGAGAAATAGTTTATGCTAAGACGTCAACTAAGTACGGATTTTTGGAAATTCATCCCCTAAGGGATTGTATTAGGGGATGAAAATTCAGTTAATACTTCTTCATTTTTAATGTTAAAAGCATGAAAATTCACATTTTAGCTGATGGTTGGACACTGAAGTTAACTGCATTATATATTTTTGGTAAATCATCCCCTAAAGGATAAAATTTAGTAGTGACTAGTTTACTTGAACAATTATCCCCTAAAGGGTGAGGGAGAGAGAGAAGTAGGGGATGAAACTTAAAGTTGTAAATGTAAAACATTATGTATTAACTCAAGGAGAGGGAGAGGGTGAGGTAGAGGGAAAGGGAGACGGTGAGGGAGAGGAAATTTGATAATCTCTGATTTGATAAACCTACCAAAACTAAAAAAGTTAAAAGTAACACTACATTCATTAATCGTTGGGCGATACGAAGTTCGCCGGGTCAGCTAGTAGATCTGTGTTTACTTTATTTCACTTATTAGGTAAGTTAGTGTTTGCGTACAATTTCAGCTAATGGTGGAACTACATGTCTATAATAATTTGTTAATTTTTTCCAAGCTTAGCTTTTTAGGATTATTAAAAACAATTTTAATTATTTAAAACAAGATTAAACATATTAATCATGAATTAAATTAATACTTATATCTTTATATCGGAAAAGTTACCTTGATTCTTCAATAAAATTTGTACTAAATCATAAACCAAAGATGTACATAGCTTGATTCGAGCACTAGTAAGGTTCTACCAAATGGTTCGTGTAATATTACACACGATGCTGCTCGCCAGTTCTGTTAGCTTGAACATGGCTTGACACACTACCGCGTGTCTAGATACGTGGGTTTTATCTGGGCAGCGCGCAGCTAAGCTTTCCACATTCCCTGCGATCTATCCTCCCGCCGCGCCGACATAATAAGATAAATCGGCTTACACTCGAAAGGTAAGCAATTTGCCGAGCGTTTCGTGAAAGCGAAATCGTTTGTTAGACGTTCGTTTGTTGGAGACGTGTGGTCGACATGGTCGTATGCATGATATCTGCCTAATGAGGGTGAAGTACTAGCTACGACGGTCGTGCTAACTACGGAGAGAAAAGTTCCTTACTTCAGAACTGGTATGTGTCTAACCTACGTGGTATTTCATGCCAGTTTCGTAAAAGTAACAGATTTGACTACATTGTCATGCAAGTTCAACTCTTGTGTTAGTAGAACTAAAACAATATATTATTCAAAACATTTATCTCATCAAAAATTAAATTTAGATTTAAGAAATTGATAAGTGACATTATTTCCTTTATAAATGTAGTATACTCGTATTTTAGTTATACTTATACAAATAACTGTCATACGCCTTCTTAATTATCAGCAAGCGTAGGTATACACTGAAAATTACTTGAAGTCATATAAAACACAATCTGTACTTTAATTTCCATATTTTTCTGGAATTAATTATACCTTAGTTCTATATTCTTATTATATAATCACATAAAGTCAGCGCGAGTTTAGCTTTGATTGTAAATATAAAGGGATTTCAAAGTATAAATTATCGATACAAACATTTATAGCTTTCCTTTCAATTATAGTGCGAGGTCCAAGTGGGTGATAAATCTACCAGTGCTTCCTTTAATTGATTTATGCGAAGCCAGAAATCAATTTAATAGCGATTATCTGTCGATATTATTATTTGTAGAATATCTACACTTTCTTCGGGTTAAAATAATGAAGCTTCGATTAGGCGCACGTTTAGACTGGTGAGATATTGAGAAACACATTTGCTGCTATTAAGTGGGTTAGTGGTAATTATGGACAGAAAAGAAGAGTCTCCTATAGAGAAGGATGCGGAAAATCAAATGAATTTAATCTAAATACGGGAAACGAATAGATGTCCACCAAATTAGAAGTGGATAACATAATTTACCAACAATTACAAAATATCTTCTTTATGACCATTAACATATTTTTCCGAGAATAACTTTAACCAATTACTGATAAATTGAGCATGAACCTGAAGTACAAAAGTGGCGATCACGAGCGGGGTGCACTGAATGCACTGATGCATCGCAACGAGAATCGAATGATAATCGATTCGATACACTCGAGATAATTCTAGTCCTCGGTAACCGCTCTTTTGATCTTGGTACGGACAATTTCACAGGGTAAATGAGCCAGCAATTCAAAGTCACGTTACAAGAATGTGTGGGTTTTGAATGTCGCCTTGGAGTATTTGCAGTTATAGAGTCTCTAGTGGCAAGACAATTGTAAATCAAGTCACTTTTAATGCCGCTTAGTATTATACTAACTGGGTTACAGCTTTGCATTGCAGCTGATAAGATTTTTTGTAAGTATATAATGAGGACTGTCTCCCAGCATATCTTGTTTTTTCGCACACTCCGTTTTTTTAAGTACAAAAAATTAAGCAAGTTTACAGCGACTGTTTCCATCATCTGGATTCTAGATGCATGTATGTTACGTAAGCTGACCTAGTTAGATGAAGGCTTGTTGTTATTAGTTAATTATTCAATAAGAATAGCTAAATAGCCTCTAGCCTCTCAAGAATGAAAAATAATGTCCTGAGAGTCATCAGTCACAAAGTCAGGATCTTATAAAGTTTTGATCAACCTTTCGCAGACTTTAATAGATAACAATAAAATGTTGTAAGCATATTGGCGTACGTGGGAAACTTTCGAGTAGGCTCATAATGATAACAAGGTAGTTGTTCCTCGGAACAGTAGTTAAATTTATTAGCCTATGCTGACTTTATGCAGATTATCTTGCGAGGTCTTCCGGACTGGGTCGTGACGTAATAAGGTAAATAATGTAGGCAAAACTAGAAATAGTAGAAATAGTATCGAAGTATTGTAGATGTATTTGATAGCAATACTCGTACTTCCGAGTGCGCTGGGAGGTTTCTGTGGAAATAACGAATACTTGTACTTTGTCTCAATCAAATAAATCTAGTAAGTATCTACGTAACGACGATAAAATAGGGAAATTGATCGGTGCTAAAATCGGATAATGTGTTGGTACTATTTGTTGGGAACATAAGTAGGAAAACTTTAGGAACATTTTCCAGTAATTACTATCTTATCTTATGGTGTTTAAAATTTTTTGTGCTCAACGATTCATTTTCTAAATGAAGGTAAAGACTAAAAACAAGAAAATATAATATTCAAATAAGTTTGTGTAAAACTAGTCTATTTTAGGCATTTTATGTTACCTCATCTGGACTTTCGCCGTCCTCGCATCCGCAAGATCAAGCATGTCGGATGTGCAGGTTTCTTACTCCTGACCTATATATGCATGTGTCAGAAATCGCCATTTAGCAACAAAACCATTTTTTGGGTAATTAATCCACCACTCTCTCAAACTAGCAGTCAATAGTTTTTTTTCATAATTTCCTTGATAACTAGTTTATTTTTCTAGTTCGGGCCTTTCCATGCCAAATTAAGTATGATGAGACGAAATTCATTTTCAAAAAAATTCAAATAAAGAACTGGCACAATGTATAGTTAGATACAATGATATTAAAATAAATATATACGGTATGCTATTTATATTATGTTCTAATGTAGTAACCTATTTGGTGTGTACAATAAAGAGTACTCTATTCTATTATATTCTATGTTTTATGCACCAAACATCGATTTTTTCATGGAGGGATCTGGCAATTAGGTATAGTAAACATTTATTGACGTTTGACATTTTGACGACCCGCGTGGCGCAATGGTTGCCATGCCGGATCGCCGCGCCAAGGGTCCTGGGTTCGATTCCCAGCGAGGCGGAAATTTGAATGATGAGTTTGAATTTCTGTTCTCGGTCTGGGTGTGAATGTCCGGTTGGTTCCCTTTACGTCGAGTCTCTTTACGTCGAGTCTCGTTACGTCGAGTCTATGAGCCTATTGTTCTTCAAAATTTGCTATTTTACGCCTTCTATTACCGTGACGTCGAGCTTGGTTAAAAAGTACAGTCAGGAATAAAAAATAATACTCGTAGTCAGTATCAATAAAATATTGTTTAAATTTTGTAGTAATACTCAACTCAGGGTCACTAACGGTTGTTTAAATCGCTCCTTAGTAAAGAGTCGCCATACAAATTCTGTACTATAAATAATACCCCATGTGCTGCAACCGGGTTTTTGATCAACTTTATCATCTTTACTTTGAAGTTTTGATGGGCTATGATCGGCTTTTTTGATTACATTTACACTGCTATTTAGAACACTATCAGTATTTTGTAGATCGAGGTTTAATAATACGTAAGAGTCGCTGGATTCATCTTTTATTAAATTTTCGTGTTTGATAGCTTCTGTGGTGATGCATGCTTCTATCGCCTACTTCAGAATTAATGTCATCTGTTTCGTCGCCTTCCCGAATATTAATTATGGTAATTAAATCCATTGTATTTTGAATATACTTCATACATCTACTCAGTTATCCTAAGAAGGAATAAAACTCATCAGAAAAGTCAAGTAGTTACCTTACCTACGTAAACTAGTAGTAAGTCACTAATAACGACAAAATATATGTATTTAAAATTAATGAAGATAAAAAATATTGTGTATATGGAGGCCCCATTTATTTCTTTTTTTCATTTTTTTCAAATTGAGACTCATAGGGAATTAAGTTGAAATTAGTTTACACTTAAAGCAAAGGCCCATAAATTTCTTAAAGGTGAATGAAAGCTGTTATGGGCAAATGTCTTAGGCCCTCAATTCAGACGCATATAATAAAGTGACATAGCATAAATCTCAGAATCACTTGTTTATTTTAATAATTTGATTAGTAGAATATTTATTTATAGCTTTTATTTTATGCGTATTTGAAAATTTAGACGAAATACATGTTTAAAAATAATAAGGGCACCTAGCTTATTGTTTTTAAATGTTTTAAAGCAACAAACCATAAGTAATATGTAATTATAACAATAAACCTTGTCTTGTGTGTTGTCCATGGCGCCCACGACACAGGGAATCCTAGTGTGGGGCTATCTATGAGTGTGAAGCGTTATTTATTTATTTATTTTATTTATTTATTTATTTACTTACTCTGCCAGTCAGTGGTTGCAACACTTATAACACATTACATACTAATTAAGCAATGATATCAAGATTATCAAGTACAATACCTACGCGCGCGCATGGATAATTATTAGGTATAATATTTTCCGGTGCTTGGCTGAGGTAATCTTGAAATGTTCCGACTTAAAATATTTTATGTGAGACGCATTTTATTAAGTAAGTACGATAAAAGTACATAGCACTTAAATTGTGTGATTTTTCGCATACAATCTTTAACATTACGCTAACTTTATAGCTTGAAAGTTGAAAGTATTTTCCTGTTTATTTTTATTTAAGTGTTAATAGAAACATATGGCTTTTGTTATTATAGCTCTCACTTAATACATATTATTATAACAGAGTATGAAAGTATGAAAATTGAATAAAATTAGTTATTTTTTATTTTAAACTTCATTTAAAATTGTTAATTTCACTGTTTGAATAACATTTAAATTTATTTATTCATTTATGGTTATCACTATTATAATATAATAGATAATAGTATAAAAAATCCATTTACCTGTATGAAATGTATGTAGGTAGGTATGTGCCTAGTTGTTTCATAATTGGCAACGCAGCGTGGCATAGGTATTTATTTATTTTAATTTAAGTACCCGGATGACCGAGCTTTGCTAGGTTTAGTGTTGCTTAACAACGCCATTTACTGAAGTAGCTTTAGTATTGCTACTTGCCAATAGATGTCAGGAAGAGTATATTGTAGAAGTTTATCATTGCCTGAAAACACCGATAAAACGACATTTTCTAAAAATGAATCCTAGTTAGATCGATTTATCGCCCCCGAAACCCCCTATATACTAAATTTTATGAAAATCGTTCGAGCCGATTCCGAGATTCCAATTATATATATATATATACAAGAATTGCTCGTTAAAAGGTATTAGATTAATACACACGTTTAATTTTTTTATATAATCTATAAATAAATTAAAATGGATCGATCTCTGACAGGATAAAAGTACAATAAAAATTAGAGAAAAATAACTAAGAGTTATCGCAAACAGAACCCCGGTGAACATCGATTAGCTGAAGATTTCATTTGAGTATCGGCGTGCAGTTCATAAAAGAGGGCATAAATTATAGTTGGATTTACGGAAATCGTGAGACTTGAAGAGATGCAACACCGTACTGATATACATCCTGAGTTAAACGGGCTATAGCAACATTTATCGCTCTTTGTACAGAGAAAACACTTAAATTACATCAGTACCAGTAGGTAAACTTTAATTAGATTTAAAAGATAAACTAGTAGGTAGCTATATGTTATCTATACTAATATTATAAAGAGGAAAGATTTGATTGTTTGTTTGCATTGAATAAGCTCCGAAACTACCAAACCGATTTGAAAAATTCTTTCACTGTTGGGAAACTACACTATCCCTGGGTGACATAGGCTATATTATGTAATGTATTTTTACTATTATATTTTACCCGAAGCGAAGCGAGGGCGATTTTCTAGTTCCTAATAAAAAAATTGATCTGTTAGGCGTGAATAATTATTCATGTCGAACTTTTAACTAAGTAACATTAGTAGAGGAGACGTGGAAGAACGACCTTCACCGATCTGATAACTCGATGGGACATATTTTTTATCAAATATAATTTATAAACAAATATGCCTATGATAACTTGCCTGTCGAAAAGTGTTCATACCTGTTTTTAATTTAATTAATTTTAATCGATTTTTTTTCGTCACTTTCACTCATGTGATAACCGAATGAGTTTTATCTTAATTGATAGTTTTTAACACATAGAATATGCCTAGGTAGGCTTGCCTACTTATTTCGGTTCATGGCTACCTGGCAAGTAGGTGTGAACAGGTGAGAAAATATAGGTATTTACACCGATCTGTTAACCAATTGAAATTAATATCATAGGTAGATATTTTAATTACAAAACCAATCATATAGGCTTGCCTACAAAAAAATGTTCATGAAATAGTATTGCCAAGCTGTAAAGGGTATAGCCGGATAGCCTTGGGAAAAGTACCCCAACACCTTGGGGTTCGAAACTATGTCCAAATGATCCTTTATATAGAGATAACATGATGTACAAAATTTCACCCCCCCACTACCCCTCAGGGGGCTACGGCACTCAATTAAACCGAAAATGATTTTATTTTTTTTCTCCAAATCTATGTAACTGACGCAAATCAAATTTTGCATAAATGTTGTGGTAACTTAAAGTAATAATACAAAAAATCAAGAGCTCTCTAAGTACTCCCTATATTGAAAAAAAAATAATTTAAAAAATTGGAACATCCTGTATAATGATTTCCTTTCGTGGTAAAAACATCATTTTTTTTCCAAATGTGTATCAACATCCAACCTACGTAATCTCCAAGTTTGGTCTGTCTAGCAAAGGTGGAACACTACTTTTAGTTCTACTAAAGTTTTAATGCCTGCTTTATAAGGGAATAGAATCCCACGGTTTTATTTTTTTCTCCAAATCTATGTAAGTGATGCAATCCAAGTTTTGCACAAATATTGTGGTAACTTAAAGTAATAATACAAAAAATCAAGAGCTCTCTAAGTACTCCCTATATTGAAAAAAAAATTAAAAAAATTGGAACATTCTGTATAATGATTTCCTTTCGTGGTACAAACACCGTTTTTTTAAATGTGTAATTAAGGAAAATATGATAAATCTTTTTACTTATGTGTCATAATACATAATTCTATTAAGATTACATTGTATCTGTGACAAGTCTATAGATTCAATAAGTATCACGGGGTAACGAATAATTATAGCTTTATTAAAGGTAATAATAACGGTAATTATAGCTTTATACGGAGGAGGCTCATTCGACGGAGTTTCATCATACGGCGGAGATTCTTACGGGGCCATACGGAGGAGGCTCATTCGACGGAGTTTCATACGGTGGAGATTCTTACGTGATATACAGTGATTAGAACGGCGGTTAGAACGTTGGTCTCCCGAACGCGGGGGCACGGGTTCAAATCCTGGCACGCACCTCTAATTTTCAAATATTATGTGCGTATTACTAGTTAATTATCACTTGCTTCGGTGAAGGAAAATATCGTGAGGAAACCTGCACACCGGAAAGTTCTCCATAACGTTCTCAAAGGTGTGTGAAGTCTACCAATCCGCACTTAGCCAGCGTGGTAGACTATGGCCTGTACCCCTCACATTGT
Source organism: Thymelicus lineola (assembly GCA_963932265.1). Classification (NCBI taxonomy): domain Eukaryota; kingdom Metazoa; phylum Arthropoda; class Insecta; order Lepidoptera; family Hesperiidae; genus Thymelicus; species Thymelicus lineola. The sequence continues at coordinate 14,437,404 of OZ010686.1, forward strand.
GAGCGGAGACCCCGAGCCCAGCAGTGGGACAATTATGGGTTGTTGCTTTGCTTTTTTTAGCTTTATATTCGTTTTTGTAAAGTATATTGTTATGAGTCAACTGTAATATGATGTTTATTTTAAATTGAGTTTAATTTTTTTGGTAATACATGTCACCAACCTCAAATAAGTTTTACTTCAATCGCGCGTAAAGATTACACGCGCACATTTTTTTTCTTATCCATCCATTTGCCTCTGTTAACTGCACGCCAAGTTATTGACTATCGTGGCGGATTTTATCTATAAATTAGATATTATTTCATCCGCGTTATTAACGTCGCTAAGGAGCCTTTTTTCATATTTATTATTTAAAAAACAAGCAATTTTACATAATGTACCGATTTTAGGTAAGATTTTACTATCAACTTTAAGGTCGAGTAAATTATATTTTTGTTTAATTATTCCATTAACAGATTCTTTTACCCATCTTACTTTGGTATCGAGCTACGATTGATTTGATTCTGAAGTATCAAGCTGTGCTCTACTTGTATTCCCTTATAAAGCAGGCATTAAAACTTTAATAGAACTAAAAGTAGTGTTCCATTCCACCTTTGCTAGACTGACCAAACTTGGAGATTACGTAGGTTGGATGTTGGTACACATTTAAAAAAACGGTGTTTGTACCACCAAAGGAAATCATTAGACAGGATGTTCCAATTTTTTTAATTTTTTTTTCAATGTAGGGAGTACTTAGAGAGCTCTTGATTTTTTGTATTATTACTTTAAGCTACCATAATATTTGTGCAAAACTTGATTTGCATCACTTACATAGATTTGGAGAAAAAAATAAAACCGTGGGATTCTATTCCCTTATAAAGCAGGCATTAAAACTTTAGTAGAACTAAAAGTAGTGTTCCACCTTTGCTAGACAGACCAAACTTGGAGATTACGTAGGTTGGATGTTGATACACATTTGGAAAAAAAATGGTGTTTTTACCACGAAAGGAAATCATTATACAGGATGTTCCAATTTTTTAAATAATTTTTTTTTCAATATAGGGAGTACTTAGAGAGCTCTTGATTTTTTGTATTATTACTTTAAGTTACCACAACATTTATGCAAAATTTGATTTGCGTCAGTTACATAGATTTGGAGAAAAAAAAAAATCATTTTCGGTTTAATTGAGTGCCGTAGCCCCCTGAGGGGTAATGGGGGGGTGAAATTTTGTACATCATGTTATCTCTATATAAAGGATCATTTGGACATAGTTTCGAACCCCAAGGTGTTGGGGTACTTTTCCCAAGGCTATCCGGCTATACCCTTTACAGCTTGGCAATACTATTTCATGAACATTTTTTTGTAGGCAAGCCTATATGATTGGTTTTGTAATTAAAATATCTACCTATGATATTAATTTCAATTGGTTAACAGATCGGTGTAAATACCTATATTTTCTCACCTGTTCACACCTACTTGCCAGGTAGCCATGAACCGAAATAAGTAGGCAAGCCTACCTAGGCATATTCTATGTGTTAAAAACTATCAATTAAGATAAAACTCATTCGGTTATCACATGAGTGAAAGTGACGAAAAAAAATCGATTAAAATTAATTAAATTAAAAATAGGTATGAACACTTTTCGACAGGCAAGTTATCATAGGCATATTTGTTTATAAATTATATTTGATAAAAAATATGTCCCATCGAGTTATCAGATCGGTGAAGGTCGTTCTTCAACGGCTCTTAGACCATATTATTGTGCGGTAGTTTTCAGTATACTATGAGTATTATAGTTATAAAAGAAAAATCTTACTTAAACCATGGCGATATGTGTACGTACTGTGATATTGTATGCATAAAGGATCAAGGGAATCTTTTGTATGGTAATGTGTAATGAATGAGTGGGAAAGTTGCACGAACTCTTAATTAGTCAGTCTTCAAATACAAATGATTAAACATCTCGTGATCAATCAGCTTCGTACAATTTAATGCAACTTAGCTTGATGCAAGTAAAGTGCAAGTCGCTAGGACAGGTTCGGTTATACAATCGTGAAGCGATTTAACTTGAAAATGTCTCGTTGCATTACGTCTTGTTGAGTGCATTAGTTTAGGAATTAAAGGAATTTCCTTTCCTCCATCGGCTAATGGAGTAAACACGATTGAAAGCTCGTGAGTTTATTGCTGACAAAATTCAATCCTTTTATTTGCTTCTCAAAATAATTGCGCAATTTACATCTTCGTTGTATCCGAGTGAATCTGTAAATGCCACTACAACAGGAACTGTCCATTAAAAATGAAGTAATTATTATGCAAAAGATAGTTTAAGTATTAATTAATTATTAAAATAGACCTTTTTGCTAAAACATTGTGCAATGTACGAGTTTCTTTTGCTTAAATTAATTTAATTTTTATTTATTTAAATTTTTTGTACCTTGCATAATGTATAGGATCAAAATTATGTAATATTAATACTCTAACATCAAAATGCTAATGCTAAAAGCATTATCTCCCAGTCAACCTTTGGGCAGTGGGAATACTACGAAGGCGGTATAAAAAGAGACATACTTACCTACAATACAATAAATATTATTCAATAGATTATACAACTCATTTATTTTGGTCACCTCAGATTGTAAATTATGTATAACCGTCTGAAAGTCAATTGTTTTGTAAATTTATGACAAACGATTTTAATAGATAACAATAATAATTTTGTCTGATACGGATAATAATAACGGTTATATTTTACAATAAACAATAAAGGGAAACTTTTTGTATAATAGATTACATAATCAACAAATGTTCGGTTGGTAAAAAGATATACCTAGTGATAAAATAAGTATAAATTGTGGTATTTGTATTGTACATTGTGGTATCTGTAGTAACTGTTAAAGGGCTGTAAAATTAATTATGAAACATTATTAACAGTTAACGTCGGACGCCGTAATAGGCGGTTGTATGCTGTATGCCGTTATAAAATGGCGCATAATGCCGAGGTTTAAGACAGCTCGAAATAGAAACAATATTATGTTCAGTCGATTTATGCGATTCGTGTGCTCGCAGACACTACGTTCAGATTGTAATTAGACTTGATGTAAGTTTGTTCTAGGAATACAGTATTTATTTACAACTAGCTGACTAGCCGAAATAAACAGACAGACAGACAGCAAAAATGGTAAAAAATGTTGTTATGCACTTAGTAAAAAGCGGTTATTTTAATATTACAAACAGACACTCCAATTTTATTTATTTGTATAGATGTATAATCTAAAATGTGCGAATCATGGGATAATTGAACCTACTACGTACCTATACCAAAAGCAATATACTGTATAACCACAGAATAGATAGTACTAGGTATACTTATAAAGTAACAAGGATAGGATAGATTAAGTTGCTTAAGAGCCATTTCGCGGTTAGACGCGCGGAATGAAGAATTTGATGTCAAAAATTAGTATCATAAGAAAGATATTAATGCTGGCAAATGAACTCATAAAATAGATCAATCCTTCATCTTGGATCTTCATTTACCGGAATTTTGAAAATATTAATTTGTTTCTGCGTAACTGTCAATCTAGCATAACTATTTTTCAGCAAAAGGACGACAGAGTCAATTTCATACACTGATTTTCTTTATTAAGTTTTATTAAATTGAGTAAAAAAAAATGTCTAGAGAACACTCATATATTATATTTTGCATTTATTACAAGGGATATACGATTACTATAATATTCGTTTCAAAATTAATTCAATAACATTACCAATTTTCATGGTTTATGCCATGACTTTACCATCGATTTTTGTATTCAATAAAGCGTATTTCCCATCAAAAATTTATGTAGTAATAAAATATGGTCTTTGTCGAATATGACACGTAATTTTTTTTTTATCTTACTGCAAAAAATAATTTATTAAAACGAATTTACTTTACCATATAAAGATACGCACTGGCGCGAAATCAAATCAGTCGTGCGGCAGCACTCTTGGACGTCGGACCTATGTCAATTTTTGCTTTAGCCATCTAAGGAATAGATTTCGTAAAAGTAACGTAATTATATTGCCATTGAACAGTCTTGATCACGTGAGAATTTTTAGTTACAGTCAATTGTATTATTTTTAGTTTTCTATAATTTTCAGGGTTTTGTAGTCAAATCGGAATCATGTCTAGTCCGTTCGTTATTTCAACCTAATTTTAGCCCGTCCGGCCGTCCGTCCTTCCGTCCGTCCGTCTGTCCGTCCCGTATGATTTTTTCTTCGTCTACCCCTTAATGTGGGGTATCGTTGAAAAGGTCTTTCAAAAATATTATAGGTTTCAAAAGACCATTTTTCAATTCAGGGGTCCGTTTGCGTAATATTCTGCTTTAAACATCTTTGGTTTGAAGAAAACAATAGAAATTAAGTAACTATTTCTTTCCAATTTATGTAGTGTAAGTAGTAACGGAGACAATCACGAACATACATATGTACAAAATATAACTATATCTATACTAATCTATACTATTACTATTGTAATATTATAAAGCTGAAAAGTTTGTTTGTTTGTTTGGTTGAACGCGCTAATCTCAGGAACTACTGGTTTGAATTGAAAAATTCTTTTTGTATTTTATAGTTCATTTATCGAAGAAGGCTTTAGGCTATCGGATTTTTGGAAATTCAACCCCTATTGGGTTGGAAGTCACTGCTGTAATTTGAAATAAAACATTGTCCGTTTTTAGACATTAGTTACTGTTTACAGTATTTAGGTTTTTTGTTATATGTGTAAATTACATATTTACATAGAAAAAAAATAATAAATAATTATAACTTGTATACACATACCCTTTATTTATACAACTTTTAGATCAATCTGTACTTTATAGAGTTCCGTACCCAAACGGTGTCAACGGGACCCTATTGCTAAGCCAAAATGTTGGAATGATAGAAGCTCCGACATTAGTCAGCTATAGTCACTTATTATTAGTCAAAGATAATACATTCGTTGTTTGGAAACTCTCGTGCACCCAAGTTCCGTCAACTCCCCAAAACTCACGTATCTCAAATACACAACACAAATACAAATCACCCTCTCATTTTTTCCCTTCACAACCCCTCGCCTCCCCCTATACCCCCCCCCCCCCCCCTCAGTTCTTCACCCAAAAGTGGAATTTTGCGTCGTGATAATCTGGGAGGCATCCGGGCAAATACCGCACTCATCAGGTAGGCGCAGATCGGCAGATCAGGATATCGGGATATAGATTTTTGGAAAACCGGAAATCCCGGATATCTCGGAGACGGTGCGTCCTAGACAAGTTTAGACGGAAATTTCAACCCCCTTTAGTAAACCCCCAAACCTTATTGCTAAATCTTACTGAACCCACTTTTACCCCCCCCCCTCCCCAAATTTTCCTAAAATACCATATATCTCCTAAACGGTACGTCCTAGACGATTTCCGACTGAATTTCCATCCGCCCTGTGGAACTCATACTTGCAACATTACCCAATCTTATTGGGCCCAACCTTAACCCCCCCCCCCCCCCTCCCAAATTTTCCGAAAACTCCTTATATCTCCTAAACGGTGCGTCCTAGACGATTTCCGAAAGGATCGAGTAAAAGTTGTAGCCCATAAAAAGATTGACATTTTATGTGCCATACATTTTTCTTGTAGAGCAAGTGGTTTGGGAGGAAAGTGCGAATTTCGTTTCTCATAATTTATTATACTAGACTATTGTCAATATTTTGTTTTGTAAACCAACAGAAAACAATAAAGAATTCGTTTTTAACATTCAAAGAATAGTGTTTTGAATATCTTCTTTTTAAAGCTGTAATCATTTTTGTGTATGGATTGTATTTACCTTTATTTTTACGTTATCTTTTGTATCACGGTAATGATTAGGGTATCGAAAACCGATCCTGTTTTAAATTACCGGGATTTTCGGTACTCGCCTATGCTGGAACCGGGATTCCCGGGATTTTCAGTTCTTTCGGGATTATTTTACCACGGCTTTCCCCGCGTGAAAATAGTTAGTATCGCGTTTCCTATTTTATCTCTCAGGAGCATTAAATAGGGAAAAACTGTTTTCTATCCAAATCCGTATAGTCGTTTGCCGTGATTGAGTAACCATCATACTATTATACCTTACATGCAAACATAAGTTTCGTATTAATTGTATGAAAGCAACACAATTGTATTGCACAATTCAGCACTGCTTGGACGAGAAAAAAGAGTTAAATCATCTTCATTTATATTAGAAAAATAACGATCTGGGTTGTGTAAATAATATTATATTAGTATAGCCGCTTCATGTAGCCGACGTTCTGAATATCTTCTTTTTAAAGCTGTAATCATTTTTGTGTATGGATTGTATTTACCTTTATTTTTACGTTATCTTTTGTATCACGACGCAAAATATTTTAATTTCCCAAAAGTTCAGAAAATCCCGGTTCTTTTATTTTGTTTCCCGGTTCTTTTATTTTGTTTCCTGGTTCTTTTGAAAAGTACCGTATTCCTTTGTAAATCCCGGGATTTTCGGTTCCGGGATTTCCCGGTTCTATACCCTCCGATTGATTTGAATTTAGGTATACCTATGTATTTCGACGCGCTGCGAATATCGCAGGCAAAATGGACGCATATTGCATTTTATAGATCACCTTGAAAAAACGTGATTTTTAATTTTTCACGTTGATTTGCCAAAATATTGATTTTTGCAATATGCATCTATTGGACATCTTTATTGTGATGTACCTAAGTAGGTACCTAAAATGTATTATGTAAATAAGTTACCGATAATGGTACTACTACATTGTACTCTTAATTGTTATATAAACTTATATTGTCACAAACCAGATACATGTATGTGGTCACAAAGTGTATAATTAAAATTATATGTTCATAATTTTAAAATTTTTACGTTTGAAAGTATCAAGAAGATTACTCGCACAGAACTGAGGTCAAGCGCGACGCGAGCCGGGCGAGGCAATATCACGCCGCGGAGCCGCTTCAAATACCTATAGTTTATCAACCGAGTTTTGCGAAATGGCTCTTAAGAATTACCTACGAGTACACACTCAGGCACCAGTTTATCGATTTGGATCGTTTATCGATTTAACGTAATTACTAATTACTGTTATTTAACTTACGCTTTGTAGTACACGATTAAATCTCCTAAATGAATCGAGGGAATCGAGTATAGATAATTAATAGTGAAACATCGTAAGTAAGAGATACGAGTAAAATTCTCTGGAAGCTTAGTGCGGCTGCGGCACATCATAAAGCAGAAATTACATTTGCAAATTAAGCTAGAAAGTGTTGATGGCACCGCCTCAGCTGTCGAGTTACTTAATGTTTATTTGCCTTTAGACTTTCTGATGAGGGAAACGGAGGAGACAGGTCAAGGACAAAATGTAACTTGAGTTACTAACATAGAACTGGAAATGGACGGAATATGATTCTTCACCGATAAATTACAAGAAAGCCTAAGAAAATAATAATCCCAAATCTCTTAAATTCCAAATCGGAGAATATTTCTGCATGATATGTGAGTATGTAACGTCTTATGTAAGTCTCACTTGGCTTCAACCCATTAATGGCCCACTACTGGGCACGGGTCTCTCCTCTTGAGGAGGCCTAGAGCATACTCCACCACGCTGCTCCAGTGCGGATTTGTGGAGACGGTGATGTAAGTCTCAAATAAATATCTATTTGTCCATGAATACCATCGCACACAGAAAATCTTAGTGCGAACTGCAAAGCTGTATTTGTGTAAATACGGGTAATTAGTAATGCACCAAATTGTAAGACCACTTCAATAAAATTAAAACCAACAAAAAAATAATTATCCATATCGTTTCACGCAACCTAATGCAGAATTTAAATGAAACAAGCCAAAACAACCGTCTCAAATTCACCTCCAAACTGAAACCGCAAGTAGTAACACAATAGACCGTTAATTTTAACTCGGATTATATTTATTATCCAATTTCGCATGATGCTGCGTCGGCCGGTGAAAGCAAAATATTGCGTTTGATTAAATCATAACATATGAAATATTTTTATGGCTGTCAATCTATTGACACTTGAATAAGGTGCTGTATCGGATTGACAGGGATATAATAACCTGATATGTTTATTACATTGTTAATATCATGCCGAATCATTGACTGTAGACTGAATGGCATGTCATGTACTCGTATATTATAGTTTTGACCTTTTATAATACCACATTCAAGGATATAGACCGTAATACAAAAACAATTTCGCCTAGTGATAATGAAATTCGAAATCTTAACTTACATACCTACGTGTCAGAACTCCGTAAAAAATATTTGACGGTATAGATTTTTCCTAGCTAAATAAATTAACTTACAATTAGCCCTCGTAAAGACTCCTAATAGAGGATCGAAATAATGTGTAAGAGAAAATATACTAGGTACATCTTACCCCTAACGTGCGCACCAGCAGGAAGAATAAAACCAGTACCTGTAACAGAATAAAATATTGCAAATTAGCTATAAAGCATTATTTATTATGCCGATTAATAAGAAGGAGCGTGTATCGTTATTTGTATTGCGAACTGAACACGACAAGAAACTAACTGGCGAATGACTTACAAATAAATTTGTACAGCGGCTGTAAATCTTCGATGTGTCGATTCGAGATCTACGATACTTGAGTTATAGCCCACTGGGCGTAGTCTTGGACACGTTTCTGTACAGCTTTCTTCGCCATTTTAGGGTTTGACTATATAAATATCCCGACCACAATCGAATCGTTTATTTAGTGCGACTTCGTAGATTGTTTGATTGGAGAAAGGGACTACACTTCATATTTCTGAAGCGAGTAAGAAATTGAAAGTTTTCATCTCACGCAAGTTAACATACCCGCGCGAAATTTCAACAGGTTCACATGTGATGTTATGAGGTCGTAAAACTCGTTACGCGAAATTACGACACAATGGCGGAGGTTATTGATAAATATTTTATTCTTTATTTGAATCTGAGTGTATTTTTAATAATAAAAATATATTTATTTAAAAATATTTTCTTCTTCAGAATGTTATATAAGAAGTGCTTTGCCTTAAAAGATGTGGATTGTTCCATTACTGCGGATACAGTTACTTTTATGTATTTAATGAATGACCCCTAAAGCTTTCTTATATGAGATCAAAAAGTCTGTAACAAATTTTCATTTCAGTACTCCTCATTACTCCTAAAACCGTCACAGTACCTTGTAATTAGTGATAGAGATTTCCTTGATGAAAGTCGTTGGTTCTCGTAACATTGAGCTTCCGAGAGCTATATCGCGATCGATTTATGTCGCTACCGGAACACGTCGCGGCGACATTTCATCTACTCTCTATACGATGACATAATTTATCGGTCACAACTCACAACACAACATGAGACCGACAGCTTTACGTATTGGAAAATATTCGTTTGTAGCCTGCGCGTACGCAGCGTCTCTCAAGCGGAAAATTTAATTGATGTCTGTAATTGGATAATCATTGGCCTAGAATGATATAAAAAGATAAAAAATCAATATGGTGCTGCCAAATGTAGGTGGCATTGGATTCAATGGAGAGGCGTGCTAAGAACGCTTATTGGTGACCCTAAATTGGTTGAGACCAATTTTCAGAGTCTCGAGCACAGGCACAGAGTTGCAAGCCTCTCGGTATTCTACAGGATACATTTTGGAGAGCATCCCCTTTTCATCATCGAACGTCCCGATGCACGGCGGCTATCCATCCCTACGTCATTAACATTCCCCCTGTACGGACGACGCGCTTCGCTTCATCATTTATTATGCGTACAGCGAAGGAATGACGGGTAAGATATTTTTGTACGATTTGTTTTTGTTTGCTTTAGTAATTTATTTTTATGCTATTAAGTAAACTTGAATAAAATATCCGACTATCAGAGGATTATGTGGGAATCTTACTAAGAACCCCACGGCAAGCATTTAGCTTATTTGAGGTGTCATAGGCTCCCATGTGCAATGACAATGAACATGTCCCAACGAACCATTTATTCATGACCCAGGACTCAGGAGCCTATCACGAATAACTTCTTGATTTCCACGCAAGCCACATTCTATATCAACGTCAAGCTCTCGTTTGCCTAGAATTCATAAAACACCAGAAGGTATTATTTAAAATATATTTATTAGAAAATATTTAATTCACTGGTACCTATTTTTTAGTATAATTGTTCTGTTTTATCCAAGCATTCTCTGTGTTACGATTATGAGAACATTTACTTCAGTTACCTGCTCTTTGTATGTAATTGTATGATGTCAGTATCTTTACTTGCCGCTATATGTATTTATACAATTATGTGACACTGATTTCTTCACGTCAGGTTACCCCACGTTATGATAATCATCCAAGAATCAGTTTTCCATCCCGCGACTTGTGCTTGTCGCTTCGTGATTTGCGTATAATAGCATTTCGTTACGCTTGCAACAAGCTTGAGAGTGCTTTGGTGCTTGATAATTGTATACGATGTCTCAATCTCATCGGTACGAGATGTGAACGTCAAATAAAGCCTATTACACGCAGTTTTGATTTGCATGACATTTACAGATGCACCTTCAAACGTTTTATTTTTAGCTGTTCTCAAGGCAGTTGTTGTTTGTATTCGGAGTTGCCTGAAGCGTCAACCATTATAAGTGTATAATGATTCGTAGTGACGAAGGGGTCAAAATACTCTTTTGAAAATATCATAGTCATAAAATCTGAGCGTAACTTTTATGTCGATAGTCAACAAACTAGCAAATGGCTATTTGATGTCTGTATTATGAAAGGCATGAACGACACGTTGAGAAGGAAGTGAAAATCTGGCTTTTATACTTGAATTTTATTTATTTAGATATGATAAAAATACTACTTTAGCTGTTTACCCTAAGACTTTTAATTTTGATTCTATACAACCAACAAGATAACAGAACGAAGTAAAAGTACTCAAAATCATAGATCACAATACGAGAGAACGGTCTGAAATGTCTGTTTGGGTGTGATATACTTAATACAGAGAAGTAAACAGCAAGAACAGAAGAGCAGAGAAGTGAGAATAATAAACTAGGCTGCGAGGAAAGAAGAGTGGTGAATATTACCACTATTAAGTATTGTGTGATATTACATAATAATGGTATTATATATACGAGTAACAATAGCGATACAAGAAATAGGATTACGAAGCCAGCTATCTCCCATCATAGCACCTGTTTCTTGAACAATGGTTAGTTCACTTTCCTTTGCAAGCTCGTTAACATTTTCGAATATCGAGTGGTAGTCGTGACCCAATGTGCTCACAGTTCCCTTTCGACCGTCACGAGTGAAATGATACCGATAACAAGTTAAAACCAATTGCAGCCGCAATCAATGTTCGGGATAGTCGAAGATTTATATTTCCTGTTAGGTTAGGTTAGGTTATAAAACAAGCTGAGGCTCTGCGTAAAGATATTGAGTTGGTTTGATTGTTTTCGTGTCTACAACGCAGATGGAGTCTGTTTTGTGACGTAAATTATAACCTAATGCTTGTTAAGATTTATTTTATATCCGATGGAAAATCGAAAACTCGTGTAATTTACGTCACATATTATTTCCTTAGAGCTTCCAGTTCCAGTAGATAACTGGTAGATATTTTTATTACACTTATTATACGAGTTAAGTTATCTTATTACGGATGTATGTGATCAACAAAGTCAAGCAACAGCGGGCGCGGTCGGTAGGTGGATAGGTGACCGCTAGTGGCAAAAAATTCGTTCATAAAGCCGTGGATCCCGGTTGTTATCATAAGATAACAGTCGTTAAGCCATGTCGGAGGTCCTTGGGTGGTTTGAAAACTTCCGACACTCGGGTTGGCCACTAATACCCTCCACCAATCCGCACTCGAGCAGCGTGGTGGATTATGCGCTAGGCCTCCTCAAGAGGAGAGACCCGTGCCCAGCCCATTAGTGGGCCATTAATGGGTTGAAGCTAAGCCAAGCCAATTTCTCCGCATAATCGGGTTTTATGGATTTCAGGACTCCTGGACGTCCGTTCACATTGTGGTCTCCGGTACTTGTTGACGGCAAATAATACTATACTTTATTATAATAAAACTCGAAGTGTCTGTCTGTCTGTTTGTCTGTCCGGGCATCACATAAAAACCCTTGAACGGATTTCGATGAAAATTGGTAAAGTTGTTACTGATACCCTGGGTCATATTTTAGACAACTTTTCATCCCGGAAAATTAAAAGGTTTCCCGGGAAAACAGGATAAAAGTTTGAATAAGTAAAAACAATTTCCGTATGCAAAGCTGCGGGCAACAGCTAGTTATACCATAATTAAGTACAATACCTATAAGATATAGGCATTCAAAAAGTTAACAAAAGTAACATTATTCTTAGCCTTTTACTGTTATTATGGATATTAACGTTTAGCTTGCTTAATGACTTGCCCGCGTGAGCATCTCATCTACATATTTATATACGTCAGTGCATGCATATTTTATGAACGAAATATCATTCAGATACTTACTTAATATGCGTAAGGTAAGTACGTACTAAGTAGTTATATAAATATTTCAACAGAAAGTATAATTTAAAAACAATTTCCGTCCTAAAATCAAAACATAATTGCAGTTATAACATCGGGCAGTAAACTGAAGTAGATATCGCACAATAAGTACTCACTTAAAAGTAATAAGAGCAAAATTTTATCAACAGGTCGCAATCTGTGTTTCACAACATTTACACCCATAAACACCTACAAAGAATAACCTTTAAAGGCCGGCTCGTAAATATTGTATAATAAATGATTAAAACTGTTCAGTACAAAATACTCGGACAAAACTACCGTGAGAACGGTTGGGAGCCTACCAAATATAATAGTTACTTTAGTTTAAAGCTAACTTGGTTTGCAGGTTTTTATTTATAACATAAAATAAAAGGGCTTAACATTTTAAATAAAAATGTAGTTTCAAAGTGCATCTGATCTCTTATAAAAATATTTGATTTTGTGTGGAAATGTATAGTAGAAGTATAAATAGTCAAAGTCAAAGTCAAAATATTTTATTCATATAGGTATCATTGATACACTTATGCACGTCATTTTTTATATAAATAAATAAATAAACGCTGGCGCATTCACACCCTTACGGTGCGGGATTTCCCCTGTTGCGAGTCGATTAGGCAATTCGAAAACAAACCGAGAAAATGGAATTCCTTTCGAATTTGGAACGGTTAAGAGTGGGTTTCCTAATTCTATTGTTGAGCCCTCCCCCCCTGAAACATAAATATAATAATATTTTCATGCCCCCCTTTAATTTTGTTCATGAAAAAGGTACATTACTTTAACGTTTATATTATTATAACTTAGTCTAACTTATTATGGGTAACTTCAAATAAGTTAGAAACGTTTTCATCAATTTTAATAATTTCGTTTATTTCGAATACTAATGAGATATTTGAGCTTGCATGTTCTGTAGTTGGTTGATTCTAGGTTCAATTTTTGCTAAAGTTATCATAATTAATTTACTTAGTTTTTCTTTTGATAAGGCAAACGTTTTGCGCTCCCCTTCATATTTATTAACCTCATGAGGAAATATTAACGAAATTAATACCACTGTTTTAGACCTTGACAAACGTCTATCAATATTCCAGAAGGTCAAGACAACATTGTTATTCATATTACAATAATAAGAACATTGTTTTCGAACGCCTGAAATGAAATTTAATAACTTCTTGCTTGTCTGCACTGTTTTGGTTGAATTACTACATAATATTAAAAAGTTTGGACATTTCAATCAATCAAGTCGATACGTAACACTGATACGTACGTAACATAAGAAGTCAGGTATATGATTCAAATTTTTTGTAACATCCTACATGTATTGAATTTAATGTTGTCTCTGAAAGGGCTACGACGTTGACAAATATACGTCGTACAAATTGGTTTTTCATTAAACTTAATTGGATTGTAAATTATGAAATTGACTCTGTGTTTTACTCGTGTTGTGTCGTGACGTTTAATAAAATGTGAATGTGTGCTGCCATGCCTTTCCATATAGGTAGCTACTTCCAATTACCGCGAATGCCTTGACAAAATACGCCTTGACTCTTGAGTTCCAAAGTTGCTTACGTCTATTTAGATATTCAATATCCGGATGACCGAGCTTTGCTCGGTTTAGTGTTGCATATCAACGCCATTTACTGAAGTAGCTTTAGTATTGCTACTTGCCAATAGATGTCAGGAAGAGTATATTGTAGAAGATTATCATTGCCTGAAAACACCGATAAAACGACATTTTCTAAAAATGAATCCTAGCTGGATCGATTTATCGCCCCCGAAACCCCCTATATACAAAATTTCATGAAAATCGTTGGAGCCGATTCCGAGATTCCAATTATATATATAGATATACAAGAATTGCTCGTTTAAAGGTATTCGATACTGACATAATATAGTGTAACGTTTGATGAATAACAATGATCTTAATAATGTGTCCAAAAATCCAAAAAAAAAAACATTGAAATTTATTGAAATTTATTGTTTATCAAGAAAAAAACTCTCTTTCTTGATAAACAATTAAATAAGAAACCCTATTCAATAAGATTTTATTTATGTAACTAATAATTGTGTGAATAGAAAATATAGTTCCCAGGTCATTAGATGTCACCGTTGTACGGCTTCATTCATTATGAGAAATATGATAGCGTGACACATGCTACCTCAAGGGTCACGCGACAGGTCTAGCAGGCCAGCTGTTGTCCCGGTGGATTATGGATTGATCAACAATAGAAGGCAATTATTCTTTATGACATAGCCGTAGCAGCAATCCCGGAGGGTCCTTTCGACTTTCCTATAAGGTTACTCTACCATTTAACACTTCTTGTTAAAAATTGACGACTAGATATCATCACCGACATTAGCCCGAGCATGTTGTGATTCTATTACATCCTATTTCTGTTCTAATTGTAGTTAAGTCTTGCATTAGGCAATAGGTATGACGGTGGGTTACGGGTTGCGACGACGAAGCAAATAGGTACACTGATCAATGCTTGTGCCCTGGTTAACTTGCCTAGCTTCTGAATGAAGACGCCAAGAGAACCGAATTCCTTCTGTTAAATGCTCTGTGCCACGTAGCTCACAAAAAATTATTGCACCTCTAAAAAGTATCGCTGTATGGTGGCAGGGCTTCGTCTGGCTGAAAACCATTCTACTTCTAGATTCTACAGTTCCTTTATTTATTAGCTAAGTAGCATTCTCTACCGGAGAAACTTAGGGATGTGCAAAGAACAATGACAGCGGTACAGCTTAGAGAAGATGAAAACAAAGAAAATGAAAAATACATTCATTATACTCTTATTATTATTTGGATTTTACACATTTGGACAGCTGTACTGGCATAATGTATAATAATATGTTTACAATATTATCATACTCGTAAGATATTTACATTATAGAACAACATTTATGAGTAATACATTGGAATTATGAATATTAAACAGCTTATTATTTTGTTATTTCGTGGCATAATTGTTATGTGAAAAGCAAAGAAAGAGGCCCTTTTTGACTTAAAAATTTTTCGTTTTATCATTCACAAGATAAAATTTATTGCTTTATGTTGCAAAATTATCAAGTACTAGGAAATCGCCCTCGCTTCGTTTCGGGGAAAATAGTAAAAAAAAATTAATATAGCCAGTCACCAGGGGAAAGTGTAGCTTCCCAACAGTGAAAGAATTTTTCAAATCGGTTCGGTAGTTTCGGAGCCTATTCAATGCAAACAATCAAATCTTTCCTCTTTATAATATTAGTACATATAGATAAAATTAAATAATAATAGGTTTTTACCGTTAAGAATAAGTGCCTTACCCAGTAGCTAACTAGGAAACGGATACCTTTTTTTTTCGGGGAAAATCTTCGAAACCTGACCTCCTTACTCCATAGTTACCCCTACGAAAACCCTTTCGACAGCAATCCGTCGCTTATGCTGAAGAACCGGGATCTCACGTAAACGCACCGCACCAGTGCAGGAAACAACAGGAAACAACATCCTTACAAAAGTAATTAAATAACTTAACTAAAGAGTTACATATTGAGTAGACTGTTTCACAGATTACTGCATCCAAGTAGGTACCTGTTTAATTGTCCTTATAAAGATGCTTTGTTGTGGACTGTACGAACAATAGAGGATATGTTGTCGACCTTGTGCAACCAGACTGCCTGTCTTTCAGAACGAGTCCTCCCAGTGTTGTAATCCACATGCGTAGTATTAAACAAGAAGTAGTGACGGTACGTAAACAGGAACTGTTTCTACATCAAAGTTTAACTAAAGCCATAGGAATCTTACGGCTTACTTCAACGTGTACTACCTATAACTACCTATGCATATTTTTACTGCCGATAAGAGGTCAATATCCGGATGACCGAGCTTTGCTCGGTTTAGTGTTGCTTAACAACGCCATTTACTGAAGTAGCTTTAGTATTGCTACTTGCCAATAGATGTCAGGAAGAGTATATTGTAGAAGTTTATCATTGCCTGAAAACACCGATAAAACGACATTTTCTAAAAATGAATCCTAGCTAGATCGATTTATCGCCCTCGAAACCCCCTATATACTAAATTTCATGAAAATCGTTGGAGCCGATTCCGAGATTCCAATTATATATATATATACAAGAATTGCTCGTTTAAAGGTATTAGATATGTAGTTAAGTAATAGCTAAGTAAGCTGAAGTAAATAAAACTGTTTACTACACAATAAATAAAGCGTTACAATAAATTAAGATAAAGATAGAACGGGTGCCAAGTGTGTGTGCACTTCAAGCTGTAAGCTCGGTAGTGATTATAAAGCAGTCAATAAAGATCATCTAACTCTTGGCTTGGCGCAGGCTAATCCGTCCATCATTCCACTTTGAATAAAACTTTTTTTGTAAACGCTCACGCCAAACTAAGCCTTCAAAATGTATAGGAATGATATGACGATGACAAAAGTCATGTGTTTATTTTCCTCACGTAATGTCACAACAAGTTTCTATGGTACCTACTAACATAAGATGATTATCACATATAAGCCGGAGAATTTTTTTACACTTGGCACTAATTGAACACATTTCAATTAAAGCCGTTGATTAAGTGTCGATTCAAAGTTATTAAAAGAAAGAGTCTAGTCGAAAGATTGAAGTGGTGAAGTTGTATTACATTTTATTCGTAAGTAAAAGTTTAAAATTTAGGATTAGCTGAATAACTTAATTAGCTTAAAATAATAATATAATATTTGTTTCACTAATATGTACGCAACTCTGTTATTGCAATTTATAAGTATAAATAACCCGAATTTCTACACACATTTTTATTAGCTGGCGCATTAAAAGCTTTCAACAATTATTTTTCTAATTGATCGGTGTTAGAATCATTACAACAACCATATTAGTTCAAAGCAAAAACTGACCAATGTAAACCAAGTGTGAATATTAACAAAAAATATGTATATTTTTTCGTAAGTCCCTCCCTAAACTTTACGAATACCCTCAAAAACATTTTGCAAAAGGCCATAAACAAAAAAGTTGACAATCGCCGCGCAGCCGCCATCTTGAAAATGGGAAATGTCAGATTTTTCCCGAGGTGTCGGGAGGAGATGGAGAATGAGAGATGAATATTAACAAAAAATATTGGTCATTTAAGATTTCATTAATTCTTAGGGCCGAATCTTTTCTGCATTATTCTCTTAGAATAAGCCTTGCTGTATAACATTTCCTTCATTTATATGCTATACATTAATTGCTTCCTAAGATAAAATACCTATTTAAAACTAAATACTAAATTTCATTTAACTATGTTTTCAGTTCTACTCCTGTATCCAGCTAAATCCCTTGGCAAAGGGTTGCCAGAATGCCCATTTCCCGATTTCCCTGCGGCAGCGACGGTATAACATTAAGAAAATGTGAATTGAAACTAAGAACTCTTCTCAAACTGAATTACGACTGAGAGGTGTTGGTCCTAATAATGTAGATAATTTTAACTACGTATAGTAATTATTACTGAATCTATTTTTCATGTTTACGTTTTTAATTCTTTTTTGTTTAAAATGTGTCCTAGAAATGAACAAATACTTCGGTCAAAGAAGAAGAAGAGAAAGGAACACAAACTTAGAAAAGAAAAATCTCCTATGGCTGACTATGCGAACATCTCTATCTTTTCCTCTATCCTTTAAATTACCGGGATTTACCGGCACTACAGCTACATTTGATTTACTAAATTACTCGTTCACTGATGGATAGATTTAATTTATTGTGATTAATATTAAAAAATATTTATTTATTTATTCATCACGTGCTTATATACTTAAAGATATCTGTATGTTACTCGGAATAGTTAGCTGGGTAATTAACGACAATTTAGTAGGATAACTTTCGATGTATTTTGGCATCAGATAAGCATTACATAAGAAACAGTGGCTAAATTGTGTGGGAAAATTTACTCTATTCTCTATTACGAGAACTTACTATTAAACTAGTCTAAATTGGAATGGTTGGCGTATATACGATATCGAGAGCGTAATAAACTAATGATTGTTTGGTGTGTCTACCGACATCGACTTTATGAAATTACTGTCATCTATCACTTTTAATATCGAAAGAAAAGTCCACACCGAATTAACGACAGATTTTTTTTTCAGGTTATTAAATTCTTCGAATTTCTTGTCATTTTCAGTGGCTGTACCAGACCAAGAAAATACAATTTTAAGAATTAAGTAAATATTCTTACTTTGATTAAAAAATAAATGAAGCATCTAGATTCATTCAAGTATAAAATAAATAAATAAACATGGTGTTTTACTTAAATTAGACAGAGATAAGATTAGAAACGCAATAAAGACGAGAAAGTATTATAGTATGTACTACTATATCTATACTTACCTACAGATCGATCGAAAATGAGTAAAATGCAATTTTATGGTGTAATGAGAAAATAATTGAGATACATCTCAAGAAACACCCCACAGCAGCATAAATTACCTATTGTTACTGTAAAGTAGGACCTCAGTACGGTTGGCCTGGGGCGAACAATCATTCGATTCATTCAATCATCATGCAATCACCATTCACACCAAACTGATCAAACCACTTCGTGTTTCTGTATGGTGTTGGGTCATGATGACACATTGATAATATAGACAGGTACTTACAAATAGAGCATTCAATCTAGGCTATAGGCCCGTATTAAGATGCAGTTTGAGATTATGAAATATTGTCAAATCGCATGAAAAAGTGACATTTATGAGATTTGAGATCGTGCTCTTGAAGAAAGATACGGGCCTCAGTCACAATACATGAAGGGATCGATTCACCTATCTCAGATTCAAAGATCCACTTATTAAGACTGTTCTACATCATACATTCCTGGATACCACTTTGGTTTAAGATTTTATCAGATACAAAATAAAAATCAAACGAGGTAATTGTATTCTACTTTATTTCTGGTATTGAATCCACTGTTTTAGGTATCTACTGGATTGAGCAACACCATGGGCTGCATGCTGGTTTGATACTTTCATATCAATAAAAAAATCTTAATTACATTGCCCAATTCGGAGGAAGTAATTCTGTTTGGTATTTCTGATAAATGTTGACGTATTAGAAAAATTAGTACGAATGTATATTTTATCGTTTTTGACTTCTTGATCGGTATCTATTGTTTTCTATGGAGTTATACTTGAGTGAGAGTGAGAGTAAGTTTTCAATGAGATAAAAGTTAGGCTCCTACAAATATAAGTATTTGTATTATTGTGAAGGTTCAAGTTACTAACGTAATGTGATTTTACACGATATATGAATACGAACATTATTTCTCATGAGGTTCCATTCCACATAGTCAGAGTAACATTCGTAGAATATTGGTCCATTTGGTAACGGATTTTAAACCTAATTATTTTCCCAAATAATTAATATTCAATTAATTAGATTTTTAATTGCTTTTGCTACCTCGACGAAAGCTTTACCACTACTCATTAATTAGCGGGTTGCCATTTGTTGAAATCAGTACATATAGTCGCACAGTTATATTCAAAAATAATACTATAATTTACTTCTAATACTAGTAATTTATTCTACATAATAATACTCTTATGGTAGATAAAGAAATAAAGTCAAATTTTTAAAAACAAAGTGCCGAGACATCGATATGTTATTTGTGTGTAAGTTTATCAAGAAGAATTGTATTTTTTTTCTATCGTAGGCAAATTTTTTTCGTGTGGAGTAGAAACAAATCGCTTACGCTACGCCATATACACTCGCACACTTAACCTGGGAGCCTAGCAGGAGGTTGATTTTGATCGAAA
The DNA here is from genome assembly GCA_963932265.1 of Thymelicus lineola. Lineage (NCBI taxonomy): Eukaryota > Metazoa > Arthropoda > Insecta > Lepidoptera > Hesperiidae > Thymelicus > Thymelicus lineola. Next base: position 14,457,685 of record OZ010686.1, read on the forward strand.
AAGTAAATAAATACTCCCACTAGTACAGTACAACCCTATTTTTCATTTCTGATTGTTTTCTATGCATTATACTGGTATTTGTTTTCTAGCAATCTAACATCTTTTGTACAATTTTTTTTATTGACTACAAAATAAAGGAAGAGGTTCTCTATTCGGTTGTATTGATAGGATCCATGAGGAACTGAGGGAACTTATCTATATATGTAAAACACAAAAAATATTTGTATGAATGTCATTTATATACTCTGAAACCAACCAACCGACATGTCTCAAAATAGTTTCATTTGAAAAGTAATAATCCGAAAGTGGTTTGAGAACCACTAAAACAAAGCGTTAGGCACATTCGTTCCATTGATAAAGTCGATTTTCCACTTTTACCATACTTACAAAAATTTGAAGATAATATGTGAAGATGAATAATACACACTGTCATAGATCTGTCATTGTCATCAGAATTTTTTTAGCGTGGTGAAACACGCTGGGTATCCACTAGCCAAAAATAAAAAGTATAAAATGGTGATTTTTGTTTAATTAATTTTGTGATAATTTTAATGGTTCTTACCGAACGCTATTTCGTTGAAGTCGGTTATGTTTTGGTAAAAATTTGATTACAATTGTAGGGTATGAAATTTTAATATTGACTCTCCAACATGGACGAGTTTGGGCGTGCGCGTTGGGTGACGGACCAGTTTGTGGCAACAATAACAAAACCTACGATGACATTTGCGCCCTTCTAATGGCTAAATATTTCCATGTACGACTAACATTAGCTCATAGGGGAGCTTGTGAAAAACCGACCAGAAAAGACACTGCTTACAGGTAGACCATATATTTTTTTTATACTGGCCTGCACTTATATTCATTTTTACCACGGCATGATGAGATTTGATGTATTGTATTGTAAACCAAAAAAGAGGAGAACAAAAAATGTTTTGTCTTATAATTATTTGATATTTTATGAATCTTGATTGTATAAAAACTCATACTAACTTAGCAAATGAGATAAAAAGTAAAAACTGTCGCATTGTATTATTGCATTTCAGAGAATTATCTTCAGAATCCGATAATCTTCTCAAGAAAATATTGAAGAAGAGGGAAATACAGAAAAAAGCAGTATGCGCAGTACAAAAAAGTAAGTATTTTCGTAAAATTTTATATGATTATTTAGTGTATCCTGGAAATCGTTTCCAGGTATTATAATACGTACTTACTTCTTTGTTCTTAGAAATTACTTGGAAATTTATAATACTGTGGTATTAAATAATACGAAAATTAATTTCCAACCAACCGACACCCGAAACAAATAACACTTAAACAGGTTATCAATCTATCCTGGGTCCAATTACTTTGCTTGAAGACAAAGTGTTTACGAATAAATTAATAGTTAAAGAAACTGAAAATACGATTTTCAAATACCTATGTATAAATTTTTCATTTTATTTCAGTTGAAGTCGACGATTTTCAACAAAAGTAATGAAAATTAACCACAAATTACAATAAAATGTGAAACAGTACTTATCAAATAGGTATAAACAGTAAAACAAATCGTATTTGTGTTATTCATAATTGCCAATTAAAATTAATAAACAACTAAATTTGGAGAATTATTTTATTCAGATACTAATTTCATTTACCATTCCATCCTATATAAATAGGATTGGACATCCTTTTATCGCCATCATACCGGCCTTCCCTAGGTTTTAAAAGGTTCTCATTGAGCCTACACCTTCCTACATATTCGAGAGAAAGGCTCCGATTTTTTGCTTTCGCGTAATCTAAGTGGCATATATTGTGGTAAGTCTTTGAATCACTGCCACAGACGGGGACGTACATTGTACAGATCCTCTTGCATTTTCCGGTGTAAACAATGGCGAGGGACTTAATTCTTTTCTTTTCCGCCATAAAGCTGATATGGGACGAGTAGGTCTTAAAGTTCGATCCACAGACTGGGGCGTACATGTTACTAAATGTTGGTCTCGGCATCATTCTCGTCTGACATTGTGAAACGATGACCACGATTGCCCAAAATACTGCAAAGCATACAAAATATCGATTACTGGAAAATAAGGAGGCTATGTTAGCTATGGCAAGCCATTTCAGCAGCAATCAAATCATGTTTTGGACTGAAATCGAGAAACCAAATTAATTGGAATCGATTTAATTACAATTTAGTAAATTGCATTTTATAAAATACCTTTTTCATTTTTCTTAATTATTGATTTCAAGTTAGGGGAGGTCCATGTCCAGCAGTGGATGGATGGATGATGGTGATGATGATGATTTATTTCAATAATAATATTAGTGCAAGCACAAACGTCTTCAATATTATGAAATAACGACGATCGGCTTGACCATAATCCAGGAAAGCTGGTTAAGCTGATTAAATCTAACAGCAGATTCAGTATCATGACTATTGAAGCTTACCTTTCCATACCCAAAAATCCATAATATAAATTGGCTGATTTTTTTTACTCTATTACTTCGCCTAATTTTCCCTCTAAATCTCTTGTATCATTATTCTTTGCCCTGATCAGCAGGCTTTATCTTAATTCAAATTGGCGAATAGAACCCAAGTTGATCCTCGGCAGTCAATATCTGATTATTTGGTGTAAGATAAGAACTACAGTTTAGTAAGTTAATGTGGTGTGACTGATTGGAACAAGATTGGATGTCGTTACATTGATTTGTGTGAAATTAAATACATTGCACCTTCATTATCAGTTGGTTAATTATGTGATAAAAGATTTTTAAACACTTAATACGAAATGTAAGACGTCTATCGAATCACAGACCATTGGAATTTTAAAATACAGTAGATACATACATTGTTCAGGTGAAGACTTTCAAAAAGGCAAAAGACAATTGCCAGTCATGATAAAAGTAAGTGAAATTTAAAGGTAAGTGAAATTTACAACGAGGTATTTTTAAAGCAAGTGCCAATTATGCAAGGTAGTTTAATTTATTTTTCATGTTAATTTCTCTACCGTTGGTTTTTAAAGTTGGTTAGTTTGCTTTTAATTTTTGAATTCTAATGGAAACATTATTTAAAATACTACGTATACAGTATACTAATACACAATAAAATATTTTTTTGTTATAATGTCTAATATCTGGCATTAGGTAAGTATCTATATATACCGTAGTATAACGCGCCATTACAACAATTACAATTCATAGTTCATTAATAATTCCGTTAGAAGTATAAAAATCCTGAAAACTCAAGACTTGAAATATGGTCACTCTTCCAAATAGTAGTGCGACTATTAGCACAGCTGGACTCTCACCAGTGCCCGCATGAAGAAAAAAAAGGTAGTCGCGCTAAATAACGGTATGTTTTGATCACAGCGATTTCGTTTCCGGTACACGACTTTTAAAGTAAGCACTTTAAAATTATTTGTTTGCAAATTTCCTGCTTTTAACAACGGTGTCTGTTTAGTTTTTAATTTGGAACGGTTAACGCCATTCTCTAACTCGACTTTTAACTATTATTTTAATAGTAATTTTGTTTGCTATAGTTCACGATGAAAATTATTATTACATAATTTAACTAGTTTCGGAGTTCTTACCTACACTACATCCTATTCTACAATTATAATAAAAAAGCGCTCCGAAAATAAAAAATACAATAATATCTAAATCACTCATCTCTATATTAGTTTTACCTAACAGATAAACACATAATGATAGTTATTACAACCAGTTGTGAATACAGTCATCGGTACATACAAAAAAAAACTAGATTTTAAGCAAACAACACCTACATCATTTGTTAATTACATTACAAAATTGCGTATGTAGCTTCGGGATCTTTTAGAAACTAAGATTATATGTAACATCAGTACATCGCATTGCAACAGAACCTTCTTGTGCTAACAACATGGACACCCACGTGATGCCTCGAGCCATATTCAGACATAAAAATAACTTTCTTGCTTACGAAATTCTGCAATGATAATAAACTATATCCCCCGGCTTAGAATATGCAGTTAAAGATAACATAAATAGTCATGCCATGCTTCTACTGCGGCTAAGTTATATAATTTTACGTAAAATTACCTTGTACGAACTTTGACATCTACAAAATCTTTTCAGATTTTTCAAGTCCATAAGGAAAATAAATATGTGTAAAAACGTAATAATGAAGTGAAGTGTAACCAATAGTCCAGACATTGGTAGATTAATCAGTTCTTTTTCATAATTTTAATTAGTTATCTTAAGTATAAAAATTAATAGTTTATTATAATTACAAATCACTTATTTCATCATATCCAAAGGCTATTATTAAAATCTTTTGTTTTAATTATTTAAGAGTATGTTGACTTATTGTTGTTACTAAAGTTATCTATACGTATACATTTGAAAAGAACATATTTTTTTTCAATTCTAAACGAAAAAATAAATCGTGACGTAATAATTTAGATTTAGAAAATAGAATAGATATAGGGTTCGAACGATACTTTCGATACTGAGTAGGTATCGATACTTTTGATCGCGATACTCGATACTGAGTACTCGATACTCGTACCTGGTAATTACTCGCAAGTACTCATATGAAACGTCGGTATCGAGTACTTTTAAAATACTGAGTACTTTTCAGTATTTTCATATGGAAAAAGATCAACTGCGGCCCGTTTTAGCGCTCGGACTAAACAGAAATTCACTGTCGACGACCTTTTGAAGTGAAACTTCTTTAGAATCGTTAGTGATTTGAAACCGGATGCAACGACAGGTAAAGTCAAAGTCAAAGTCAAAATATTTTATTCATATAGGTATCACTGATACACTTATGCACGTCATTTTTTGGCTTTTCGGAAGGTGCTTTATCGTGGAGGAGAAGAAAAGCCTAAAGAAACTCCTCAGCACATCTTTTAAAAAAATATTACAAAAAAAGATAATAATACAAAAGTATTTACTATTCTGAGCGGAACTGGTTGCAGAGCTGGTCATTTCCATGCGTCTTTGTCATTTAAATACTCGTCTACACTATAATATCCCTTGCCTAACAATTGTGTCTTTACACGTTTTTTGAAAGTTTCTATTGGCAAGTAGCGTATTAATTTTGGGATTTTATTATAAAAATGTATACCAAGCCCTATGAAAGATCGCTGCACTTTACTTAGGCGGAACGAAGGCGTAACTAATTGATGCATTCTTTTCGTATGGCGATTATTAATATCAAAATTTTGTTTATACGCGTTTATATTCTTCCGTATAAAAACTACATTGTTAAAGATATACTGGGAAGCTACTGTAAGTATACCTATTTCCTTGAACTTTTCACGCAAAGATTCCCGAGACCTAAGTTTATAAATAGCCCTAACTGCCCGTTTCTGGAGTATGAAAATTTGTTTTATATTGGCTGCTTTGCCCCACAGCAAGATGGCATAAGACATAACACTGTGGAAATAAGCAAAATAGACTATCCTAGCAGTTTCGACGTCTGTATACTGCCTTATTTTCCTAACAGCAAAAGCGGCCTTACCGAGTTTTGTCGCGAGATTTGTTATATGTGTTATATGTGTAAGATAATATAACCGCTAATTTCGACTTTCAATTTAACTTGTCCGTAGCTCAATGGTCAGGACGTAGATACACAATACCTGATGCGCAGGTTCGCGTCTCTCAGTACTTTTTTTTTAGTTTTATTTTTATACTGTTTTTAAATATTTTTAAATATTTTCAAAGAATTTATCAACAAAAAATAAGAATTTCATTCTTTCATTCTGTTGATCGACCGGCCGATTATACAGACAGTAAAAATGCTAAGTTGTATTCATAGATGGCGCGAGGAATAAGATAGAACATTCGTTTTATTGCAAGATAGATTTTTAAAAAGTGCTAAGTTGTATTCATAGATGGCGCTTCGATTTATTGCTTTAAGATTCGATTTATTGCTTTTTCATCTCATTATCTTGAAACCAAAATTTTGGAAAGTTTCACTTCTACCACGTGTGAATTGCACACATTTTCTTTTTTTTTTTATCTGTGACCTGACCGTGATCCTCGCGAGTACTCGATACTCGATACTGAGTAGTATCGATACTTCAGGACCGATACTTTTTTGGTATCGATACCATACCCGTCGATACCACACGAGTACTCGGTATCGATACCAGAGGCCGATACTTCGAACCCTAAATAGATACTTACAAATGAAGACCAAGGGAATATATTTCTCATTTTACATTGATTACAATTGTGAATTGCATACATAGTTGGTTCATTAGGAAACTGCGAACTTTTTGGAATTTCCAGAAGTAATCGTAGTCAATACACATAACAAATCATTGTATTAGATTCACTAAATCTAGTTCTAGGTTAGAAGAATAAGGTCGACCACGAAGTTTAAACATGTCAATGGACGGTTATGTAGTTTTGCTACGGACGCAATTTACCGGACAAGGTGTAATTTCCGTTGCTAACTTGATTTGCTGATGATTTCCGAGTGGTCGCAATGAGGGCAACGACCCAATTATTACGCATTAAACTTGAATTTACAAAAACCGAAGTAATCATATAATATAGGTGTTTACATGTGTTTTTTTTTGTTTCCTTTCTCCTGCTAATGATTTTACATTGTCGGTCAAGGCTTACATATCAGATATACAAACTTGAATTTTTCATGTAAAAAAACAGTTGATCACCAACAGTTCATGGTGAATGGTCGCGGGCACCAGTGGACATTTGTAAACCTACTGAAAGCTTGACCGACGCCGCGACGAGTCGACGGTCAAAAACCGGGCAAGTGCGTGTCAGGAAACGCGCAATGTAGTTCCGAAGTAGTAAGTTTATCGAAAATTACTCATGCTGATAGCCGTGATAGTTTTCCTTGTAAATTCATCATATAAACTATTTTTGAGAATTTTTCACTTGTCCAACTCCAACTGTTTAGCCAGCAGGGGGGGGGGACACGACTCGTAATCAAAACACACACTTTAAATACAAATATTTCGCAAACGGAACTCTAATTCCAAAAATAGTCTTAGGAGACCCATAGTGTTTTTGAAAGACCTTTTGAACGATACTCCATGCACAGTATATGGTGCGATTATAATTCCGATTTTACTTCGGAACCCTAAAAAACGACAAACAGGTATGCTCCAAATATTTGCCTGGTTACATCTATACATACATCATCATACATACTAATTAAATTGAAATACTTTACTATCCCCGTTAATGATTAGATATGGTGTAATTCCGTGAATTGTTCTCGTGAGAAGCGTATACACTATACAATGTCTTTATTAAGATCAGAGATAACTTCACAGCTTCTGTGGACTTAATACTCGTGAGTTGTTCGACGTGATTCAATTAAACTACTTTGTTTTACGCAGTAATTAACCAATAAATTTGTAACCGGAGTAACCTATTACGAGATGTTACGACATGGAGCTTATGAAAATAGTAAAATAATAAAACAGGTTATAATTTACCTATGGATATTAATAGTAGTCATTTAATGATTAAGGCTAGTCCTAATTATTTTCTTTAAATTTTTCTCATTTTCAAGAATCATAAATCTTAAAAAAATAATTATCCTTCTCATCTAAAGCATGCGGAACTTTTGACTAAAAATGTGAGGTGTGTGCTCAAAAAAAAATGGTGGTAACTTAAGTACTTAATATAATGGTATTTATGAGGTAAAATTAAGCCATTGTTATTTGATAGCAGTAGCAAAAAAAATTAATGAAAAGTGTGCGATGCCCGTAATTGCTTATTAGAATAAAATAAGGCATTCTTACTTGATAGTAAACAAATTATTCAATTATATAAAAAACAATTGAATGTGACAGAAATCATGTCTTAAAAATTTATTCAAAATTAAATTATTTATTTACGATATATCTTGAAAATACAATATGGACCTAAAATATACATACAAATCGTTTCTGTAATAGTATTATAATAGTGTAATAGTATTGATAGTACCTACTTAGTTATCTTTTCTGTGGTATTACTCGTAGTTCTTCAGTCTTGCCTCATTACTGAAGCTTTTTCGATAGCTTATCCTCACTTATGGCGATCAGCAGCTTTATGGAGTGCCGTGCTGACTGATATCTTCAGATGTTTGGATACCATCTTTTAGTATTGGGGCCCCGAGGTCTCATGCCCTCAATTTTGCATATCACCATCAATTTTCCCATATTATCATACGGTCTTCTTGCAAAATGTCCAAAGTATTTGAGAATGCGGTGCAGGCAAATGCTGGAAAGTCTAGTGCTAGGTATTAGTTACCGGCTTATTAAACTTTGATCGAGGAACTATCGTGTGTATAGGAAGTCATAATATCTCCATCTACATGACTGCGCGCGAATCCGGATGCTATTAATGAAAATCGTGGGAAATTTTCCATTACATTACTAAAACAATTGAGAAAATTTACTTCTTTCAAAACGTTTTTAACTAAAATAATGAACAAAATGTATGCATATTACCTACAACATGTTTTTCCAGGCCACTACCCGTGCACCCAAGCATCAAGGTTGGAATTTTAAAAATATCGATGAATATTGTCGATAAAATTTTAAAATGAAAAATAATAATCAATAAGTCAATTGTTTATTAAAGCTAACGTAATATGTCTAAAAAATGAACAACATGACGGAAGGCCACAAAAAAACTATTTAGGTAAGGTCTGCAAAGACTATTTTTCGATTCAGGGATCCGTTTCCAAAATAGGTATTTGGCTTAGGGTCAAGCGTCCCTCCCCATCTTCTGTCAGCTAAATGGTAGGTAATGAAAGAAACCAGTGGGTTACCAGTGGATACCCGGCGTGTTTCACTACGCTTTTCTGATGAGAATGATAGCTATCAGTGTTTTTGTGTTGACGTTGACGTTAATGCGCCATCTTTACATATTATCTTTAAATTTTTGTGTGGGAAAAATAGAAAATCGGCTTTATCTTTGGACCAAATGTGCCTATGCATTGTTTTAGTGGTCTCAAACCACCTTCGGATTATTTATTGCCTTTCTTATGAAACCATTTTGAGGAATATTGGTTAGATGGTTTCAGAGTCTTTATAGGACATCCGTACAAACATTTTTTTTGTGTTTTTCTACTATTTAAAGATAGATGATAATTTTAAAAGAAAAACTTTTAAGGGCTACATTGGCTTAAGTAGAACTTAGTGAGTAATAAAGCTACGGAATGAGTCCAGAATGTAAACAACGTCAGATAATAAAGTAGCCGTCATATCAACCCGTCAAGCGCTCAGCGCTTAGTTTCTAATCATGTTGGTAACTTGTTACAGTCACCTATTAATCTATACTGACCTTGTTGACAAATAATTATACCTAACAACAACCGGTTTCACTTGCACACTTATGAGAATCTTATACAATCAGGTGTTTTAATGGATGGAGAATGCAGCAAACGGATTTCCAGCTCACTGGTGATCAGTAGCTACGGCTCACAATTTGAAGTTGATCAGAGTTGTGGGTTGGTGAATATTTGTAGAAGAGTGGAGAAAGATATCTACCATATGTAAGCCCTACCTTTATCAGCATCACAGTTTAAAGCCAGCGATAACCAATGAGAATGATCTAGGGTCATTGTCTCCTCCATTGCTTGGAAAGTCACGAGCAGTGGATGTCAATATGGATAGAACATCTTACACCTCTTAAATTAATGTTTGTATGTCATGATCATGAAATATTGTTTTATTTAATACCACTTTCTCCATCCAGGATATGCTGTAGTTATATTTGTATAATTTATACCTTTCTATATGTCATACGGAGCGTGTAAGCTTATATGTATAAAGCTCTAGACCTTGTTCAATGTATTCGTTGTGTAAAAATACTAAATAGCTACGCGCAGGTATAAAAATGCTCAATAGAATGTTATGTCGTGGACTCGTGGATCGTCTGCAATTGCGGTTTCGATTAGTAGACGGGATAGGTTGGGTTGCTAATAGAACTGAGAACCGACGGATTCGTTCATTCATCACTAGCCACTTAAGCTGGGTCTTCTGGGAGTGAGAGGCATTAAGGTCATAGTTCACCACGCCTGTCAAGTACCAGTCAGCAGACCTTATTTATCTTTGAGAATATTATGTACCTACAGCTCTGAGGTGCGTAGGATTCTTCGTAACTATCCTGTATATGGCAGGTGGTTCCGTTATAATTTAATTTTATATGCTTTACTTAGATGCGTAGGTGTGTAGAGTATCGGAATCTAAGTTATGCAAATTAAGCTCTTTAGCAGTGGTTTTACTCATAATTTAATTCTATTTATAATCAAACTAGAAGTTATTATATTATATTATACCATAATATGTTTGGAATGTAAAGCAAATCTATAACCGTTACGGATTTTCTAAAGAATGCCATACTAAATGATAGACTGCTTGTAACTTGAATGTCGGCCCGATGGAATGTGTCCTTCATAAAAGCTCTTAGGGTTACCAGACCTTTCGAGTTATATAACATGAAATTCTTTGTCATGTAACAGCACGCTTAATAAAATATTTAGTATTTTTGTGAATGTCAGAACCCTATGATTGATGCAAATGGTAACTTGTATTTTATAAAAAAATGCCGTTTTAATACTAAAATTGCTGAGATAGAGCTAGGTACAACCCTAGCGTAGTGCCGGCCTGTTTGTTATGCTCCCCGCGTCCTGTCTCATGCCGACAACATCGATATCCGATCGCAATTACATTACATCATAAGTGTAACGATGAAAGGTTATGCGATTATCGATACATGGCATTTAACGATTAACATACCGCTCAACTCAGATTAAGCACATGTCCATCAAATATTTGGAAGCAACTACAAGTCTTGTAAACTTGTGTAATTTCCGTTTAATTTAAGGTACAGAGAATTTGATACGATAATTTAATATAATAGGGATGTTGACTAATTTTAGCATTCAATTTTATTTTATAGATATGACCTTAATATTCACGAAAAAAATATTATAAAAATAATAATCTTCAATTTAAAAACAAAAATTGATAAATAAAAATCATTATCAAATTTCCCACCAAAAACGTCACGTGACGTCACTAAACGATATTCAATACTATCTGTCTGCTAAGTTTGTTGAATTTCCATATAAAATTGTTCCAATGACGTCATATTCTCAAAATGGCGTTTGAGGTCACGTGACAGTGAGTACAATTTTTAACATTTTAAATTAATGATATTTAATTTATTGGGGTTGATTTCAATAAAAGAATCATATTTTAGGCCTTTAAATGTTACCACTAATATTTTAGACATAAATTTATATTAATTTATAATTAGTGTCAACATCCCAATTTAAGTTCTCGTGTCTAATATTGACAAGGTTTTAACCCATGATTATCAGCTCACTGTAGAGTGTAGGCCTATTATCGTGACTGAGGTGGCCTACAACGTAGGTACCTACGCTCCGTTTTTCTAGATGAGCCTTATTTCGTAAACAAACTTACATGGTATACTAATTTCAAAATAAGGCCAAAAATAAATAAATAAAAGAGTTTAAAAATAAATCATCATTTGATATTAAAACTAATTTATGTTTACTACTGAACATTTTTTCAACTAATTTATATTCGACGGGTGCAAAGCAAAAAAAGTTATCTGCAAAAAAGCTGTTTTGTAGATAACTCTTTTTACTTTGCACCCGTCGAATTAATATTTCAATAAAAAGAATTGCTAAGATTGTTTACCAAATAGGTTAGTCTCTTGCTCTTGCCCTGTTATCAGAACGCCGTCTAATTAACGACTACTATATTTTTGTAACAACAGCAACCAACTACGTAACATATCTCACGAAGTAGGGTCTATGGAAGTGCTAAAGAAATTTCTAATTGTTGTCAATCAGCCAAAACATTATGTCGGCCTTCCACTGCGAGAGGAGCGGACTCCGCACGAAAGGTTTGTTGAATGCGGGCATTAGTGTCTATCCACCAACCTGTTACGATAACACGGGAAAACTACAGAACTCTAAAGCTAATGTACTACTTAATCCAAGTT